>VWZF01005843.1:1119892-1241505 GCA_013396755.1 Sclerurus mexicanus | reverse complement strand
AAAAACCCCAACAAAAAAACCCCAGGATAAATGTTCTGGTTTCCACCTTTCCCCTTCATGAAATAAGTGCTAAAAGCACTTAAAGGAGAGAAACTGCTTACAGGCAACTGAGTTGGCTAGTACAGTTACCTTGTGACTATTCTGTGTCTTAAAAGTGCTTTGGGGAGGGAAAGGAAAGGAAAGGAAAGGAAAGGAAAGGAAAGGAAAGGAAAGGAAAGGAAAGGAAAGGAAAGGAAAGGAAAGGAAAGGAAAGGAAAGGAAAGGAAAGGAAAGGAAAGGAAAGGAAAGGAAAGGAAAGGAAAGGAAAGGAAAGGAAAGGAAAGGAAAGGAAAGGAAAGGAAAGGAAAGGAAAGGAAAGGAAAGGAAAGGAAAGGAAAGGAAAGGAAAGGAAAGGAAAGGAAAGGAAAGGAAAGGAAAGGAAAGGAAAGGAAAGGAAAGGAAAGGAAAGGAAAGGAAAGGAAAGGAAAGGAAAGGAAAGGAAAGGAAAGGAAAGGAAAGGAAAGGAAAGGAAAGGAAAGGAAAGGAAAGGAAAGGAAAGGAAAGGAAAGGAAAGGAAAGGAAAGGAAAGGAAAGGAAAGGAAAGGAAAGGAAAGGAAAGGAAAGGAAAGGAAAGGAAAGGAAAGGAAAGGAAAGGAAAGGAAAGGAAAGGAAAGGAAAGGAAAGGAAAGGAAAGGAAAGGAAAGGAAAGGAAAGGAAAGGAAAGGAAAGGAAAGGAAAGGAAAGGAAAGGAAAGGAAAGGAAAGGAAAGGAAAGGAAAGGAAAGGAAAGGAAAGGAAAGGAAAGGAAAGGAAAGGAAAGGAAAGGGAAAAGAGAAAAGAGAAGTCATCGGGCATATAAAAAAGACCACAGAAGGGTAAATTATCTTTTTGTATCCCAGCCCTCCCTAGGAAGATGAATGCTGTGTGTTGTAAGGTAATGCTGGCAGGCTCCATGCTGAAAAGTACAAGGAACTGTTTTGTGAACTGAAAGCATTGCCAATATATTTTATGAAAAGAGACTCTATCTGGAGTCAATGCCTGAATCTTGGTCCTTTTGGGATGAAAAGTGGCAGGTAAGTAAAGGAAGATGAGTTATGGTGACTAAAAATAAATGATGATCTAGAGAAAGAGATGGAGTAAGGAGAAGCTTGATGTTTGATGAGTTCTTCAGCTTCTCTTTTTCACCTTCCTGACCATGACAAGCTCTGCTTGATCTGCAGGACTAGTGCTCCAACTCATACTAGATCCTTCTGCTGCAGCATCTTCCCAGACCCTAGCACTTAGTCGCTGCTTTGGTATGCTGAATTCCACTCACAGCCTTCATTCCTGCTGCAAGTTGGTGTCTGTAAAACTTAGCTTGGAAAGAGTTTGAGACTTTCATATCCACTCCAACCTCAAACTAATTATCATGGAGGTTCTACAAGCTCTTCTCTGACTCAGAATTCATCATATCTGGTGTGCTGCCCAGTCACTTTTCTTTCCTTCTTCTGGTGTTATCTCTGTGGCATCTAGGATATGGACTCACTCTGGTATGGGATCTATGTGACTTAAAATTGCTTCTTTGTTCATTATTTCAGCAAGTCACAAGTCACTGTATGTTTATTTTGGCCTGATAAACCTCAAGTACACTTGGGTTTTAAATTAATCATTTTATTAATTTGAAAGACTGACTTAAAGCATCCCTGTAAAACCCAACAACATTTAAAACTAGATGAGCCAAAAAAAACTGTCCAGCAGAAAGGATATGAGATTACTGCTGAGCACTCACATTAAAATCATGAATACTAAGAACTGCAGTGCTTAGGCTGAAACAATGTTTTCCAGCAGCAGCCAGTCCTGGGGAGAGCAGAAGGATATGCCAGTTCATGATTGACTTCTATGGAGATGTAAAAGGCACAGAGAGGACAGCTGCTCATATCTAAACACAAATTAACTGCAGCAGCTCTGAAAATAGTATCGCAGAGAAAAGTGCTCTTAATCTTCCTTCTCAGCTCCACCTTTCCCTCCATTTCTTCCCTTTCAGATGAAGTGCTTTCCATGCTTATAGCCACATACTGTGCAGGACACAAAGAATATGCCAAATGATATGTCCCACTCAATTTCCTAAGCATGCATGTTTGTGCACGTCATGTCTAAATGTTACCTTTCCCTACCTCACCTTGGGCCACAGCATTTGAATTTTGCTGTGGTTTGGCTTCTTCATCTGATCAGACTTAGATAACTCAAGGCAGTCTTGAATCAGAAGAAAGGTAGATCCAGAGTCCACAGTGACAGGCAGAGATGCCACTCCTAGAAATGCCATAATCTCATGCTGTCCAGGATTGTGGGTGCTTTCTGGGAAGTCTAATTTTTCTAGAAAATGACAAGTTCCAGCTTTTTTTTTACAACTAATAGGAGACAATTTATTTTAGTCACTCCATTGCTTTGTGCAAATACTGAGACATCTGAAGGTGTTTCTGGGTCCTACTGCATTTTCACCATGTCTGGTTCCACTGTACAGATATATTCCTTTGAAACTAGATAAATGGTTCACCTGATAAAGAAAGTGATGAATGTCAGCCTTTTTGCAAAAAGTAGTCCTTATTCTAGAGCTGTACTTGTCATTCACTAACAGTAGATGAACACCACCACCATATTTGTGTCTAAATTGTTCATCACCTTTACTCAGATGGTAGCGAGGCACTGAAAGGAGTTTCCCAGAGAAGCTGTGAATGCCTCAACCCTATAAGTGCTCAAACCCAGGCTGAATAGGTCTCTGAGTAACCTGGTCTAATGGAAGGTGACCCTGTCCATGGTAGGGGAGTTGGAACTAGATAATCTTTAAGGTCACTTCCAACCCAAACCATTCTATGATTCTGTGATCACAAAGGAATGTGTGCAATATTGGCTGATCATGATCAGCTGTATTGAAGAAACATGCCAAGGGCAGATTGATATTTCAGTTTCCCTGTGAAACTATTTGGAGCAACACCCAGCTCCATTTTACATTTAAGGCTGGGTCTCAAATTTTGTGGCATTTGCAAATTTGTGGCCATGACAACTGATACAGAGTATTCACAAAATATGTTGAACTATTTGAGATAGAGTCTCTCACTGTTTTTTATCAGAACTTAGCACAAAGATAGGGAAGTCGAGGCTCTACACCTACTATTTGTAATAGGGGGAAAGATTGTATAAAGCTGGGTGGTCTTCTGACTCCCCCCTGTACCTGCTCAGTGAGTTGGAAACAAGGTTTTAAATTGCCTGGAAGAGAAGAGAAAGCATTTCATTCTCTATGTTTTAAGGTGAGTAATCTTAAGAGAGTGATAGAGAATTTTTACCCTCTGTTTAAACAATTTTATTTTTTTTTTATGTAAGCAAGAAACATGGGGTTAAGTGAAGACAGATGAATTCGCATCCTGGATTATGCAAAGTCTCCACTTCTTGTAGAGGAGTTCAGTTCTCTGTCCAGCTTGGTTCATCAGAATTTTGAAGCTGTGTTACATCTCAGATGAATGAACAACTAATGGGATTATTGGGCTGATCTGTGTTTGGATAGTCTCCCCCACCTGACGAATATAACTTTAAATCTAGATTTAATTCTTTCCAAAATGAAGTTTTGTCAACAGCAGTACATTTCCTGAAAGTTTAAGTTCCACAAACCAGTATTTGCAAGGAAGAAACAACAAAATATTGCTGGGTGACTGTTGGAGTCAAAAGGTAATCATCCACACTAATATTCAGAAAGCATTTGGTACCTCTGTGAATAAGGTAGTAAAACTAATGAGCACTTGAACAGGAAGATCCTATGAATAACAGCAGAGAGAATTTGGATATTTGTTTTGGGCTATCTTTACAACCTCTTTTAGTATAACTCAATCAGCTCAAATCACCTCTCTAAAGAATGCCGTGTCTGACAACCACATCAGAGAAGTGGTTAGGCAATTTTACAAGGCTGTGCTATTAAACTGAGCCTCATGCTGATGTTCGAAAGACAAAAACAAAAAAGGCACAAAAAACCCCCAAACTGGGATGCAGGCTTGTCAAAAGCATCTGCATCGAGAACAAAAAGGACTGCAAGGCAATGCTGTATACTGCACAGAGACTCTGGTAGTGTGGCATGCTGTGGGTTAAAACTAATAAATAAGAAAAGGCACACGACAAGAGGCACTACAGGCAGAAATGAAATTCAGTTCTTTTCTGCATGTCTGCAGGATATAAATCAGGGGTGTACATGGGGTACACATTGTGAACTCTGAGATTATGCACAGCAGTCCAGTAGCATATTTGCTCTGCTGCCTGCTGGCCTGGATCATAACCTGATGATGTGAGTCTCCAGCTCTAACATCATCCATGCGTTTGCCATGGCTTATATGCCTGATATTTCTTTCCAATAATAACTTCCCTTTAGGCATGGTTATTAAGACCTCCGTCACTGTGAAATAGCGTCTGTTCAGTGAGGCAGGCTTTTAATGGGATGTGATGCTGTATAGCAGAGTTTCATCTACTACATTCAAGAAGGTAAATGATGGATTGTTTACTCCCCTAATCCATCTAATTATGGCAGCTTACAGAAAATTGGAGAAAAAGAATTTGTGCCATAGGTGATGCTGGAAGAGATCTGAGAGCATGTTGATTTAAAAGGCCGTAAAGTACTGTCTAAAATATATACAGAGCAGCTTGTTGATCTCACTGTAAGAGATAGCATTGATAATTCAATACCCACTGGGAGATGGCCTGTTACCAGGTACCATAAAAATTTCTAGTTTCTTTTGTTTTCCTTTGAAAGGTGGGAAGCTCAAGAGGAAATCTGTAGAGCTGTCCTTATAAAGCTACATCCAAGTATGGAAGGGAGAAGATGTGGGAAGGGGAGCTGCTGCAATAAAAGTAGAGTCACGGACCTGGGGCACATCTGAAGAGCCATGCAGAGTGTATACCTCCAACCTGCTGTCACACAAACCTTTTCCCATGTCCCCAGCCCTGGCAGCAGCATCACAGTAGTACAGCACCCATGTGGGGAAGCATGGCCTTTGGTGACCCACCAACACCTCCTGGTCACACTGCATGTCACAGAGCAGAGGGAGGAGGGCTGGTGCTACTTTCCTGAGTGAATGCTACTGTGAGAGAAGAAAACAGGGTGTTCTGGGAGCTCTGGTGCAAGTACAGCATCACATCTGTAAGGATATCTTTCCTTGGTCACTGACTTTGCTGTTTAAGGAGGTACAAAGTCTGCCTGAAATTTTTGCCAGGTGTCCCATGAAGACTCAAGTCCATGTAGATTGCCTGAGTATTTGGACCCAAAAGGGTTTCTGGCTCAGATTCTAAGGGGGATGCCCTTGCGTACAGAGCAACCTATTCCAGTAAAACGTGGCACCTCTGTCAGACTGAGTGGTTTAAAATTCAGCACTTTATTCAGAATTTGTTGGAGAGTGGAAGAGAGGATACTCACACAAAGCACAATGGCATAAACTTCTAATAGGAAACCAGACCAAAATGCAGCCTCTTTTAGTTCAGTACATAAACTGCTGAAATTACAACTATATGCATCATTTTTCTAGAACGCTGCCTCTTCTACAGCCTTACTACTTTCTATACTGCTACCATTAGCAAGTCTTCTAATTTTGAGTTTATTTTCTTGTTGTTACTGCTTTTTGTGTATCTCAATATTTTAAAAAGTCATTCTTCTCCCCACACTCTTCCACTTCCTCCTCTTATCATTATTAACTGAGATCAGTTGCTTTTAGAAATAATTGCATCTAATTATCTATAAAATAATCAGTAATTCTAATAAAAGCTACCTGTGTTGGTTTTCACTGGGGTTCAGGAGAGCAATAAGGTAAAGAGTTTGACAATTACACGTTCATTATTATGTTCTCCCCTTTACATTCTCTGTTTAACAAATCCTTCACTGCAGAAATGGATAAAGTAGAGCTCTTTTGAGATGAACATCATGAAGAGCTCAAGATTAGTTTTACATCAAGGCAAAGAGGGGGAAAAATCCCTAATTTGAAAAATTATGGAAGTAGTAATATAAAAAAGATTCTTTCTTCTTGCAACCTGTTTGCCAGATGGCCTGCCAGACACAGATACCAGGCTGGGAGAGACAGTTGTTGTATCTTCTTGTAAGTCAGAACTCAAAAATATGTAGTCTGTTGAGTGAGTGTGTGTGTGTGTAAGATGTGCCATTTGGTTTCCCAGGGACTGAAATAAAGGCTTCCAGAAATATAAGCAGGAAGGGCTCCAGCATGCATTGCCACGATATGTGGATCTCAAATCCTGAAAAGAAAACTCCTCCTAAGTATGTCGCAAGTGTAAGTTGCAGATATTGTCTTTCTTATTCTAAGCCTGCAAGACACCAACGTGTCATTGCATAGCTTGTAAGGCAGTTGCAGTGGTTTCCCTGTGCTTGTAAACAGAGATGGAGTGCAGGAAAATTTTGCCTTTAAGCAGAGCTATTAACTGGGTTAGGAAGCTGTGTATATCAATGAAGCTGTAGTCATTTAGATGTGGGCACAAAACACCTTTATGTCTGAACTTAACTGCACTTGCAGAATGTGATGGTCTTTCTTTCCCCTCCCCTTCCCTCAGTCAGTAAAAGGTGCTTTGGGTGTTCTGCAATGCCCCAGTTCAGGAGTCACTCATCCTGCAGACAGTTAACCCTATCTTCCCTGTCTTGATGATGCTTGTATCATCATTTACTCCCCATTGACCTGAAGATTTTGTCCCTTCAGCCATAAATTGTGAAGTTAGCAATGGCATGAGGAAGTGGGGACAGAAAGGAAACAAAGAGACCCACTGAAGTTCAGCTTTACAAAGGGATTTAGATGCTTAATGGTATTGGTAGGCTATGCAGTTATGGCCTTTGAATCCCAGCTTCCAGATAAATCTCCAAGCCTGGTCTTCAGAAAAGGTAGGCCCCACTGAAGAGAAGTTTAAGGAGCTGAAATGAAAGTTCTGAGCAGGAAATTTTCTAGAGGCAGCTTAGAGAAGACATCAGCCAAAAGTGTTGCATGCAATTCAGCCTGTCTGCAAGTGTTTTAATGAGTTGTGGTCTAACTTGCATCCTAGGATGGTAAATACAGGGAGTAGGAAAATGAAGACACTCATAAGAAGAAGAGCATTTATTCTTCCCTGCTACCTATATTAAAAACAACATGAGGGAAAGAAAAGCTGATAGCTCACTGGGAGATTAGCAGGAATGCAAAAGAAGAGTAAATGTGTTGATGGAGGAGTCCATGGTCCCAGCTGCTCACCATATTCTTTCTCTCTAGTTTCTGAGCAGTAGAAGTAAACACAGTAAAATTCAGCAGCTGGAACTTTTTTGCAAGGCAACAGCACTGAGCAGAATTC
This sequence comes from Sclerurus mexicanus, assembly GCA_013396755.1. Classification (NCBI taxonomy): domain Eukaryota; kingdom Metazoa; phylum Chordata; class Aves; order Passeriformes; family Furnariidae; genus Sclerurus; species Sclerurus mexicanus. The sequence goes on along the minus strand of VWZF01005843.1, from coordinate 1,234,198 downwards.
CTCCCTCCATATTTTATAGTTTGTCTGAAGGCTACAGACATCTGTTCAAATGGCCAAGGGGAAAAAAAAGCATGAGGGATTTGGGCTAAATTCAGCACCACTTAGGAAAGATGCACCTGGCCTGCCATTTGTTATGTTCTCTCCTCTCTGCTTTATGATTTATATTTCATAAATCCTTTCCATTGTGGCTCCCCTCACTTTCCTCCTTCTGTTCCAGTTTGATCAGATTGTAAAGGTTCAAAGTGTACTCCTGTTACTTTAATTAAAGTCATTTCCCTCTGCCCTCACTGTTAGAACAGATGCCTTGGAAATCCCCAGGCACTTCCTTCCTGGGCAAAATTGGACACTAAAATGTAAAGCTGCATTAAGAGAAATTCCCTGTGCTAATTGCTTTTCTCTATGCAGCAGGGATATGCAGGAGTGAAGGCAATTCTCCATGCTAGCAGGTCTTTTTTATACTCTGTAGTGAGTTTATGGTGACCCTTCTCACAACATCTTGTCACTTGCCAAAAAGACTCAAGATAATAGAAGCTACAAGATATATCTAGCATGATTTGGTACTTTTACTGCCTTTCCCACCAATATCCTGGTAATCCCATGTCCTTGGCTAGTTTCTGAACTTAACATTTCATTTTCAGTGGAGAATTGTGCCCACTACACAGAGATTATTTAGGTGTCCTTACCCTCAACTAGTTTTAAGAGTAGGAGAGTAGGAGAATATAGCCTGAGCTAAAACCAGACTTGCAGTATTAAGTCATGAAATGAGGCAGGAAAATATATTTCTATGATTATACTTAACAGAAAAATGCCAGTTCTTATATTTAAGCCAGCTCGTGAGGTAGCTAATTAGTCTATATGAGCTTGTCCAGGAGAGCATTTAAAGCTAGATCTTTTCTGCTATTGGACTTAGCTGGCCCCTTAGCTCCCCCTCCTCCTCAGCCTTGCTTAATGGAGATTTATTCTCCATATGTTGTTTATAACCAGACGATGCTAATTTCCCTCTCTTTCAGCTTCTTTAGAAGAGCGCACATATTATGCTTTATGCACCTTTCCTGTCTGCTCTAAAAGGATAGCCCATACAGAAGAAAGCAAATTCATATCTCTGCAGAGGGTCATTTAATCCTGGCCAGAACATGTCAAAAGGCCTAAGCACAAACACTGATTGGCCCAAGCAGTAAAACAGCTATTTGGCTGGCCAAGGTTACTTTAGCCAGTCAAAGCATCATTGGCAGGTTGTGAAGAACTACAAAGACCTGTGTGGCACAGAGTATAAGGCTCTGTTGGTTTTGAGGAAGTAAAGCCTAGTTACATGCAGAGTTTAAAAGGGAAATAGAAGATTGAGGATTTTGTCCTTGCATGGAAATATATTGTATCTATACTGGGCTGCCCTGAAGCCCTGGCTGTACTTCCCAGATGATATTCCCAATCTGTGCATACTCAGTAACTCTGTATGTTAGCAAAACGTCAAAAATGCCCAACCCTAGAAGCAGTCTCCAGCAAATGCTGTGCTTCTTACGTGAGTAGAGCTGCTCTGGTTCACCAAGCCAGAACCATTCCAGAAAGGTACATCTCTTTTAGCATTAATGGATTTCAGAGTCAAACTGCTCCTTCACCCTCCATCTTATCAAGAATGCAGAGCTCTGTAACTCCATCTTCTCCCCCAGAAGCCTTCACATGTTTACAGTAAAAACGAGAAGGACAACAGCACTAATAAAGACCTTTCTCCCTTTTCTACACATTCTTTTCTAGAGACAGTTTTCCTCTCTAATTTTACATGGCATGCTGGAACTTACCATCTGTTACAGAGAGTCCTCAGATGAGCAAAAAACACTCCGTGTCTTATAGGAGTAGAAGAAATCTCTGAGTGTCACACAGGCTTCTGACAGAGCCAGGTTTTGGAGAACATTTCAATTTAACATTGTAAACAGTTCTGTCCCTCCCTAAGTGCTTCCCAGAGAAAAGACAAATTTTGCACTGTCAATTCCCAATCCAAGCTCCTGCTCCCCAAAGGACAACAGAAGACTGTCATTGTTAGGAAAACTCCCACTTCTCTCTCCTTCTTGTGTTTTGTTTTTTTTTTTCCCGAGGAAAATATTACACATCAGTCCCACTTGCCTCTGTGCTCCATTCAGACAGTCACTGTTGCCTGGATTCCCAGCCTTTCCATGATATCTTTAGTTGATGTACTGTTCTTCAAATGTCCTAGAAAATTCAAGATTGTGTCTAAATCCTTTTAAAGTCTTCCCATTTTCCTCTTAAAGGGAGATCAGGCTGGGCTGATTTATGTTCCCTAAGCTAAAGTTGTCGTGACCAGCACCCAGACTGTACATTTGAAAATTTAAGGAAATTAAGACTTATCACTGAGTTTATATATTTCATATTTAAAATATCTAGGATTTTAAGCAAGCATCGAGATTGTAAGCAAACATCCAGGACAGCACATATAGCAGTAATTTTTAATTAAAACTTCTAAATTAATAATATTATTCAAATGTTGAAATCCAATAACCTGAAGATGACTGCTACACTAATGCATAAATACAGGGGAAAATCCAGTCATTCATGCTACAAGAGCGTGAATTCAATGGGAGAAGGTCGTGAACAGGCAACGGTAATGACCATCCAATGGATAGATATTATATGGGATTCCAATGACAAGCACTAAATGTGCCTTCTAAAAGAAGACAAATATAGAAAATCAGAAGGAATGCACGTAAGCATGAATTTTTCATTAGAAGTCCCTTAGGCTGAAATTGGTAAACATTTCACTTCTGACAAAAATTTCATAATTATTCCATGACTCACCAGAGACTTCAGGTCAACAACATCAGGCCATAAAACCTCCTTGCTGAATATGGGTAAAGGAATACTCAGGAACACTCCTGTGTGCTATGCTTAAGTCTGGATAATATCTGGAAGTAAATTCTATTTTTTTGTTTAAGCCAATTTTTTTCTAGAATACAGTGAGCACATTCAAAAATGTGTTTAACAGAGAAGAGGATACAGATGGGGGCATGTTCTGGAGCAAGCACCATTGACAGATTTACAGGATAAGTGATGAGGTTTTGGAAAGCAGGTTGCATGGCATACAAAGGACACCTTGTGCCTGTGAGGGTTGAGAGCACTGATGCATACGCTGACAAAGTTGGCACAGCTTGCCTGTGTGTCCATTTGCCTTTGCACACTATACTGGAGGTGAGGAGAGCCTGAGACGGCACAAAGATGTGCAGCTTAAACATGACACAAATGAGAGTTAGTGATCATATCTTGGCTGGAGCATGCTACAAGCTTTGGTCATTTCTGGGGCTTTAAAAATAATTGCCACTTCTTATGAATTTGCTTATTGCAATTTTTTTTTAAGTAAAAAGCAAACATAATAAATTGAAGCTCTCTGAGTAATTAAGTATCTGTGGGCTCTATTTGATGGAAAGGAAGGTCCTAGTGAAAAGAGGAATGTGAATATGCAGGGCAGTCGCACTTATGGTTATTTTCTCACTTTTTTTTTTTAATTAAAGATTTGCCAGCTCATTTAAGAGATGTTTTGTGGCAGGAAAAGGACTATGTGCATTATTAGTTTTTGCCTGCTTGGCGTTGTATAGCTAAAGAGCATATGGAATAATTGAAATCTGTGCTTTCTATTTTAATGCAAATACTACAAGAGTGAATGATACATCTGAAAAGGCCAGCTCCTGAGTCTGATAGAATATCTACCTTGGTAAAGACAAAACCAACTACTTCTATCAGCATCAGAATGAAAGATGCCAAATTTCTTACAATTCTGTGGATATTTTACTGGGATTCTCTGCTCTCTGCTATGTCAGGCTCAGTAGCAGATTTCAGCAGATTTCACATCTCTTACATGTCTTCTTTGTGCAGGTAGCTTGGACTCCAGCAATGAATGAAGCTGTTATTAGCTTTCTGGTAGCCATTGCTCTTTCCTCTGCCCAACTGACCATTCTCACAAAGTTTAATGGAAGGTAACATGTCTGAAGACTCTACTGCTTTCACACCCAACTGATACTGGATAAAAGCTCTTCTAGCTCTACTGATCTGTCCCAGAGATTCCTCAAGGGCAATGTGTCCCTTTTTTGGGAGGGTCATTAATGATGGGCATAGGCAGGCCTTCTGCTCCAGCAAACTGGGCAACAGTCACTGGTGTTGATGGTGACAGGAATCCCAGGTCTCCAGGGCTCTCTCTTCTTTAGCAATGCCCCTTCCTGTCTTCCCTCACCATGATGAAGAATGTAGACGACAGGTCCTCAGCCACTGTAAAATTCAAGCTTTTACTCTGCTGAAAACCATTTGGGTAAGACTTTGAATATGCACTATGTGAAGCACATCCCTTTATTATGGCAGAAATGTTGTAATAATCAATCTTAATTGACATTGCAGAAACTAGTCTTCCCAATCAGACCACTTCACCCTCCTGTTACCAACCGTAGATAATCCCTGTAAAAGATCATTTCCTTCTCAGAGGTCTTGCAATGGCTTGTACCCTTAAAATGCTTCATTTTTTTTTTTAATATCCAGTCACAAAGACTAATTTCAGTCTCTAATGTAGGAGAGAGCAGTTAGAACTCAAGGAGGATAGTCCAGAGAGTTTCATGTTTATCTAGAGAGAGTAACAAGGGAGATTATACTAAAAAAGACCGTTTTAGTTCCTTGTTCCTTTGAAGATGATGATTCAGTTACACTTTTTCTTCACCAGAGTATCCACTTCAACTGAACTGTAACAAGAGGGGACTGAACACTTACAGCTCTTGGGACTCTCAAAATTTTGCAGCTGTTTCAGGGATACAGATTTGATACTGTTTCTTAAGCCCATAGGTAATTTTTGGGAAATGCAATCTTTATCCTTTCATGATTAGTGTGTATGCAAAGCTCTCCTTCTGGAATTCAGATGGTCTATACTTATATTTTTTCAAATAAGCATGGAAAAAAAAATGTTAACTGTTCTTCAAAAGTGAAAATCCTACTGTTTCTTACCATTTTTTGGCACCACATTCTTTGAGGCAGAGGACCATGCTCTTCTGGTATGTTTATACAAAATGATCACCCCATTATTCTTATATGTCAAGTGCTGCTGGTTGTACAAGCCACAAGCACAGAAATGGAAATCAAGGTTCTAATGGAGATCAGTCCATTAGAAAACCATTTCTGTCCCAGCTAGAGAAACTGGCTTCCTTAGGTTGGCTCTCAATGAAGACAGAAATTTGGTTGTGATTTTCCAGGTGCTGTGACACAGTGTTAGTTCACAGACTTTCACCAGAGGCAAATATCAATGAACTGGTGAAACTGGGCTACCTTTTCATCCATTCATCAATATGTGAGATCCTCCCATCCAGAGGCAGGAAGATCTATAAATATTGCAGGTAGATGGGTTACTCTGTGAGAAATTTGTTATATTGTTCTCTCGTCCAAATCAGGAGATACCTTAAAACCAACAGCAGACTTACATTTGCATAGATGAAAGATAAAAAAGAGGAGAAAGCAGCCTAATACTGATTAAAAATATATGCCCATTTTGGCTATAGAATTGATCAAGTGTCTATTGCTTATTGTATTGGAAAGGACAAAGTATAAGAAATCTCTTCTTAAATGGTGTAAGTTAGTCTACAGGCATGCAGTGTTTGGTCTGATAGCCCAATTTGCATGGTGTGACTCCCTCTGGTCTTGGAATTGATGGTTAAATAATTTTAAAATGTATTACATTTGAATGGTCACATTTCTTTAAGATGTTTTCTTCTTGTCTATGAAATACCTATGCTGAATTTACAGACATTATTGACCTTCACCAATATCTTCTCTTTTGGAAGATAGTGGAGTGCTCACAAATGTCTGCATGAATTGGCTCTACAAATCATGGTGCATTTAATTTACATGGTACTCTTACTAATTTTCAATGTTTTAAATTTGGTGTGTATTCAGCTCTGATACACACTCCTTGAAATAAGGATGTTGATCCTAGTGAATTTTGTTAGACCCATGAGACCTCATTTGCTCTCTGACTTACCCCCAGCTCTCCACGCAGAGAGGGTTTGCATCAGAAAGTCAAGGAGAAACTTCTGTAAGAAACCAAAGTTTGGTGGTCTTGAAGAAAGCCAGTGGACCTGTGTAGTTTGCACTGTCATAGGGGGAGCTGAAGGAACTAGCTGATGTTGTATGAGGACCAGAGGGAATCTCATCTGTTTCTCTTGAATTTTCTTAGCAGAGAGGAAGCTGGAGAGAAAGGAGCCACCTGTGTTATTTAATCTGTGCTGCATCCATCACTTGCAACAAGCCCATCATTCCTTTTTACAGACTGAATGATCAAGTACCAACTTTTATAAGAGATGAGAGTTTTTTTTCCTTTCCTCCATCACACTGTTGACTAGAGACCATCCTCTAAATCTGTTTGGTCTTGTATTGATATCCTTTAGATTTAGCAGACAGAAGTCTCCCTTCCTACAATGTTTATCCACATGATGTATTACTAGGCAGCAATCACATTCTCTATCGGCCCTAAATAAGAGCTAAATAAGCCAAGCTTCATTCCTGTCTTATTCAGGAAAAAAGCTTGTGTTCCCCTTGTATTTTTAGCAATCTGTTTCTGTGGCTATTCTAATTTAAATTAATCCATTTGGCTAGCCAAAACTGGACACTTTGCCAGGATGTAGTCCTTGGTATTAACCTTGCCTCAATACATCTTGAGATCACAGCTCTTTATTCCTCTCACACTGATGGGTCACAGACAGCCTGTATTTGTCAGTCATTGACAAGACTCTCTTCATTTGAACTGTTGACTTTAGTGTGTGACTCTATGTCTTACATTATTCTTTTTGGTGATTTCAACTTCAAGAGATTATCTTTTATCCATGCTCTCCTCTTTATTCTTTTAGTTTATTGCATTCAATGTTTCCCCACCTTTCCTTTTATATGTATCTGTCCTACACTAAATAAGGACAAGCAGCAGTGGGAAGCCACTAGGTAGAGATAAGAAATCAAGAGAAAGACCCTCTGGTCTCCTTAAGAATCACGAAAGATCTATATCCACCCATAGAAGGCAAATCAGAGCCAGTTTGTTGGCTTTTGTTAACTCTCATTTGTTTCAACACATGATTTATTGCCAAAGTCTCCTTTCACATCTCTGAAACAGACACCAGATGCTTTCCATGTTTCCTTATTTCTCCAGCCACTTCAGGTTCAGCCAGCATAAATTCCAATATGTCAAGGAGGGCCCTTTTTGTGCAGTCTGACAATAAAGTCTAGATCTTTATTCACAGCATTTAGCGAATTCATAAAATGGGGTTGATCACATCATAACGGTTATTTCATCTCTGGGTCAGCTGTTAGCAGATGCTCACAATAAAGATGGATGCAAGCCCTAGGGAAGCCGAGACCCCTATCACTGGGTGGCCCAGTGCAGAAATGGTGTGCAAATTAGCAATGAGGCTGGGCAAGGAAGCTGATCTCTAAGCAGAGTGTAAGCACCAATTCTGACCTTTCCCTACAAAGAAGTGGAAAGACGAAAGAGAGCTCAGCAGCCTCTCTCACTGGACTTTAGCCCATCAAGGTGGAAAACTAGGAGTTAAGTATTGGAGCAGGCAGGGATGAAGCTCAGAAGTACGGTCATTATTAATTTCCTCAAAGGAAGAAGAAACAACCATGATTTTCTCTCTGAATTTTCCCCTCCTCCCCATGGCTGGAATAAGGTAAACTGTGCATGTTTTAGGAGAGACTGATATGAGTTTCTAGGAGTGGCAGTAGGGAACTGGGAGTCTGTAGCTCACTTTAAGGGCTGTCTATCCTCTTCAGGACATGTCATACAAGTGTGCCTATGCTGCTGTGCAGTCCAATTGGGTTGCCTGACTTCTCCTGGGTTCCAAAGCATTCTGTGCTGTCTGCTGGATTTGTACTGCTGCAGGGGCAGCCACCCTTCCACGGCTACCACTTCAGTGGCTGTGGGTGCTTCAGATGTCCCAGCCACTTTTGCACTGAAAGGTAGAGGTTTGAAATGCAAAGGTAAAAAGGAACCAAAGGGAAAAACAAAGCCTCCTAAGAGGTGAGAGCAGATAAAGATGATTTCAGTCATATAAAGACTCCTCATGAGTATTCCTACATGCTTCCTTTGTGCTACTGATCTGATGGCACATCTTATGTATGTTAAAAAAAATAAGATCATCAAACTTAGCATTGATTTCTAGAAGGAAATAGGAAGGAAAAGCAAAAGCCAATACATCAAAATAGTTGTTCCTGAAGGAAAGACCTCTAGAAGGCAAGTGTCACACAATCTCGTCCCACAGTTTTGAATTGAGTGAACAAACCCCTATGATGGCATCACTAATTTACCATGTCTTTTCAGCCTTGAAGATAACAATGCACCAAGCTACACTCTGTGAAAGCATGTAAGGTGCAAGTCAGCAAGTGGGGAACTTCTAGCAGGGTGTCCTTAAATGCAGTCTCTGCTGTTCCGCAATTGCTGAGCCACCCCACTGTCTTCTGTCCCCACATTTGATCACTGTCATTCCACTAGGAATTTATTTTTCCCAGTGTGTAACTGGAATTTCCTTTATTCCCTCACAGGTGCTGAACAGAGTGGAAAAATTTCTTCCCTTGACATTAATGTAGTCCAGTGACTGATTGGCCTTTTCCACAAGGAAAAACAAATGGCTTGTGTTCAACTTGTCCATTGAGATGCTCACAACTTCTTCCTTAACCAGAACTGAATTTCTCAGAAAAAGTAGGAAGTTGTACTGTTTGGGGTACAGATCATTGTGAAGTGAACAAGCAAACATGGAATAGGTGATAAGCACTTTTTCAGGTATGACCTCTCAATTTAAACCCAGGTCTCCAAAAGAAAGGAATTCTTGTGCTCTTCTCTGTGCCATAAGGAAATCTTTCAAGAAACTTTTTATGCTGCTTCCATTACAGATTTCCAGGATTTATAGCTTTAAATGCTTTTATACAGGGGGAAAGAAAAGGAGGCATCATTAGCATGTTTCAAAAAGACAGTGGAGTGCTTTTTCATCTCCATTACCAAGAAATTGAGTCAACTTTACTCTATATAAATTCTGTCTCTGAAAGCTTTTGTTCAAATCATATTTCCTACTTAAAAAACTTGATTTAGTAAGGGGGATATACTTAGAAGAGATGGAAGGGAAATATTAGCATTTCATTGGAAATTTTAATGTAGACTTTAAATGGCACCAAATCCCAGGGAAGTTGGTGCTTTTATTAACTTAAACTCCTAGGCCCTAAATGTTTTTCTTCTACTGTTGCTCATTCGTTTCCTGCTTTCTTATTACTCTAGCCTTACTAATCACACCCATTTTATCCTGTGTGAGACCTCTAAGTGGTATAATCCATTACTTTTTCCACAGTACATATACTGAAATTATGGACAATGTGGCGTCTTTAAAAATATGAAAGACAAATAGCAATAACTATCTTCAACAGAAAGCAGATGAGCCTTTCCCAAATGGATTTAACAGGATGGTGTGTACCAAACTGATGAGGTGATGGCCACTGAACTCTGGCCAAGGCATATTCTGGTTTTGGCACTTCTGTTCTTAGTCTCGTCGGCCACAGCTCACAGTAAGGATCCCAGCAAAAGGCTCCTTTTTATCTTCCTGTGTTGGAAAGATCACCCAAGAACACTTCTTCTTTGAAAAGAGCACACTGAATTGTGAAGTCAAAGGTGATTTGTTTGAATGGGTCTGGGAATGTTACTGAAGTCACGCATAATAATATTTATTTCATTCCCTGTTCTTTTCACTGCTTTAATCTTGGTGACCATAATTTGTGTTTACCCTGAAAGATGATAAAAATATGGTGGTTTTAATACAGTGAACAGCAATATCAGGACAATACAAATAGAGAACAGGTTCATAAATCACACATCCATATAAGACTATTAGGAGTCACCAAGACTGACATCAGATTAGAGATGTGGAACTACTCTGAGCAATTCCACCTTGAACTGAGGAAAAATATTTGAGCTTCACTTAAAAATTGACTGAAGTGAAGAAATTACTGTCAGCCTTATTCACTGCTTCAAGCAGATAGTGATACTCAATCTTCCAAACTACCATCTTATTTTCAACATGATTGTATCCACTCGCTGCTTCCCAGCCAGGAGGATTTGGTATTTCTGCATGAAACTTGGTGAAAAGTCACTATACAGGTAGTTCTTCCTCTCAAAACCAAATCTATTGATTGTCTGTTTCAAAACTCTAAGAAGAAAAACACTGCTTGACTAAACAAAAACAACAACAACAAAAAGGCTCTTTGTTAGACCCTTTTTGAATTATTTCTTGCTGATCTGCCAGGACTCAAATTCTCCATTGACTGTGCCCCTGATCCATTGATCTTTACAGCAGGCTTACCCAGAGCCTGTTGCTGTCACTGGTAAGCAGTCACACAGTCAAATAACACATTTACACCATTGACAAAATACAGCTCAGCAACTACTCCTGAGGGAGCCCATGATTCATAGCTTGATTCAATGGAGGAGGATATTCCACTTGCAAATACTTTCCAGCTGTTCATTTAGATCTGTATGCTAAACACCACTAAAACTGAAAAGATGCTAAAATGTAAAAGCCAAAGAAGTAAAAAATTAAAGTACTGGTGTTAAAAAAACAACCTGGCAATCAAATAAAAAAGAATCAGGACTATTGTTACGTAGTCTTTGCCAAAGTGCTGCTTCTCTAAGAAGAAAAAAAACCCCAAAACGCGTGAAAACAAAATATGAAGAAGTCTGAAAGAAAGAGTTACAGGTTCAGATCAGTTTTCCAGTACTATATAATTCTCCATCACTCTCTATTTACACCTCCCACACAGCCTTTCCCTTGCTTCTTGTTTTGTGCTGTAATGGAAATGCACTGCTGAGTTTCTACTGTTGACTTTATATGTTGTTTATTAAGTGTGTAGAACATACTTTGAAAAAAACATGTCCCAGGGTACATCAAGCTATGTCTGACTGTGATAGGTTTTCTCATAATGTGCTAAGCTGGTGAAGCAGAAGAATTTGCTTATGATGAGGACTAAAATGATTGATCTGTTTGGTGGCTTGAGATGTGTTTATTATAGGGTGTTGCAGGCCTATGTAGGTGTATGGGCAGCTTATTAGTGAGTATTCCACTATCTTGTATAGTAGCTAGCATAAGTAACAGGTATTTTTATCATGTACAATAATGTATGCTTGAGCTTTTGCACATTAAAATCTCCTATTTCCTGTTTAAGTGATCTATTTCTATTCACTTAGAAACAGCTTCTTTTGATATCCACACAGTTTTTAGAAAAAATCTTTGAGAATTAATACATGATAATTTACTTCTGAGGTGCAATAAAAATAAGACTGCAAAGAAGACATTTTTAAGGAATTATGAAAGGAAGGTAATTAACCCTTAACCACTTTCCACTTAACTAATTAACTGCTTAACCCTAAAGTTTTTATAGAAGAAATACAGTGGAGTCTCTGATGAACTGCAGCCTTTAAATCACACTCAAAAGCCTTTCTAAGAAGTACTCTCCAGATAATCAAGTAGCTTTGGAATTGCTGTAGGAATAGCAAGGAGAACTTTCATAGTTAAGTAGGAGATTAGGAGATCAAATAACATTCTCTGTAATTCTATCATTCAGAGCCTTCACAGAATAAAAGAACTTTTTTCTGCAGTTCTCCAAGCACTTAAAAAATGAATACATTAAACTTAACCATGGGCACATCACCTGCCCCTTTCTCAGCTGGGCAAACTGAGGCACAGTGAAGCTACAGGGCTGATATTTTTAGAAGTGGGCTGGAATACTGGGTGCCATCTCTTTGGGATGTTCATCTTTTGATGCACAAAGGGAGATTAGACATCTCACATCAAGCTGTCTGAGCTCCTGTGCTCCACCTGTGCAGGGGAAGAATGCAAGACAGAAGGAGACTGACATCCTCATATCATCTTTTTCTCTATTATTCTTCTCCTGCAGTGCTACACAGAGCTTAGCACATTGCTCCATGTGTTGGCAACTGTGATTTCAGATAACTGAAGGGATCTGCCAGTGTACTTGTAAGCCCCCTGAAAAGAGTTTCTGTGTTTGGTGGGTGGATCAAAAGTCCACCCAGTAAACTGAGGAAGGCCAGACTGTATATTGAAAAGTAGGAGTGAATCACCAAGGGTTAAAAATGTTGCTTCGGATGCCAAAATTTAGGACAATCTTCTGCTTCTCCCCCTTGCCTTTTACCCAATAGCACTCTACAAATTTGTAACACATAATGCTGTGACAATCATTAACCACCAACCTTTAGAAATATAGAAAAAAGAAATAAGGTGATAACCAGGAGCCCTGCCTAGTGCCATGATTTGACATCTTACCAGTCTCACAGTGCTGTCCCCAAGCACATACATGCGTAGGCTGCCTGTGCAACATTTTTAGCCTTCTCCCCTGAGTAGTTGCTCTGGCCAAATTTTCTAATCAGTGATCAGTGATCACCAGACCAGCAAATGGGACATACACACCCAGCAGCAGATGGCAGTGGCTGTGCTCAAGCATGACAGCTCTTTGCACGCAGAACTGGCTGCAGAACAAAGCAGACTGTTCAGGCCACCTAGACACAGCTCTCACTCTTCTCTGAGCCTCCAGTAGAAAGCATTTTGCTACCTGCTAATACACCCAAGTGTCCTAGCAAACGTCTGGAGCATTCTACACTACACTAGTAATGTGTCTGGGAAGCAGAAGAGTTTCTCTGGCTTCTACTTTCTAGGACTGCATAGATGGCCCTCCAGCTGGGCAAATCCATAGTGTCTGGCACACATGAGCAGGAAAAATGGCCTCTGTAGAACTGTTTAGCCCAGGGATACACTGACAGGATTAGCCTTATCTGCAACTCTAGAGGAAGCACTATCCTTTGAAGGACCCTAAAGATTTGAGAGGTGCTAAAGCCTGTTTATGTACTCTCTGTTCTGCTACTTGTCCATTTATCCAACCTCCAAAACCTCCCGGAAACTCTCAACAGCCACCTCCAGCATTTGCTTTCAGGTTTATGGGTGAGGGGGTGAGTAATCGAGCTCATTGCTAAGGGAACTATTCTTTATCATTGTATTAGGACATTTTGGGAATCATCCAGCCCCATTTCATCTAATCATACTCTTCTTGAATGTAATAGATAATTCCTCTTAAGCTAGTCCTTAATAGCTATGAATATGGAATAAGTAATTTTTTTTGTTTGTTTATACTAGGTAGCAGCATCAGTTATAGGCTAGAGCCCCATTATACAGGGAGTTGTAAAAACACTATTCACAATAAGCTTGTAGATTGTTATCATATCCCTCAGGCCTTTGGCATGTTATTTTTTAAGTGGAGGAGAGTTTGAAGACAGATGAAATTAATCTACTTTATAATTCATACCTTTACATGATTTTGATTAACTCATGTAATAAGAAAGTCCCAGAGCATCCCCATGGAAACAGACTCTGAAGCAACTTGTCTGCATCCACCTCATAAGCAGTTGTCCAGAACATGAGCCAGTATACCCATTATGCTCTCAGCAGAACCTCAGGGGACTGCTAATTCTGTCTTGTGACACAGCATTTCCATTTGTCCTGCCCAGTGTTTGCACTGGTATTTTCTGACATTAGCAAATAAGATATGAGTTTGTACTACTAAGATTGGTGCATATTTCATGAGTATGCCATCTTAAATTGAGATAGTCTCTCTCCCTCTCATACCTGCTGGAAATTGAAGTCGTGTGAAAGCACTACACAGCCACACTATTTAAATCAATATGTTGTCATTTGCCATTAACCTTTGCTTTCAGCTCCAGCCTTGCTCTTTTCCAAATCTATTGGAATCAGTTTCATGCATGAGCTTTCTGAAAGCATGGCAACAAACTTTACAGAAAGCAAGAAAGGATACTTGGTGTGGTTCATCTCCTCAAGGACCTAAACTCATTGTGACAAAGAAACTGGCAAGTCAATCTAGGTGAGGTGCTTACTACATAGCATTTGGGAACCCTGGAGGGAGCAGGTGGAACTGGCAATAGCCCTGCATTTTGCATATTGCCAACTGGGACGGAAAGCCCAGGCATGCTGGTTTGGTTGAAGATGACTGCGAGTCAGACTGCAAGGCAGGTCTGATTCTACCTTGCTGAAACCTTGCTGAAGACAGTAAGTAGACTGAAGAGGCTTGTTTTCAAGTTAGAATTCAGTCTGAGCCTTCAAGAGTGCTCATTTAAATGAAAAAAAAAAAAAAAGTCTGCTTTATATGGCACCTCCTATGACAGAGACACCCTCTATGGAGGAAATTACTAGGACTCACTGCAACAGAAGCAATAATTCATCTGCAAAACAGTAACATAATACAAAACAGACTGAGAATCCCTGCTGTAGTATTAACCAAATTGAATGTAAACTACTTTTTTTTGGCTGTATAAAGCACTCAAGAGTTTTTTTGTGATCCATCTGTATTAAATGTAGCAGTAGTGTTATCCAAAGGTAGATTAAGTTCAACTTCTCCTCCTCCCAACTGCCCATTCCTTATAACTAGAAAACAATCCCAAAGTTAGGAGAATTGAGTATAAGATTTACTGCTTGCATTTAAACCATGCTTTTAAAATTTGTGCAAGCAATAATAAAGAACAATTGAATTGGAAAACTGAAAAGTGCATTTATTGGAGAGAGACACATTTTAGAGGGGAAAAAGTATTTTCAAAAATAACTTTTCTAACAAAATTTATTGGCTTACATTTAAAGTAGACTATAGAAAGAATTCTAAACGAAAAAAACATTGCTATTATCAGAGTTTGTAAATAACAATAGATGTAAGAACTCAAGTTTGTGCCTACAATCTTGTTCCAGCAGACACTGTAAGAACAAACAATGGAGATGCTCTCTTTTCAAAACCTACACTTTAGTGGCTTTTTCTGTGTTGTGTTTTAACCCATCAGGCAGCTAAACACCAGAAAGCCACTTGCTCACTCTCTGCTCCACACGTAGGATGGGGGACAGAACTGGGAAAAAAAGTAACATTTGTCAATTGAAATGAAGTCACATTAATAGGGGAGAAAAGGAAATGATGATGATGATGATGATGAGGGAGATGATAATTTAAAAAATTGTTAAAATGTACCAAAAAAGTGATGCACAATGTAATTGCTCATCACCTGCTAACCTGTGCCCAGCCTGTTCCTGAGCAGCAGCCCCTGGCCAACTTTCCCCCTAGTTTATATACTGAGCATGATACCATATGGTATGGAACACCTTTTTGGCCAGTTTGGGTCCACTGTCCCAGCTGTGTCTCCTCCTAGCTTATTGTACCCCCAGCCTACTCATGGCTGGAGGGGTGCAAGAAGCTGAAAAGTCCTTGACTTACTGTAAACACTGCTTAGCAACAACTAAAACATCAGCTTGTTAGTACTTTTCTCATCCTAAGTCCAAAACACAGAGCTGTGCCAGCTACTAGGAAGAAAATTAACTCTGTCTGAAGTGAAATCAGAACGCTCTGGTGGATTACATAGTTAATGATTTAGGATACCTTAAAATTACCCAGTCAGTCTCTCAAACTGGAGTAAATTTAGTGGCCAAAGTCTTTCTCGATGATTTTTGAGCAGTCTTGGAAATCTGGAGAGGTCCCAGCTGACTGGAAGCTGGTGAATGTTGTCCCGATTTTCAAGAAGGGCAAGAAGGAGGACCCTGAAATCTAGAGGTCTGTCAGTTTCACTTCAGTGCCTGGTAAAGGTATGGAGAAGATTATTCTAGGAGATGTTGAAAAACACCTGAAAGACAACTCAGTCACTGGTCACAGCCATCACAGCTTCGTGAAGGTAAAGTCCTGCTTATCAAGGTAACCCACCTAGGTGATCAAAGGAAGTCAGTTGAAGTTTTCTTTTTGGATTTCAGTAAAGCTTTTGTGTTGTCTCTCACAGGATCCTTCTGGGCAAAAAGTCCAGCACACAGCTGGATAAACACATCATATGTTGGGTGAGCAATTAGCTCAGGGTCAAGCACAGAGGGTAACAGTGAATGGGGGGACATCAGACTGGTGACCTGTCAGTAGTGGGGTTCCACAGGGCTCCATTTTTGGCCCTGTGCTCTTCAACATCTTCATAGAGGACTTGGACGCAGGACTGGAAGGGATACGGAGCAAGTTTGCAGATGACACAAAACTGGGAAGAGCGGTGACAGGCTTCCAGTTGTAAGCCAGTGTCCTGGTATCTTGCCCTTTTACGAAACTACTGTGGTATATTTCCCTCCAAATAACTGACATTTCTTTAAGTTTTTTCTCAACAAACTACCCCTATGTCACACTCCTTGTTTTGGTTTTATCAAACTAATACACACACTTTTTCCTAGCTTGCTTATTTGATGCCTAGGTCACTTTTGCTGTCAGAATCTATTTATTGAATAAAACTGAATTTTTTTCCCTTCTTACAGTGAAAAATGTGCATGAGCTTTCAGTACAGGGATGTTGGTTACTAGGAAACACAGTCTCAAGAGAGCAGAGTAGGAGCACAAACCTTGGACTACAAAGATTTATTTGGGGAAGGATCCTACAGCAAGGGCTGGAATTAAAATAATAGTAATCTAAAAATATGCCTTTGCTAAAGGACAAGTTTAAAGACAGAAATGGGTATCTGTAAGAGTCTTACAGCAATATTGTCCTCTTGTCCTAAGGAGATGTTTTATGTAATGGTCCAAACTTTGTGGATATCTCTCAAGAAAGAAACTTGAAACATTCTTAAGTAGAAAAATCAAAACAAAACAAAACAAAACAAACAAAAAAAACACACCAAAAAAAGATACAGGGATTCAGAGAATCACAGAATTATTTGAATAGGAAGAGACCTTTTAAAGGCCTTCTAGTCGAATGCCCCTACAATGAGCAGAAATATCTTCAACTGTATCAGGTGTCTCAGAGCCACATGCAACCTGACCTTGAATTTGTCCAGTGATGGTGCATCCACCATCTCTCTGGGTAACCTGTTCCAGTGTTTTACCACACTTATTTTAAAAGAACTTCTTTCTTATACCTAATCTAAATCAACTCTCCTTCATTTTAAAACCATTAGCCCTTGTCCTATCACAGCAGGCTTCCTAAAAGATTCATCCACATATTTCTTAGATGCCCCCTTCAAGTACCGAGGTCTCCCTGGAGCGTTCACTTTTTCAGGCTGAACAATCCCAACTGTCTCAGCCTTTCCTCAAAAGAGAGGTTCTTCATTCCTCTAATCATCTTCTTGGCCCTCCTCTGGATGTATTCCAACATATCCAGGTCTTTCTTCTGCTGAGGACCCCAGAGCTGGATGCAGTACTCCATGTGGGGTCTCATCAGAACAGAGTAGAGGGGCAGAATCACCTCCCTTGACCTGCTGGCCACCCTTCTTTTGATGCAGCCCAGGATGTGGTTGGCTTTCTGGGCTGTGAGTGCACATTCCACTGAAGACTTTGCTGTTCCTTGGCATGAAAGACTCTGATGCTCAGATCTGTGCACAGTCATGATACTTAGAAGATGCCCCTCTCTACATGGTCTCGTGCTGGTTAATATGTTCAACCTGAAGTGGTGAATAGGTCTTTGAATATGGCTTTGGAATATGACCTTTGTCAATATTTGTGATTTTCTTAATTATTGTCAGATAATTGGAAAAATAAGAGCACTAGGATAGAGTTAAATAAACTAATAATAATAATAATTAGAAAAACCAAAACCCCAAAACCCACAAAAATACTACTTAAAAAGGACGCCTGTCCAAGAATGGTGACATTCTGTACTGTTTGTCTGATGCTTCCATTTTATGCCCTCTAAAAAAATGGGAATATAAGTTTGGTGGAGTCTTCTGGGAGGAGAGACATCACCTCTTGGGGAGGCGATGCTCAAGACTGGGATGTGTGGCTGACAGAGAAAATAAGGGTCACAGGAAAGAGTTCATGGAGAGACACTGAGACAGCTGAGAGAAACGTGGGAAAGACCCACAGCCAGTCTGTAGATGTGATGGAAGGAGACACTTCCCAGGGACCAGAAAATACTGCAGAATCAGCTGTAAAACCAAAAGTTACTGTGCAAATTGAAACAAAGCATTAAAGCAACTGCCTGCCTGCAAAACAACAGTGATCAGGGAGACAGTTGTGTATCAGCATTATTTCCAGGCTGTGTTTCCTAGTCACTGAGTTAACAACTTAAATGTTTTAATTAATAGTCTAATAAATCCAGATTCTTTGAATTTAAAAGACTTTTGGTCTCCTATGGAATAGACTCCTACAAGGAGAAGTTCTGGGCACAGTTGTACTTGCCTAACTATAAGGCTTGTCACAATTCTGCATTTGAGATATATTGCCCAAAGCTTTTCCTAAATGTCTCCCTGGCTCTCCTATGAGAAAGCCCACAACACACTGTGGGCTATATTGTTTGAAATGCTTCAATATGGTCTAGAAAATATGCAAAATAAAAATGATCCAGCCAGGAGTCACTGAATACAAATCTTATCCAAAATATTTACAGTACTGGAGCAAGGCCCAAAGTATCAGTGTTTCTGCATTACTTATTTGGAACGATATATTTTAGAAAGAGAGCTGTAGGAGAAAGGATTCCCTTTTAGCCTCTTGTAGTTTCACCCATCTATCACCAAACAGCATGATATATGGATATTTGAAGTGAATGAAGAGCCCTATGCTCAAGTGGTATGAATGTCATCACAGTAATAAGTAAAGCCCTCTTGGAAAATTCCTAGAGAGACTGTCAGTTGATAACCTATTATGTCTGCTTTGCAAGGACCATGCAAGAAAGCACTGCCTCTGGCTATTTGGCTTAGATGTAATTAGTGCGTGTAGGATGCTCTCATGTTCCTGAACGCAGAGGGGAGGTAACTACAAGAGCCAGCTGGAGCCTGGCCCTACGAAGTTGGTGCCAGGCAGTTTGAAACAAACACTAGTCTTTCTAGTCTTTCCCGCCCAGCAGTTTGCAGTGCTAAACACATCAAAGGCAGGAAGGTAGCCAGAGGCAGATTCACAGAGGTATACACATGATATGATGTGTTAGATACCAGAAGAGGAGGCAGTCTTAATCTTGACAAGTTGTTCTTAGGCAAACAGAAGAATAACAAGCTCTCCTTAGTTAAAAAAAAAAAAAAGAATAAAACTAAGGTATTTGAAAATAAGAAAGCAAAGAAAGTGTTTAGGTCTGTGAACACCAAGATAACAGCTCTCAAAACATTCATGGCTTCTCTTGGAAACAGAACTTGGAGGCCTATAGCCTAGGAAAGCCTTATGCTCCCCTTTCATGCTTAGGAGATTGAAATGCCTCTAGAATGATAACAGCTTCTCTTGGACTCTGGCCTCAAAGGCTGAAGGAGTTGTCCAGGTCACAGGGAAGGTGTATTTTTACATAACACTGAAGACTAGTAATCCACCCACATAGTTATAAAGCAACCACAATGGACCCAGAAAAAATGAGAGACATCAGTAGATCAAGGACAATTATGCTTGGGACTACTGAGGTGTAGTTTTTCTCGTGTTTTCTCAGATAATTGCAAACATGTTTTTTTTTTGTTTAGTCAAAGCAAATTGTGCAGAAAACCTGAGGGATCTGCAGCAAAACAAAGAGGCCAGGAAAGAAAATGCCCCTTAAGAGAGAAATCCATGATCATATACAGAAAAAGAGTCAGTGTCCCTGTACTCACTTCCTGGGGCCTCCAAGGAAATGGCTTTAGTACAAACTCAAAAGTGAAAAGGTACAGAAGCATGTAATCAGCTTACTAAATTCTGACTTTGATATTATAAGGGAAGAGCTCCATTCCTAGGCCTTCAGTCTGGTATTTCTTTCATTCATTTCCATACTTGAATTTGAGGGTGAGGACTGCCCTCAAATGAGGACAGTTCAGAAAGAGAAAAATAATTGCATTTGAATTTTACTGATTATTTGACTCTGCTAAG
This sequence comes from Sclerurus mexicanus, assembly GCA_013396755.1. Lineage (NCBI taxonomy): Eukaryota > Metazoa > Chordata > Aves > Passeriformes > Furnariidae > Sclerurus > Sclerurus mexicanus. Next base: position 1,214,309 of record VWZF01005843.1, on the reverse strand, counting down.
TTCAACATCAAGAACATCAGCATAGTAGAATCACTTTTCAAACATTTCTGTCTACAGAACCACAACAAGAATTGTCACATGTTCTACATCAACTGATTTAGAGCAAATAGCTGTGAAACCTGGGCAGCAGAGACTAAAAGCACTTAACATGGTTGATGTCAGTTAAGCATGAGAAAGATCTAGGAGGATGTGGTTTGGACCACCAAAATGAATGTTGTAGCCAATAGTGGACACTTGGTTTAGTAGAAGTAAAAAACTTCTTGTAGATAATTCTAGAAGCTTGAACCTGTGTTCATTAATTATGGACTCATGTACCTGACAGGACCCATAAATGTGAAAGAAGAATCTTCTTTGATGCTACAATACAAAGGGAGGTCAAGGGATGGCTCTACCAGTTTGCATTTGTGACAGCTTACTGCAATCAACAGCCATGGGCAGTGGCCTTTGACCAACATGTTTGCTGGTCACTGGAAGCCCAGGATGTGAATGGCGTTGTGGGTGGACTCTGGCCAGCAGCCAAGAACTCATACCACCACTCACTTACTCCTGCCTCCTGTGGGATGGAGTGAAAATAGAAAGGTGGTGAGAGGACTTGTGGATCAAGATAAAAATAGTTCACTAGGTGAAGCAAAGGTGTGCACGCAAGCAAGACAAAGGAGGAATTTGACTACTACTTCCCTCTCAACAGCAGCCAGATGTTTAGCCAGTTGCTGAAAAGCAAGGCCTCTGAATGTTGGTGGTTACTTAGGAGGACAAGCACCATGCAAGTATTCTCCTTTCTCTCCTCCTCCTCTTTAGCTTTGATGGCTGAGCATGGCGTGATATGGCACGGAATACCTCTTGAGTCAGTCTTGGTCAGACGTCCTGCCTGTGTCCTCTTCCAAGTTATTAACCACACAGCCTACTCACCACAGGAGGCATAGAGGGAAAAAGATAAATTCTTGACATTGTGCAAGCACTGCAGCAATAGCCGTACACTGATGTGCTTTCGATGCCATTTCAATCACAAATTCAAAACACAGCACTTTGACAAGCTGCTTGGAAGAAAATTTACTCCATTCCAGCCAGACACAGTATACATGGATTCATAAGATGATACTGAGAAGGGGAAATAAGGAGAGAACTACAGAAATTGCAGTTGTCAATAAGAGCTAGTGAGGAATAGAAGTCTTAACATCTTCAGTCCTATACCAAAAATTAGTGTTAGGCCCAGTGGAACAAGCTGGGTAAAACTTAATTGCAGGATATGGTCTTCAGGCCTTGAAACTGGAAAAAAACTGCATCCAACCAGTATAACAAGCTACAGAATTGGAGACGTATAGTAGGACATCCTGAAAAAAAGTCCATTAATAGCAACTGCATTAAGTACAGTTAGTGAATGCCTAAATAACAACTGCAAGCAGGTTTCTAATTTTGCCCTTGTTTCTGTGCTAGAAGGAATTTACAGATCATGGACGTGAAGGCATTGTGGATGTAATTCAGTAGAGCATCTGTTCATTTGCTGTAGATTCTTGCCCAGAGATACAATATACTGGATCTGCTGATGTATCAGTATGTACAGTTCTTCCTTCATCTTCACAAATTACGACTAGACAAGACAATGTTCTGTGACTCTTTGTCTTAGTGATAGCATCAAGAAATTCAAAAAGCCAGGCAAATTATTGGTAACAGTGTTAAGACCCAGCAATTGACTCAGCAGCTCAATGGGAGAGCAAATCCACTGCTATATTAGCAGGAAAAGTCTGGAAATTGCAAGAATTTAATATCAAAGTCTTATCAACCTTGTCAGTCACCTGCTTTGTCCTCCCAGGAGGAATTAGAGTAAGTTGACATGAGTCCAAGAACAAACAACTTTTGAAACTTTGTCTGTCCTAGACAAGGAGAAGTTGCCAGACTGGTCAGCTGGAGATGTCTGCAGTACTGCACAGACATTTGACATGTCCTCAAGTGTGGTTAAAAGTAAAAATTATGCATAATACTTCATTTAACACACTAATTTTTTTTATTTTAGTTTTCTTTTTCCTATTTACCTAGCCTTTCTGCATCTTTATTACTTTGCCACCTTCCTTTCATGGAAGCTTAAATATTAGCTTAAATAGGCTAATAAAAAATCACAACACAAGTGGCCACTTTTGGTGGATAGAATAACAGGGAAATTCTTTCTGCAGTCCATCGTGGAGTTTAGGAATAGGTTGAGTGAATCCCTCAACAGAATCCTCACTACCCATGGAACATGAACTGTCTTCTCCCTCTTGCCTTGTCCTTCATGCACCGAAAAAAATCTTGGCTTAGTTGTTTAAAATTAGCCCTTTACCAAAGAACTGTCTTTTTCCTTATGTACCCAAAATGTACAGCATTCATATCAGTGCTATTTAGTATTTAACCATAAAAATTTTGAAGAAAAACTTTTATAAGCCTTGGAGAAGCCACAACTTGCCATTGGGAGGGGGATTATAGTAAAAAAACCACAGCAAAGACTGTTTCCAAGTAATTCAAGTAAGTTTAGAGGAACTGCCCTTAACAGACTGGCAATAGGCATAAAACCCAGCAGAAGATTCTGACACAGAGATGCAAGTTAGGCATAGGTAAGTGAACAACAAAGATGTAGGACAGTTAAACATGATCAAGGCCTGAAAATGAGATAAGGGGATCCATTTGGGGAAGCCAACAGGAATCTGCTTTTCTGAATGTGCTGTGTTCCTATTCTAAATTTTCTAAAGGTGCCTCGACTGCTCACTAGGTGAGTCAAGCCATACTGGCTGACTGAGTTCATGCATGTTCCTTAGTTATAATCTGGTTACCAAGGAAGGCCCAGACCAAAACCAAGAAAATTAAACCACCACAGAAAGAAAGTTTTTACAGTGAGAGTGGAGAAACAACACTGGAACAGGTTGCCCAGAGAAGTGGTAGATGCCCCATACCTGGAAACATTCCAGGTCAGATTGGACAGAGCTCTGACCAACCTGCTCATTGCAGGTGGTTAGACTACATGACATTTTAAGATCCCTTCCAACCCAAAATATTCTATGACAGTAAAATAAATACATATGGTTCTTCCCATGGGACTTCCTCAGCTATATCAGAGAGCATGAACCTGATAGTTGCTACAAGGGTCCTCTAATTGAGGCATAAGTTGCATGGGAACTTTGAGTTCAGTAGGGACCCCAACAACTGCTGCATTAGTAAGAACAGCAGCAGCTATCAACTCTGTTTTAGAAATGGGAATTAATAGAGCTTTAAAAGAAGACACTAAACAAGAACACGTGCTCAAAGAGCTTTAAGACGGCCTTTCTTATTTCAGCTGACTGAGGTGATCATAGAATCACAGAATGCCAGAATATGCAGAGTTGGAAGAAACACAGAAGGATCATCAAGTCCAACTCTTAGACCTGCACCCATTCCCAAGAGTCACACCATGTGCCTGAGAGCATTGCTCAAACACTTCTTGAACTCTGCCTTCAGGCTTGGTGCTGTGACCACTGCCCTGGGGAGCCTGTTTCAGTGCCCAACCACCCTCTGAGTGAAGAACCTTTTTCTAATGTTCACCCTAAACCTCCCCTGACACAACTTCAGGCCATTCCCTCAGGTCCTTTCACTGGTCATCATAGAGAAGAGATCAGTGCCTGCCTCTCCTCTTCCCCTCACGAGGAAGTTGCAATGAGGTCTCCTCTCAGTCTCTTCCAAGCTGAGCAGTCCAAATGACTTCAAATGATTGAGCAGTCCAAATGACTGTTCCTTGTACAGATTCCCCTCAAGGCCCTCCACCATCTTTGTTGCCCTCCTTTGGACACTCTCTAGTAGTTTAATATCTTTCTTATATTGTTGCACCCCAAGCTGCACACAATATCCAAGGTGAGGCCACCCCAGTGCAGAGCAGAGCGCGACAATCCCCTCCCTCAACCGGCTGGCGATGCTGTGCCTGATGCCTCCCAGGACATGGTTGGCCCTCCTGGCTGCCAGGGCACTGCTGCCTCATATTCAACTTGCCACTCAACAAGGACCCCAGGTTCCTTTCCACAGTGCTGCTTTTCAGCATCTCACTACCAGGTCTGTCTGTACATCTGAGATTGCCCCATCCCAGGTGAAGAATCTGGCACTTTCCCTTGTTGGACTTCCTGTGGTTGGTGATTGCCCAGTCCTCTGATCTGTCGAGGTCTCTCTGCAGGTCCTCCCTGCCTTTGAGTGAGTCAACAGCTCTTCCCAGTTTTGTGTCATCTGCAAACTTGCTTAGTATCCCTTCCTTTCATCATTTGGGTTGGAAGGGATCTTTAATGATATCCAAACTCAGCCCACTTCAAAGACATTTTATCTTCTTCCAAACTTATTTCACAATGTTCCTAGCCCAAAATATTTGGGAGAAAAGAGTCAGAAGCAGTTTGTCAGGTATTTTTAATGCAAATATTTATTTTCTCCAGTCCTTGAAGGATCCTAACACTTTGTGGCAATTACTCTTAAAAATTGAAAATTATCAGGTTTTTTCACTTGTAAGAGAATCACATTTTCTTACAGCAAAATAATTTTGAAGAAACCTGGATTTATTACTGTAGTCCATTTGCCCCAGTATAATATTATCTCATTTAAATCCTTTCCCAAAAGCATCAGGGTAAACAGGGGTTCATCACCTTCAAGTATTTTTTTTTTAAGATCTGCAATAGCAAGTCATTCATGTGTACTTACTTAAGACAACAAAAGTCTAAAACTATTAATTTCTGTGAATTTCAGCTTTTCTCCAGACTTTATCACCAAAGTTTGAGACTTGACTGCATGAAGGCATTTAGAGGATGCAACCAGTCCCTTTTCCTCAAGGACACTATACAGCAACAGCTCAAATAGCAATGGTTATACTGCATAAAACCACAAAGCAAAACACCTACAGAGCTGTATACCTGACAACTGGAGCACAACACAAACAGGCAGAAATTATTTTTTCTAACTACTGAAGAGTAACCTTAGTATCAGCACAAGGCCAGTGATGTTAGTGACTGGCTGAGAAACCAGTGGTAATCCAAACTTGACAAATGTGTGAAACTCCTTAGCACTAACGCTCTTTAAGCATTAGATAGTTCACCTCCTCAATTCCAGTAAGCCCAAACCAGTATAACTTCAGGTCTTTTATTCCACAGACACAGTTTAATACATATGTTGTGGGGCAAAGGTAATCTGAAGTCACACTATGAGTCTTCTTTGAATGGGGAATCCTTTAAACACATGAAGAAAAGTTAGGAGATTTACAGTCTTCCTAGATCATCCATGCCAAGGAGGTGGCTGGGGAAAAAGCTGAGCCGTCTTTCTACCAGAGGATCTCACAGCTGCTGGGAAGAATAGCCATGGAATTTTGCTGAGTAGTATGAAGACTGAGGAGAGTTCCAAAGCTGATCCAAGCCACATTCCCTGATGAAAGAGAGTTTCACAAACATTTTAAATCAGATAAGTCTTGCAGTGACTTTAGTGTGTCAGCACATTTCCCACCTGGAAGGACAAGCCACACCAAACAAGGGTCACACAGCAGGTAGGCAGAGTTTTCCCTCCTTGAGCCAATTCTGTGCTTCAGAAGGGACTATGTTAAAAAAAAAAGGCAGCAGCACCAGTTCTGCATCAGTGCAAGACTCCCCAAAGAGGATATCCATTAAAGGAAATTCAGGAATTTTCTGGAACAGGCAAGATCTGAGGCAAAGAGCCTAAACGTACAAAAAACCCATCAGAGTAAAGTCAGCTTTTGGCAAGGGAAATGCATTCCCCACCTTAGCAGTGTATTAATTAACCAGGCCTTTTACTTGAGGGAATAAACTATTGCCCTTTGCTGTTTGCAGCACTTTCTGCTAACCTACTCTCTTTGTGTAGCCTGAACCTGTTGAGCAACCAAAGCTCTAAATTGACTGCTAATTTTGTGTTGGGTCAAATTAATTTTGAAACCAGATTAATTAAAGCAGATGAAGCTTTGTTTATCCATTATTCATGAAGCTCATTGGAACAGGAGAGAGTACATTAGCTTTATTTAGGATATTACTTTGCTTTAATGAGCTCTATTTTTTGACTCTTAATGCTCCTTTTGATCAGGAGTTCAGGTTTGTGTTATTGGGTGTTTTGGTTGTTTTTTTTCATTGGTGGTCTTAGTGCAAACAACGTAACTAGCCGCTTTTCTTGCTCCAAAAGAGCTACAGCTGACAATCTCCAGGAGCGACTGCCTCTTGCCATAGTTCTGCAGAGGGAGAAAAAGGCACAGGTGCATGCTGAGCAAGGATCTCCTGCTCATCCTCTCCTGATGCAAACGGAGACTGAAGAGATGGAGAGGATATGTTCACTCAACATCAGAGTCAGATAACCCACAGCTGGTCAGAAGAGGCTGCTGGATAAATAAAATAAAACCACCTAACTGAGAGTGTTTGAGTGTCAGTGTGGATGATCCAGTGAAGGATTCTGTTCCCCACAGAGCAGTGATTTATGAAAGCCAAGATAGAGATGAGGGAGTGTGAAGTATAGACTAGAAAATATTACTGGAGCTATTACAGTGCTCTTTGCACAAATGGTGTATTCCCTCTGGATATGGTTTAGTTCTAGTAGCTCTGCCTAAAACGATGTATTGAGACCTGAGATACTTCTTGTCTCAGAAACTAATGGTATTTTTGAGCAAGTGGAAGACTGGAATTCCTCAGAGTAAACAGAATAAGAATAGAGCTTTGCTCAAAATTTGCAGTAACATCATATTTGTAAATAAAATTAAGTAAGCAAATGTAAATTAAACAAAGGAAAGGTTGTCTTCACATAGTGAATTGAACTAAATTAAACAAAATACCAAGATGCCAATTAAAGAAGATACAAAGATAGATCTGTGTACAAAGACAAAAGGATAGTCTGCAAATATGGAAGGCAAAATACTTAAGACTGCTAAAACTCGAGCCTTTTTCCTGTAAAACAATGAACTGATTGACAGATCTCATTGCTACAGGATGCTAATGAGAACTGATGAAGTTAAAGACAGAAGTGGTTACCCATATTACTTAGGAAAACATTCAGGTACAGTAGTAAGAACGCTATAAGGGATCAAAAAATATATTTCAGGTTATGAAACAGCAACAAAAAAATAGGATGAAGCTTTCATAGAGAAAAAAAATCTTTTTTCCTCTTACCTAGTTTGGCTGAAGATATAGTATTAGCCATTGGGGGAAAACAAAACCAAAACAATAAGAAAACACATGTAGGAATCACTTGATCCTCTTAACTATGGTATCCAAATATCTCACAATCTCCATGTATTTATCCTCACAATCCACTTATAGAAACGGGAAAATAATTTGTGTTTTAAAAATGAGGAAGTAAATGGAAAGAAACTAAGGCTAATTAGGTTTAGGCACCTAATTATTCTGGTTTCACACAAAGCTGTACTAATAAGGAACTGATCTTTGTTCCCAAAGTCTAGTTGCCTAGTCACTGCTTTGTTGCTCTTCTTAAGATTAGGTGGTCCAAGTTGACTATTATAGCTATATTTTTGTGTGTCTATCAACAAGAAAAGTACTTTTCCTTTGCTTGTGAAGAGAAGGATGGTTGCTAAGTGAAAGAGTACCCAGCAAGGGGAATGTGAAGTGGTTAGAGAGATCAAGGCAAGAAACCAGAATGATGATGTGAGAGCTTATGTTCCCTTTATTCATGGCACTTTTATTAGTGCTGTATTTTCAGATAGCTAAAGTGCTGTTGTAACATCACCATGAAAGCACCAGGATCTGGAGAAGAGGCAGAAAAGAACAAAAGGCAGTAAAATACTGAAGGGGGGATAAAACTTACACTAAAGCTGTTAGATAGAGTCGTGGCTGTTGAAGACTAAACCTCATGTAATGGAGCTATATATCTGCTTTAGTTATTGTTATGGTCAATGCTATCCAATAAACTTCTATTAAGTAGATCAGTACCAGAGGGTATACTTCCTGTTTATGAGCTGGTAATTACCACAACTTGAGCTAAATAAACTTGAAATCTGAAGGCTGAAATTTTTATAGGAAATAAATTCCTTCAGCCTTGGCGTTTGTTAGCTCTGGATACAATAAAGCCAGGCTAAGTGGAGAAAAGTGGGTAACACCACAGTATGTGTACAAAGATAATGCTCTCCTGGCTGCTCCAGCACAGCTCTGCTCTCTCACACGTGGTTTCCAGACACTGGCAAAAAACCAAAACAAATAAAACTAAAGGAAAACCCAACCAAACAAAAAACTCCACCAAAACAATAAACCTCCCCCCAAACAAAACAAAACTAAACTAAAAAACCCACAAACAATCCCCCCAAAAGCAAACAAACAACACACCCCACCCCTAAAGAAAAGAAAGAAAAAAGGCTAATCAAGCTAGTTTTATTTAGGAAGTGTTTTGTCCTTCCCTCTGCACAACAATATTTTTCCTCTGGAGGAACAGGACTCAAGGAGTGCAGCCCTCAGGTCAGCTGACTGCTCATCTGCCCTGCTTGGAGACAAGAAGGTCTGATGAGACTGATGGCCATTGACTGCCCAAAGAGGGATTATTTTAAACAAGTGTTAAAGCTAACCGGAGAGAATTAACTTTGAAACAAGCCAGAGCCAAAATATGGGTTCAATAAGAGTGGGTCAAAGCCACTGCCTAACATTTCATTTATCTCATGGCCTTTTTTGGTCAAACCACCTTCTATCCCCTAAGACTGGGGTGAAACCTGGGGTGAAGCGTTGACTCTTCTGTTTGCTAGAGGAGTTTCACTGCGGATTTTAATGGGGTTGAGGGTTCATCCTGTGTATCTGGCTGGAACAATTACAGGCAGGCAGTGGTCTGGCTGGCACAGGCAGCGTGCAGGACCAGAATAAACAGAATTTTCTCAACAGTGAAAAGTAACTGCACTATCTCTACGCAAATCCCAGCACTTTGATTGGCTGATGGCTCTAAATAGCCAATTAGGCTGCACACATTTGCAGATTAATAAATGGTCATTCCACTGTGGCTAAGTTGCACAGCAATCCTCAGTGTGGCTTGCTGAGAACATTCCTCCACTGCTGACTTTAATTGTTATTAGTTTGCATTATATGTTAAATAGGGGAATATTTTAATGTAATAGCTGTAAGCGCTAAAGCTGAGTGAATAATTCATAGCAAGTTATTTATTCTATAAATTTAGCCTCTTTTACTTTTCATTTTTTTCAGGAACAAGTTTATTATTTTCTCAAAAGAGTGGTTATTATTCAGAATTAATTTCTAATCAGTTTATCAAAATGACTCCTGCTCTGCAGATCCCCTGGGTAGGCTATTTTTTACTAAATCAGTAAGCCACACAGCACTATTACCTCTTGTTTTGATGTGTGTTACCCTTCAGCAAAAGTTTGAAGTGAGGACTTAGGTTTACCCAAAGGCAACCCACCTCCTCTTTCTCCCAGTGTACCTGACATGTGTTCCTCCACAACACTTCTACCTTCTACAAAGAGTGGCCTGGGAAAGTGGTCAGTGCTCTGGAGGTTGAGGCAAGTTTATGACTGAGAATTCTATGTTACTATGATGAAGAACATATATAATTGTCCTGTCCACCCCACCTTCAGACAGTTGGTGCAGAATACAAGAGTTGAGGAGAGATTGCTTTAGGATCCAGGAGTGGTAAAAGAAAGGTATTACAAACTATTCACTGATCAATGGCATCTGTCTCTTGAAATGTCAGAAGACCCCAAAAAACGTGTTGTTGTTATTTTTTCTTTTTTTATTATTATTATTGTTATTACATGTGTATTTTCTGTTTGGTTTTTGTGGGTTTTTTGTTTGTTTGTTTTTATTTAAATAGTTAACAGCAGAAGGAAAGCAGATCAGGAGAATCAACTCAGTCGAAAGAATAAGCCACACCCTCCACATAACTGCATCAATCTGCCCTTCATGCACCTCTCCTGGCTCAGAACTTTAGAGCTGAGCAGGTTATACCTCTGCCTTTTACCCTCAGCTGGCTTCCCTTGAGCCTATTTACAGCAATGCTTAGATAGTTTTGTTGCAGCCATTTATGTCTTAGATCTGCATCTTGTGCCAGGTGTCTGCCCAAGGTATTTACACATGTACATGAGATCTGAGAAAAGCAGATCTAATCAGTGAGTCTTGGTAATTAATAAGCTTTGCAATATCATGACTTTTTTCATTGCTCCCTTGCCTTCTCCCAAGTTTCCCAGGGAATGCTCCTATTCCTCCTGCTGAGGTGTGCTCCACCTCAAGGGCTCTGACTCAGAGCAGCTTCTCTGTTACTCACAAATCAGCCAGACAGCTCTGCAGCCCTTCTCTTTCCAATTACTGGGTGGTCATCAGCATAATATTGTTTGTTATCAGCATGGGGGATCTACTGTTTACTGAAAGCCAAGTGGGAAAGCAAATAGTTTGGGTAAGCTCTGCTGACAGTAGAGTACAGCTTTATTTAGTTGAATTTGTTTCATACAAATGGTATCCCAAGGTACTTATCAAAGTTAAATAATACATAATAGCAGAGGGAGAGAGAAATTAAGAGGCACAGGCATGGGAGCAGAGATGTTTTCAGATGAGATTTGAAAATAGATGGAGAAGCGGTGAGGCAGAAAGAACAATAGGAAAAGAGAGGACTGTTCCAGATGGTGGGAGATACAAGGGGAAAATGCTTTAGCAACAGCCGTGGTTTGAGCATAATTAGGCACAGAGAGATGACTGGTGTCATGTGGAAAGAAAAATAGGAAGAGGAAAGAAGAGGAATTCCAGGAGATGGAATGGGAAAAGGTCACAGAAGGCAAACGAAGAAATGAATGGGGAGCTGTGGGAGCTTCCTCTGTAAATGTCATGATGGCAATTTGAAAAGCCAATGTACCTGCAAAAAGACTGGTGTGTTCAGCATAGCTAGAGACAGGAAGAATTTCTTTTTATCCAGTAAGTTACGAGAAGGAGTGAAGGTGTTGCTACAGACATAGCAGATTATGGTAGTCAAAGGATTATCCCCTTCTCTCCCCTGTGACCTGAAGTTGTCTCCATTTTGCTGGATGGAAGAAATATGAAGTCAGAGTACACATCTCTAACACTAACAGGGAAAAAGAAAGGAATACTGCAGGAGGAAACTGGTGACAAGAGTGCTTCTGCCTGACAGTGCATGAGACAAGGATGTACTATGACTAGATTGGGGTGTGAAGCAAGTAATTAAATACAGATCTCCCAGTGTGGCAGCTCTCGCACTTCTGACACATAAACTCTCCTGTGTCAAATAGACAGTGGTCATGCCATTGACACAGACAGTGAGGACCCCTGTGAATTCTCCTTCAGAGCAGCAATATAAGCTTGACCACTGCTCTATGGGTAGTCTGAACCTTCCGTGAATAGTTCTGCAGATGCTGCTGTATGCTACAGTGTCTTCAGGGCTGCTTGTGTTTATATTGGAGGGAAGGAATATTTTCACTACTGGGACCCTGAGTGTGTGCATGTAGAATCATGGAATGGTTTGGGTTGGAAGGGACCTTTAAAAGTCACCTAGTCCAACATCCCTGCAATGAACAGAAGTATCTTCAACTAGATCAGGTTGCTCAGAGCCACATCCAGCCTGACCTTGAATGTTTTCAGAGATAAAGCATCCACCATCTCTCCGGGCAACTTGTTGCAGTGTCCATATTAAATGCCTTAGAGCTGTGCAGATAGATGACATCTGTAACCATTCCCTTGCCCATTGATGGAGTCACTCTCTCATGGGAGGCCACTGGGTTTGTCAGCCAAGACTTGCCCTTGGTACAGGCATGCTGGCCGTCACGAATCACCTCCCTGTTCTCCATATGCCTTAGCATAGTTTCTAGGAGGATGTGTTCCATGATGTTTCCAGGCACAGAGATAAGGCTGACAGGTTCATCAGGTGAGGCTGAGGTGGTTCCCAGGAAATGGAAAGGAATGTGAATGCTGGTCTGGTAGGAGAGGTCACAAATTCAATAAGATAAATAAAGCACATGCTGGGAAGAGACCTAAAACTTTGAAGCTACATTATGTGTAGCCCTAGCCTCTGGGATTCTGTCAGTCTCCACACATTCCCTTTAGAGCTATCACAGCCCAGAACACAGAAAGGAGATGCAGTCCTGGCAGTGAGGGCATTAACCCAGCAGCCCCTACAGGAGCCTGTAGAGAGAGGAGTTATAGAGAATCTGCAGGCTCTGGTCCTGCATGCAGGGCAGAGCAGCGTCTTCTTAAAATTTGTTTCAAACTTTTGCTATTGCAGTCTCTGTGCCTGAAAATCAGAGGTCAACCAAAAGGCCATAGAATTGAAAGAAAAGGCGTATTGGTTTTGCTGGTATAGAAATGAGATAGCTCCCCCATTTGGAAATATCTGATATTAAGGTACAAAGGGAACAAGCTATGTAGACCTCCATACTTATTTATTTTCCATTGCAGAATTCCCAGTAAGAAATAATTTTGTATTCAAATATTATCAGAAGGACTTCAACTTTTTTTTTTTTTCACAAACAGACAGACTTGTAGCAATATTAGTATTTGGGACAAGTAATTTTTTGTAATAATCTAAGTCCCCAAATTTGCCTCACTGTTTCTTACAGTACCAAACTGGTCTACAGCATTGTTATGTAATGTGCAAGAGCTTGCAAGAACAATCATTTTTCCTGGTATCATAGAAAATTGTTGCATTATTTTGGGAACAAGAGAGAGTGGTGTTAAATCCTTGTACAGTGATGGGCCACACACAGTTTATGGATGCAGAGAAGGATGGGGAAGCTGATGTTGATCTCAGTGAGGCTGACTGTTCCACAGACATATGACTAACATGCTTAACTTAAGCTGTCCTAGAGCAACTTTAGCTGATTTCAATCAACCTCTCCTCAACCCACTACCCCCACCACTTTGGTTGGGAGAAGCCCCAACCTTGGAGCATGGAGAAGGAACTATTATTCTCGGGGGCTAAAGTCTCCATCTTAGAGGGTTTGGAGGTGATCAGACTTCCAGCTTCCCTGCTTAGGGCAAGTGTACACGTAACATGCAATAAGGGGAAACGCGAGAAATCTTCTTGTCTCCATCTGCTCAAAAAGGGGAATTTAACCCTGTTTTGGAAAGGCTTGTCTTTCTTGGATTTGAAAGAATAGATGGCATCTCTTGGTGGAAGTAGTTTATGTGCCAATAAACCAGTTTTTGTAATTATCAGGGCAGCCCACTTTGCTAGAAGTTATTAATATTTTATTTAAAACCATTTACTAAAAAGTTTGCATTGTGTTTAGCTTATTAAATGGCATTAATAAACAGTTTGATTCCTCATTCAACAGTGGTGATAAATAAGAGAGTAAAAGGTTGTGCAGTTGAACTTTTATACCAAAAAACATTAAATGATTATTGGTTTACTTTTTATCAAGCCATAGCAGACATCATTTCCCTGCACACTCTCTTAAATGAAGAGTCTTTCACCTGCTTACAGCCTTTCCTGCTGCTAAGAGAGAAACTGAGGTAGTACTCCTAAATGCTAGCAACTCCAACAGCTACAGTGCATTAAATGAAACGTCTCCACGATTTCCACTCCTGTGTGCAAGAAAGACATGCCAGTACCTGGCTAACCTTCCCAGGCTCACCAGTGACCACTTGGATCCTTGTGGTCTCATGCCTTCCTCAGCACTTTCATGCCACTGCTGAGACTTCCCACCACCAGTGGCTCACAGCAAAAGGTGGCACCACGTATCGAACCTCTCTGTGGGAGCAGAATCCACTCACAAAAACAATGGGTTATGTTTGACACAGGAAAGTCCTAAGCCTTGTGAATACATACTCTTGTTGACCATTTTCATGCTGTCAATAATACAGTGGCCGTTTCCTTGGTCATGGCCTTGTCAGCTTCAATCACACTAGGAGGTGATGTAAGTTTAAGCTGCAATTTGATTATCTGCTTACAGTACCATATCATGAAGATCATCATGGCATTTTGTCACAGCCTGCTGTAGCTCAGGACATTCTTGGCTTAGGGTCAGTGTTACAAAGCTGTTTTCCATGGCCTCAGGGTCATACTTTGCTGTTTGTGTTAGCAAAGAATTGAAGAGAGCAGGGAGGGGCAGAGTGTGTCTTGGGTGAGAGTCAGATGAGCCAGGAATGACAGATGAGCCACTGAGTGAAGAAAACATTGGATAAGGCACAGATGTCCCGTTCCCAGAGTGCTTCAAAGCCTCTATAGCATGGACACACAGCACAAGGCAACACAGCACAAAAATTCACACGTTTTGTAAGAGTAATTTAAACAGAGCACTACTGAGCCGTGTGGCACTTTTAGGGATGGCTACTTCTTCATGGTGACTGCTGACGTGGTCAGTAAGAGCAAATGTGTATCCTGATGACACTGCTTAGTCAAACTTCAGAACAGATCAAAGCGACAGGCAGGCCCCATGGATGACTGAAAGTGAGAAGAAATGGGACATGGGTCCTCCCCTTCCCCAACAGGTACTTAGTGCCTAGTCAGCTCACTTTAAATTTTTTTAACCTTCCTGTCTCCAGCTAATTCCAATTCCTCTCCTAGAAATTCTTTTCAAAGAAAGACTGAGCTGCAGCTGGCTGGCTGTCTCCAAGCTTTTCCTTCTTCTAACGTGAAGAAGAGAATCAAGAGCTTTCTCATTTACCTCTATTTGTATGTTTTGGAACTGCTCTCTTTTGCTTCAGACAAAATCCTCCTTAAAAATACAAGCACTGCTTCCTTTCCATTTAAAGACAGGAGGCAGCAGCTGCCTGGCCCTGGGCACAATTACACTCCATAGCTGAAGACGGGAGTCAGTTGTAGCCTCATTCTCCCTTCAGATTTTAGGTGGAAAAATTCATTTTCTGCACAGCCTTCTCCTTCCCTGTAAAGAAAGAAGCATATGAAATGGCTGCAAGGAGAATAATATGCACATGCATTTTGACTGTTTCCTCTTTCAGTTGGTGCTTTTTGAATTTCCCCATGCCCTCTGCAAACACATTTTCTCCTATCTGTGCGTACTCCCACTCCACTCACATGTCTAGCACAGAACACACGCCCATTTTGTTCTGTTTGTTAGGCAGCTGGTTTTAGTTTTGGGAGTTTTTTGTGGTTTGGTTTTTTGTTTGCTTGTTTGTTGTTATTGTTTGTTTAAGTGTTTTTTGTTGCTTTTTCATTTGGTGTTTTTTTTTGTTGTTGTTCTGTGGGGTTTTTGTTGGTTTTTTTTTTTTTTGTCTTTAGTTTTCTAGAAGGGACTGGTTATTCAGCAGACCATGCTGTGTGACTGAGCTAATCATAGAGTCATATAATGGTTTGTGTTGGGAGACACTTCAAATCTCATCTAGTTACAACTCCCTTGCCATGGGCAGGAACACTTTCCTCTGAGCCAAGTTGCTCAAAGCACATCTTCATGGTACCATTTGTGGTCATCAAAGCCTGGGAATCTCCCCTGAGGCATTTGCATAACACCTGCCACTAGTGTTGGTTGTATGGGTTACTACACTTGCTGGAGCTGCTTGTTCTCTAGGACCCTTTTGCCCCAAACCAAACACTTCATACCTTCCTCCTTTCCAAGAAGAGGAGGGTCATATTTTTTTACATACATGTGTCTGTCTAGGATGGAGTGACCATCTTTTATGACTACAAAGGTATCTCCCACCCTCACAGTCATTCAAGAAAGATGTTTCCCTTAGTGGATAAATACCATATTTTTAAGAAACATTTATGCCAAAAATCCCATATTATGTTAAGCTTCTTGTACTATTTAACCTGTCTTTCATTAAAAGTATCTGCAGTATCTAATGACTCTGAACTGTTTGATATGTTTAACAGATGTCTCAAAATTGTAACACCTGGATTTTTAGAAACCAGATATTACCACATGACTCACAGTACCAAATGCACTTTTGTAATCTGAAATTTAAATGCATTCAACTAATTTAAATGATCAACTGATTTTCAGCCTTTTCAACAGGCTACTATTTTGACACATTTTTCCATCACCATGCTATATTGAAAAAAAACCCCATGAGTCAGTCACATGAAAAGACTGTGTTTCAGTGCAAACTATTTAAACGCGTGCTGTTGAACAGTGGTTTACCATCAAATTGCTGGAGCATATGTATCATGTTAGATAAAATAACTAAATCCCTTTTTCTGTGTCTTGCAGACCAAAAAAGTTGTTCAAATTATGCTGCATGCAGCATATCCAGAATATTGTGGTTATTATCTCTAGGACACATTACAAGCCACCCTTCCAGCCTGAAGTGATGCAGGATGACAGTCTCAAGTGAGTAGGCATACCTGTTTCTACAAAGGTGAAGAACTGTAGCTGGAGAGGTTTGGGCAGCACCCTCTGCAAAGAGAAAAGAATGAGGGATGGGAAAAGAATCTGGGCTTTCCTTAACATACCTTGGGACTGGAATGAAGGCATCTGAGACTGGAAGCATTGCCTTCCGGGCTTGAGTCTGCTGTAGAGGACTGGAGATGTGCATGTTCAGAGTGAGAATGCTGACAGCACAGTTTTATTTAGGACTCAAAAGTCCCAGAGATCATCAGTAAAAATTAAATCTGTAGCTGGATCAGCAGACATGCACCAGAGACAGACCTCAGGAGTCTGGTACAAATGACACAGGTGAGGTTTCTGTTGCAAGGATAATGGTGATGGGCCAAGTCCTGTGAGGAAAAGTAGTCTTACCATGTGCTGGTATACTGTTGAGCTCTGATGCTGGCTGGGACTTCTAGGACTGCTGATAACCATGATGACAAGCTCCTTCCGTATTTACTGACACTGCACATTTGTCTATAATCTGTTCTGTAAAGAAAGCTTTATGGATCTCTGCCAGCATGGAAGATACTGAACAGCAGCCTGGGTCCTTTTTCAGTGCAACTTAGATTGTTATGCTAAAAACTCATCTGGGGGAAGGGGAGAGAACAGGACATCCTATTTTCTGACTGAACTTGTTAATCTGATGGGAATTTCTGAAAGGTAATAATGTAATGGACAAAACAAATGTACTGAATCTTTTTAGGCCATGGACATCAATCATGTGGGCTCTCTAAATATCGATACTGACAAGTAAGATATCCACCGTCAATCATGAGAGGCTGTGCAGTGGAATAGCACTGTAATAGACTGGTGCTTGGTCCACGCTCAGGTTTGTGTTGAGGACTGGGAATCATATGGGACAGCAATGCCCTTGTCAGGTTTCTTATAAAGAACTCTTCTCTGTCCCTGGAGGCTGCCACAAAGTGGTTTTACCTCCTGATCTCAGGGAACAAACATTACACAAATGGCTGTAGTGTTTCTTCTTGTTATTCAAGGAAATATATATGTACTTTAAGTACTTTAATGGCACTCTATTCAATGCATGGTGACAATGACAGAGACTGGGGAATGCTGTTCAGTGGAGCAGGACGCAGTGAGTCCAAGTCTAGGCTTTGTGTACAGACTGCTTACACTTGCATAACTGCGAAGCCACAAGCACTTTTCAGCTCTAGGGAGCACCAGGTAAAATGGGAAGCTGCACATGCAGTGGTTCAGGTCAGTCTGTCTGAAGGCTTTCATATTCAGGAAGCAGGAGAGTCTCTGGAGCAGGTGCAAGAAGTCAGTGATGTAGCTTGATGTAGCTTTAAATGACCAGTCTCACATTGACCAGACCAAGGAGAGAAATTCCTCCCATGAACAATGAGATGAGGTACCAAGGAAAGGCTGTGAAGGAATAGAGAGACATGATGAACACAGTCCTGCTTACACCCTTCCCAGCAATTCTGTCTCCAGACTATCTCCCATCTCACTGTTTCTGACAAAGTCTCTCTAGACTAGTCATGGTCCTGGACTGACTAGCACTACATATATAGACAGGAAAACCACAGTGTAAAATGTCTAGTTCTTGCACATGCTTTTTCCATGGTGTATAAGGAAAGGGGAATGCAGATGCCTTTTTAATCACAGATGTTTGCTCAGAGCACCCTATGCAAAAAATATCCTATATATTCCAATATGGTGAGGCTATAGATAGCTGGATAGAGAACAATCTGATCTTAAAAATAAAAAAAAAAAATTGAAAAATTAAGTTTTTCATGCCCTAGAATGTCTAAAACGGCATTAAATGCCTACATTTACCCAGACAAATCACACCTTATCATACAGTTTACAGTAACATTCACTGGGACCTTTGTGGTCTTCACTATGTATACTACAAAAGCCTCACACATACAGGAAAAAGAGTATAGAAAGGTATCTAAGGGAGCCACATTCTACAGTGAGATTTATACTTCTTTCATGGCTGCATTTAATAGAATAAAGCTGAGGTCTTTGAGTATGAAATTCCTCATGTAGGATCACAATGCTAGCTAGAATGGTGAAGACTGGATCTCATTTATCAAATGCTTGCAAAACAGCTATGATAAATTTAACTTTTTTTTCAAAGACATTCAAAAACCTCTTATGATTCAAGCAGTTTTAGTACCAGGTCATGCAAATCTACAAAATTAATTTTATCTTCTTGAAATGAGCAGAATAGCTGCCAGGCATGAAGTCTGCTATTCATGGACAAATCTGTTTGAATCTTCCATATATGTAGGCTATTTGTACTAGAATAGAAGTATCTTCTGGGATAAAATACCCATCTTTCAGTCTCTTAGCATAAATATTCTTATGTGATGTAACCATATGCACAGTGAAACCAGTTGTTCACTTCCCATACATGTTAAGTCTATGTTTAATGACACAAGTTCTCCCTGAATACACTCTTCACACTATCTGAAACTTCTGTTCACCTCGAAGTTGTTTTTATGGCAAATATCCATTACCAGCATGGCCACCTGCCTTTAGCTATTCATTGTCTGCCACTTTATCTAGGCAGAAGAATGGATTGCTTGAGAAAGTTCTTCTTCCCTTTCTCTTCTAGAGAACTCAGAAAAAGAATCTTTTATTCAAAGGCCCCTTTGAGTTGAGCAGATAGGCAATTCAGGCTCTGCATTTCAGTCTTTCATGAAGACAGACTGATGCTAAAGCAAATGACTTCTTCTATGCCTCTTAAAAGGAAAGAGGCAATCTTCCCCATCCAACCTTATGTCTAGGCGTGTTTGATTTGCCTTCTGACTGCACTAAACTCATCTTTAAACAGTGTATAATGAGCACAGTGTGGCTCTCCTGTCTTGTAATGCACGATTAGTTTGCTAACAACTTGTTTGAGTAGGCATGTGTGTTGCTTCATGTCTTTAAGATTATGCCTGAGCAGGAATTAAAAAAAAAAAAAATCACAATTCTCCTCCTGTTATTCCTACTCTAGCCTTTCTCTGGAGCTCTCTCTTATGCCTGTCTTAATTAGATCATGCCAGTCCTAATGTGGAAATGCAGATTTTAAGCAGAGAGAAAGGAAAGAAATATACAGACAATACATTCATTTTAGACAGAGACAAATGTGTCTTTTTCCATTAGGGAGAGGGAAGGAAGAAATCAAAGGAAAAAAAAAAAGAAAAAAAACAGCAGAAGAACACCTCTAGATGAAAATTGTACATTGTATCCAAAGTAGTGAATCTATCTAAGAGTACTAGGAAATTCAGCTGGAGAGGAGTCTACAGCCAAGACACAACTCTGTTACCAGCTCTAATGGCCCTCTAGCTCTTCTAGCTCCAGGTGTACTACAGAACAGCATTGTACTTTTCCTTTCAAGTACACACCAAACATTTTTAGAGCACTCAGAAACTACAGGAGAAAACAGCATGCATTTAGACTCCATAGCTTCTCTCTTGCCCATCCATTCTAAAGTTTGACATTACCTGTGGCTGTTGTCTTCTAAAGGATTTCTCCAGTGTAAATAGTTCTGTGTGTGTGTTTAGGATAAACACAAAGTTCAGGGTTTTAGACTGTTGAGATTCTTTTGTGTAAGCATGGATTTAGAGGATGATGCCTAGCACATGTTGGATGTAAACTGCAGTTCCCCACCAAGCAGACTTTTGTTACAGCCTGGGGGAGGGAGGAAAGCCTTCAGAGTGATAAATAAAAATTTGTGCTAGTCCTTGAGTTAATTTTGAATAAATCCATTCTGTGACTGTGTGCATGAGGAAGGATATTTAAGATGTGCAGTGATTGCTGTTTATTACTGTAGATTATTCATTTCTTCCTCTCTCTGGTGCCTCCTTCTATTGACGCAAATTATGCACATGTGGAATTTGGATCTGAGAAATACATAAACAAAGAGGATTATAGTTTGGCTCCCAAAAATGATTTCTCCTTCAGATTCACCTTGCATTTTTCTACCTCATCTCTTATCACAGAATTATCTGCTCTGAGCCAAGATATTCCATGCTGACAAACGTGGATGAATGTCTGGAGATGGAGTTGCAGTCCAGCTTATTAAAAAGAGAGATGAAATTCAGGAACATTTGTAAAAGTCTGTTTTCTTGCAGGTTACTTGCACGGAATAAACTGGACTGGTAGAAGTGGAGAATGAGTCTGTGTGTCATCTAATTTCAGTGATCTGGTCCCCCTTTTCTGATAGCAGTCTTGTTCTTGTCTGCAGACAAATTATCCAGACACTCACTATGAGGTATTGGGCAGGTGACATCTACTTTTGCCCAGGTCAAACAAGGAGCAACACGGGAAAGTCTACCCAGTCCAAGGAGCAATTAGAGCACTGTCAGAAGGACCAAAAGTAGTTTCAGTATGAGTGAGTAGTGCCTTGTCACAGGAGTGACAAAGTGTGCATTGTAAGTCTTCTATGAAAGGCTGTGGTGCAGTCACATGCCAGCACAGGCAGATGGGCTACATGCAGGTGTTGTGCAGTGTGGCTACAGCCAGTGCTCTGCAGTCAGAGATGGCCCTCAGTGGCATCAAACATAGAACGGCTTGGTTTTACCCCAGGAATTTTGGTTTTACAGTGGGTGCCTTTGCAGTGGGTGCAAATGGGAGGCTGGATTTCAGAAATGTAAGTAAAGAGATAGGTAAGGTAGGTAAGAAGAGGTAAAGATAGGTAAAGTGCCTTCTACAGAACAACAGGTCCTATATTTCTCTGTTTAGTTTTCTTCTATTTAAGAGTCTAGTTTTCCTGTTCACCTCAAATTGAGTTTACACAGAGAAGGGGCAAAGCAATAAAAGTTAATTTCAGCAACTTTGCAGTATGTGCTAGTTCAAATAAGCTCAACCTGCGATTAAAGCACATTGCCAGGGATGCAGTGGTAGATCCTCTGGAGGCCACTGTACAGCCAGGAGTAGCTGGGTCACAGCAGACCCTGCAGTGCTGGCAACTCTCTTCTTTAGGGATGTGGTTCAATTAAACTTCTTTTCAGCAGCTGGAATTTTGTGAAGGGGCTACAGCATAAAACTGCTCAAGGATGTTCAGCTGACTTTTCTTATATTTCAGTTCCTAGTTTAGCAGACTTGTCAGATTCCCAGGAAGCAGCAGTTTCTTGTGCCGTTGGTAAGTAACAAGTGACCTTTCCTCTTGTATGAGGAAACCTCACTGCAGTTGCTAATACCCTTCTCACACAATGAGAACAGACCAGCATAACACCTGCATGGGACTTCACCTCTGAGGTCACTCCCAAACATGAATTGTCTGTTCATTAAATAAAGGTACTGACAAGTGATATGTTACAACAACAGAGGTCAGAACTTCAAATGTAAAGGCAAGCCCAAATAACCCTACAGTTTCCTGTGAGTCTTTTGCAGTCTTTTCTGCTGGAATGTTGTTATGTGTCAAGCAAGACACAAGAACAACTTTAACATTCTCAGCAAAGTTCATAATAAAAGCTGTTTATACAGCAAGTAACTCAAAAGGGAGAAAGGGAGAAGTGGAGGGAGGAGACGAAGGGAAGGAGATCATGAGTGGAAAGACAGTATCTGTTTTCCTACTCCTTCCTCCTCTTTGTAAATTTGCAAACTCCTGCAATTTTTCTTATACCAAGACAATGGTTTTCTTCATACTCTAATGGCAATGCATTTGAAACAGAAGGCTTTCCCTCCCTCTGACAGAACAGGGGTCAGGAACTGCCTTCTTAAAATAGTGCAGAGGACATGAACTAAACAAATTAGTTTTGTGTAAAGTCTCTCAGGTGTAGGGGTAGAAGAGAGTAACTCAAAACTGAAATGGTAGAAGACATTAGAAAACAGTAGGATAGAAAGCGATCCAGGATGTGGTGTTATAGAGCCTGACAAAGAAGAACATTACAGACGTGGTCTGTGTGGACCTGGTGTCCCAATCTGTATCTTCTGTCCAGGACCAGCTAGAAGTCCCTGTTTCACCATGTGGACTGTACTGTACCAGTACCTGACTGTGCCCATAGTAATGATTCTAAGCTGGCTTTTAAAGACAAATGTAAATGAGCTGTCATGGACCTTAGTTTCCCATCCTCTAAGCACTGAAGAACTACTCCCTTGGCCAGTTATTCTGGCCGTTGAAATATTCAGAAATGCTTTTTCTCTGCTCAAAGTGGGTTAGAAAAAAAACAGCCAAACAAATAGAACATCTTTCTGAAATGTATCAAATCTGACTTGAAAGACCCCAAGCAAAACCAATCCAACTTCTTTGTTCAGTGAGCTACTTCAGTATTTAGCTGACCTCATTGTTAGAAAATGGCAAGGTTACTTTCAACCTCCAAACCTAGTCTATTTCAGATAGTCCTTTTTATTTAGCTCCATCATAGGAAGTTCTTTATATGCATGAATGTCCTTATGCAATGATCCTAAGAACATATCACTGACTAACCTGCAGTGACTCCCTGACATCCTGTGGCATGTAAAAGAGAGTGGAATAATTGGATAAATCATTATCCTTCCCCCAGTATATCCCTTCAGTTTTGTGCAACAAGGTGTGCAGGGATTTCCCAAGTGGAAAGCTACTTCTAGATCTTTGCCTTCTCTGGTAAAACAGTTGTTCACCTCCTTAAGATTCCCATTGTGCAAGTTTGTTTTTTGCTGACACTGGGTCATTTCTGTGCCTTTTGACATTCACATGCACAAAGGCAATGCTATTCCATCATGAATTACCTTGGAAACAGTGGAAGGGTGCTCTAACAGACCACTAAAACGTTGTCCCTCTACTCCTGAAGCAGAAGGAAATCAGTAATGAGGCCCTGTGACTCAGATCCTCCTGACAGCAAAGCTCTCAGCCTGGGGTTTCTCTCAAAAAGAATGTGAAATATGTTAACTTTCTCAACCTGTCAGCTCCTATGCTTGGAGTATGCAAGCATTATGAAAGACCTGAAAACTTCTGCCAATTTAATTTCTGACAGGTACCTTCCATAAGAGAATTGAACTCACAGTGTGTTTTCTGACTTCTATTTTGGGTGTTATTACGTGTTCTATGTTTCACCATGGCCTGCCTGAGTCCACATTTTATAGCTTTTAAAGCTAGTTATAGTGCTCATGCTTTTAATTTTGCCATGTAGTTTTGGCTTGAAGCACACTATACGAAATCAAAAGAAACAAAGTGTTTGTAGCAAGGCTGCACTGTTGCCTTAGTTTCCCTTCCACAGCCAAAAAGTGTCTTTGCACTGGATGTATTTTGCCTTCTCTATCCTCTTCTAAGAAGCAAACTGCAGATGAACGTCAGGCTCCTCTCCTCTGAGTTGTGTTGAAATCTGCCTCTCTTCTGAGCAGCCTTTTGATTCTCCTAAACACACCACAGCTTGGCCCCTGTTTTCCTTGACACTTTGCCAAGCCGATTACACATGTCTGAGAAACCCAGGAAATAGAAGAATTATGATTTCCATTTGGCTTAGTCTAATTTTCACTGGCTTTGAAATACAGCAATTGTTTTTCTTTTATTTTTTTTCTTGTCATTTCATTGTTTTCCTTTCCTTTTTCTCTCAGAAAAACTGAACAATAAAAAATTTATAAAATGAAATTCTCTTTCCTACACTGCTTTTTTATAAAATAACTACTTTTTTTGTTCCAGAACAAAATTTCATTGTCTGAAGAGGAATTTTTTTTTTTCAGAAAAAAACTGTGCTAATGAGATCATATGTACTCAGAACATATGGAATTGCCTATTATCTTCATTTCAACTGTTTTGGAAGGAGCATGACATCAGAATATGTGTGCATGTGAAGGAAGGCAGTAGCCATGGCTAGTGAAGCATTCCTGCACCATATGAGTAGGAATGCATGGACCTCTGAAGTGAAAGCATTTGCTTTTCAGAGGGAATATACAGGCTCAAGGAATGAAACAATGGGGACCTTATGAAATTCAATAAGAACAAATGCAAGGTTCTGCATCCAGCATGGAATAAACTCTTGGAACAATACAGGCTAGGGACTTACTAGCTGGGAAGCAACTCAGCACGCACTTGGAGGGGAACATTGCTGGACACAAACAATTTAGGAATTTCTGGATTTGCTAGGGATAATTTATTCATTGATGTATTGGACAAGCTAACAGAAAAGAATGGGTGGAGAACAAATTATCAGGAAAAAAAAAGCAGTTTTACAATGAAAGCTGCAGTGATTACAAGGTGGTAACATGCAAGTTCCCAAGTGATGAGAAGGCAAGCAGCAACATTACCAACCTGCACTACATGAAAGCATATTTCAGCTTGTCTGGGGAACTGACATAAGGATTGCCTGGGAGGCAGCCTACCAGGGCAAAGGGTCCTGGCACAGTTAGCTGATCTTCCAAGACAGCTTCTTAAAGCCCAAGAATGGTCCATTCCAATTCACAGGAAAATGAGCAAGTGTGGCAGGAGGAGGGAATTTCCAACTGAGCCCAAACAAGAAAAGGAAACAATGGGAAGGTGAAAATAGGGACAAACAATGCAGTAAGAATACAGAAAAGCAGCATGTATAGAGGACGGGGAATGCCAAAACTTGGCTGAAATTGAAACTGTCAACATATCTGGAGACCACCTTTTTAATGAAAGATTTTTCCCTGAGACTTCACAGAGGCTTGTGTTGAGGGCAGAGTCTGGGGAGGAAGGAAGAGGAGCAGCATCCACAGAAGAGGAAGACTGAGATAAAGACCACTTATCAAAGTAAACATACACAGCCTGTAGGTCCTGATGGGGTAATTCCAAGCAGGCTCCTCTCTATAATCTTTGAAATATCACAGTGATCAAAGAAGTTCCTTAAGACTGCTAAAAGAAAAGAAGCACATCTATTTTTTATTTCTTTTTTTAAGAAAAAGGGGAGAGGGGAAAAATACATGAAGCTGCAGGTCTGTCCTCAGTCTCTGGAAAGATTATGAAGTAAACCATTCTGGAAGCCATGCCCAGGCATAGGAAGAACAAGGTCACTGGGAACAGCCAGCATGGATTTACCAAGGACAAGTTAACCCAATAAAACCAATTGCTTTCTCTGATGATATATAACTGATTACGTATAAGGGGAGAGAACTATATGTTGTTCACCTTGACTTTAGTGAGACTTTTGACAGTTTCAAATAACATCTTTATAGAGAAATATAGTTTGGAGGAACCACTTAAACACTGCGTGAGAAACTACCCAGACTGCTGAGTTCAGTTTAGGCGTCACCTGTCAAAAATTAGTTGTCAGTCAGTTACCAGCTATGATCCTTGAGGGTCAGTATTGGGTCAGATGCTGTGGAGTATTTTCAGTACTGACCTCAGCAATGGGTCAGAATGAATTCTCACTGAGTTTGCAGATGATAGCAAACTGTGTAGAACACTTGAAACACTGGACAACAGAGTTGTCATTCAGAATGACCTTGATAAACTGGAAGAATAGTTCAGAAAGAAGTTCCTTGAAGTTCAGTAAGGGCAAATGCTTCATTCTGCATTTGGAACATGACAGTTCCATGCAACAGTACAGGCTAGGAACTGAGTGGCTCAGTGGCAGCCTTGCAAAAAAGAGGTTAGTCCTGATGGACAACAAGGACAAGGCAAGTCACTAACACATGCTAGCAAAGGGTAAGCACTTTGTAGGTAAGGTTGTAGAGACTGTAGTTTGTTTAGCTGGGAGAAGAGGAAGAGCAACTTGAAATGAGATTGTAGAGAAGTCTGTGCTGGACTTTTTTCAGAGGTGCTCGGGAAAAGGACAAGAAACAAGTTGCAACAAGAGAAAATCCAGTTGGACTGAAAGAAATAAAACTTCACAGTGAGAACAGTCAGATGTTGGAATAGATTTCCTTGAGGGTCTGTGTGAACTTCACCCTTGGAACTGCTCAAGACTTTGACTTGACATGT
Source organism: Sclerurus mexicanus (assembly GCA_013396755.1). Lineage (NCBI taxonomy): Eukaryota > Metazoa > Chordata > Aves > Passeriformes > Furnariidae > Sclerurus > Sclerurus mexicanus. The sequence continues at coordinate 1,188,258 of VWZF01005843.1, read as the reverse complement.
CCACAAGCAAACCAATCCTAGTTTGCCTTCCATACTAAATTGTCATCTGCATCCATGATTTTCAATGATGATGAAATGCATAGGTGCTGGGAGGATAGACATTTATACAGGATTACCTCTGCTGTGCTATTCCTAGTGCTCAACCCACAAAATAGTGCCTCTAGCATACAGGATGTGACTTCATCCAAGTGTGTAAGAGGTTTCCGTGAAAGAAAGATCAATTAATGGATTTTAAATGAATCATCAGTTCTTTATTCTAAAAGGAAGCTCAAAGGACCCTATTCCTTGTGAGGTTCTTTTCTACATAGTTGATTTTATCTTCCTCTGCATCCACTCGATGTTCAAAGGAAGGGAACGGACATGCATTTCTCTTCTTGGAAAGATTCCTCTTGGGGGGACATGATTTGGGGATGAGAAAAGGCTGAATATCTGGATCCAAACATCATTATGTCCCTTGTCAAAATGTCACAGGAGCCTCAAGTGCCTAGAGGAGCCTGAGGTTACGGAAGTCTTTGCTATTCCCAGCAGCAAACACAATCGCTTGGGATTTTTGTAAGAATTGCATTCTAATCTAACTACTGTCAGACTCTGACAGGTAGTCCTCCAGAAAATATGGCTACTTCTGCTTCAGCAAAGAGTTTGGTACAATAGAACTGAATCATCAGATTGATGCAGTTAGTGCAGAGGCTTCTAATCTCTACTACATGCATACTGCAAGTCTGCTGGTCTGAAGGCCTCGATGTCCCCATTATGCATATGTGTTGAAGTTGTCCAAAGAAAAGCCCTCTCACAAACCTTTGCTTCCTTGCTTATGAGCCCATCTGTACAGCACCACATTATCCTTTTGCATTTCAGGCAAATGATGGTGATGTATTAATGTTCCTGTCAGCTGTAATAAGGCTTCCCATATTTAAAGAAGCCTTTGCTTGTGCATTTCCAAGTGACATCATAATGCTGCTGTCTGAACTCCCCAGTTCTAGTTCATTCAATATTCAAAAAAAGTATTACAGTGGAGTATGAGGGATGACAACAGTGGCCTTAAATCTACAGTGGCTACTCTGGAAGAACACTCATGAATACTGCTGCCGCCTGTCTTCTGCCATGGAGAAATTCTGAAACCCCTTGCCACTTTGGCTGTGGTTCTGGGTCTATGAGGCAAACTCTGGTGAAACAGAATTGTTCTTAGAACACAGTACAACCATCAGTGAAAGGATTTCAGATGTCACGGGGCAAGCGTGAGGACCTCAGCCATGAACTAGCACTATGTTCTCATCATCACTGGACCCAGTTTTGTGAGCCCATAGCTGTGTTAGGGAGTGACTGTAGCCACATGGAGTCAAAATTTAACCCTTACTGATGAAGTAATTTGGTGCAGGCAAGACCATCCCAGTCACAATGGTGACTAGTACTTCGGTGTTACACTTTCAGGAACTTTTTTCCAAGTAAGTGAGAAACACCAACAACACTATTCAGGAATTTATTCAGATGCAGTCAGATGAAACAAATGCAGGCACAGGCCTGAAGCACAGGCAATATTTTGAACATTAAGTGACATTCATGCCTTTGGAGTGATATAACCAGCTCCCCAAAACAGGTGGAATTAGTGCTATCTCAGACTTATTAAAGGGTTGTCCTATTACAGAGACAGATACGGCTTCTGTAGTGACTGTAATAGCTCTGAGGAAGGTGTAGATACAGCATCAGAGGAAAAAATTTGTGAAAGAAAAAAAGAGAGGATAAATAAAGGTTCTGGTCATTGGGCCACACCATCAGGAGAAGTATAGCAGATGCCAGGCATACAGCCTAATCTCACACTTAGGCTCAGGAGGGAACTGAGAAGTGCTTGTTTGGGAAGGGGGTGTGACTACTGCTCTACATATACTGAGCAGGAGCCATATGAGGTCACTGGTGAACAATCAGTGGCTAGGAAATTATTTGACCCCCACTGGAGCATTCCAGATGGACCGTGACAGTTATGTGGCTTCAGGTCACTGTCAGAGAGCCAAATGCCCAAGTCCTCCAGAAGGAGACAAAGGATTTAAGTATCTCCTAATGGCTTCTGACATTACTCATAATTTTATCAAGTGTGCAAGTACTCTGCAGTGATCAGGAACATAACTGGAGGCATGCATGGACCAATCTCATGCCCCGTTGTTTACGTGAGACACTCACCCACTCATATTGCAGACAAGCTGCCTTTGGTATTTACAACTATCTGCTGTTAATCAAGATTCGAACCACATTCTGAGATAGGCTGCTTGCTGGACTGCCAGAATCATGCTGCTGTGCATGGTTAAGGAAGGGATACTAATGTTATGTCTGCAATAACATTCCATACTAAAATAAAAAAGATTTAAAAAATCTAAATGAGATGGCATGATAATGAATTAGACAGTAACAGGGGACGAGGAAACACCAGACAGGCAACCTTTACTACAAAGTAAACTCATGAGTCACCTATTAATTGCCTTCACTCCTGGTTTATTAGCATAATATTTATGTGGAGTTTGTGGCTGTTTCATGTGTGGAAGTGCTGCTGTGCAACAGCAAAACTTGCCACAAATCAAAATTCACCAAACTTACATGAAAAAAAGAGGGGAAAACTACCTGTTCTCAGGATGAATTTTCTTCAACTGACTTCGTCCTAGGCAATTAACTTCTTGTAAGAAAAGACCTATTTTGTGCCACGGGGGAGGGAAAAATACCCATACCATAAAATATAGTGAAGGCTGAAGGAAATTGAGCTGAATTCACAAAGTACTCAAGCAAAGAGGTCAAGTGAAATTGCTCCATAAAGTGTTCATTTCTAGCTTTTCTTCAGAGCTTCAACCAGCACAGCAAAAACTCTGATGCCCCATTACCCTTATTTCAAATACTTGCTTCTCAGCAACTCAGTTCCCACAATGGTGACACAAAACATTTCTCAACAAAAAGTAAAAAACCCTAACAAACAGACCAAATCCCAAAATTTGTCAACTCATCCAGCTCAATACAGCCTATCCAAGGGCAAACAAAATCAAGTTTTTTCTGCTTCTGCCCTGCAGGGATCATCTTTTCAGGATTAAAGATTTCCTCCTGAAACAAAACAAAATGAAACAAAGGATATATTTGATGGTCAATTGTCTATCTTTTTCTCCCACCCCTTTTACAAAGAAAAATCAGAACAACACAGCTGCCCTTCTTAGATATCACAGACATATCCTGTCAAGATAAGCAGCCCTTCTTCGCGTATCTGAGCAAATATCATTTGAATCCCTACAATCCAAATGGTAGAATCAAGGCTGGAGCTGCAAATAAGGATTTGAAATCCTTTCTTTCCTGTAAGATGTGTCACTTGTTAACTGCAAGAGTGGAGTTCCTGTGTGCAGAGTTAGAGCCATTGAGGGTAGAACATGTCAGCCTGAATTGTCTTCAGTACCTCTCTACATAACAAGCCGGGGACTTACCTTTGTGATTTGGTCCAGCAGTGATCTAGCTGCAGGAACTGACAATCGTCTGGTAACTGGTTATTCAGAGACGGCTTCCAATAGTCTTACCCATTTGGATTAAAGCCAAGAAAACACCATGTCTGTGTCTATGGATATTCTCTTTTCTCAGAAGACCCCCTTTGCAACATAGAACAAATTTATCAGCAAGCACAAATGAGCTATTCATGCAGAAAATGCTGGGAACAACAGGCCTAGGAAAGCTATCTTGTCAAGATTAGTAATTCGGGAAAAACTACGAGGCAGGGTTGAACTGCTAGCAACAGGAAAGAGTACAGCTGGCTAGAGTAACCTTTTTTAGACCTCTGAGGGTAAAAACCTTAGCCAAAAGAAATCTTTAAACATTTCACTATATTTTAACTGCAACAGATTTGTTTCTCTTCTTTTGATATGGCCACATGACCCTGCAGTATGTTTATTTCTGTTTATTGCAAGCTGTATGCTGTGTTCACCTGTTAATTAACTCTACTATTTAATTGTGTTAGGGCACAAATGCATGCGCTTGCACGTTATTACCAGTGCTTTAATTCAGAATCATGTTGACATGTCCTGTGACAGCCAGGACTGTAATATAAAACCAAGTCACATTTCATGGGATGACACAAGCTGCAGGCTCTTCCAGGTAGACTGTTCAAAGCACTACTACTTCATTGTGTTCCCTCTTGAAAGAACCATTTCAGTGACCACCTCTCTTGCTGTAAGGCACCGTGCACCTTATGTTGCAGTCTGCATGGCTTCAGAGAAGAAGCTTTCTCCATTGTTTAGCCAAGTGCTCTGTTCTCCCTTTCTCTGGTCTGAAGATTATCAGTTACCAGAGAAAAATTCTCAGGCCTGATTTGTGGATCAATTAATGAATATATTTGCTTTTCTTCCAGGCAGACCTATGTGGTGACACCATCTTGGAGAGTTTATTGCACTCTTCACATCTTCTTGTAGCTCTTGCTATACACAGAGAAGCTACCCGAGTGCCAGCCACAGCTGGAAGACCTTTAGATAACAGCAGGAAAAAAAAGAGTGTGACTAAGTTAGTAGAAGAGAAAATAAGGTGTGAAGCAGAGCACAGACTAAAAAGTGTTTTCTTCTTCCAAAGTATAAGAAAATACAGTGGTTTACCAGTATGCTGCTCCTTTTCATGGCACATGGGAAAGCTGCAGGAGACCAAGCAATGATTTCTCTCCTGGAGTGGCAGTCAATACCATGGTTCCATATCAGACTCATCTTTCATCTTCTTATGAGCAGCCTGTGGCTTACCAGTGTAAGCAGGTCTGGATCCCATTGCCAACAGCCGATTCTGATTTCTCATGCAGGATCTATACAACAGATTGCCTTGTTTCAAAGCTGTTTAGAGCAGACCTAGAACAAGCATCTCACATTATAAAGCAGTACCTTTCTGGTGTGGGTCTCTTTACAGGCAGGTTCAAAACTTTTCACAGGTTTCCTGACTCCTTTGTAAATACAGAATTGTGTCTGGCAATGCCCAGTGATGAAGAGAACACAAATAAAATGGGTACAGAGATACTCTTTCTGAACTGCTACCAGTACCAGCAAGGGCTGGGGCTTAAGAGCTATGTTTTATTTGTGGATTCATAAAAATTATCTAGGAGATGTTTTTCAAAAGGTGTAAGATTTACATCTAAGTTCCCGTTCAGGAAGGTGGAAGCTGGGCTGTGGCATGCAGGTCTGGTGTCAGAGTTTCCCTGCACTGCTCATAGGCGACCATTAGTTAAGCTACTTTAAATGCCAAACCACAGTCTAATCAATAACGTTAATAGAATCATGAAATAGCTTGCAGGAGGTCACTGGGTCCAGTCCCCACTTAAAGCAGGCCCAGCTTTGATCAGATTGCTCAAGGTCCTGTCCAGACTAGTTCAAAGTACCTCAAGGCAGTGTGAGAAAGCAAGGGTAGATTTGTGCTGGGGGATATGAATTAGCATTTCAGAAAGTGTGTTTGGGAGAGCCAGGGAAGGAATAGAGGGTTATGAGCAATTAAAAAACCAGAACATGCTTTTGCTAAAAAAATTGTTAATAGATGCAAATGATGAGGTTGATTCTGTTTTTCTCTGTGGGGATGTAGCTTTTTGAAATTTGGGACACCATTTTTGTTGCAAATAGCACATCGCTAAGCATAAATAAAGCATCAGGTTAGCATATAGCCTCTACTTACCATCTCTTCCTAATACCATTGTTTGAGAGAAATAAGAAAAAAAGATACTTTGATAAAATAATAATTTTTTTAGTTCTTCCTATTTGTTGCCTGTTTGAATGATTTATTCTGTTGGGGATGTGGGAGATTGGTGGAAGATAGTGTTTTCAAATATTTTTTCCCAGAAAAGTCTAAACTTAGAGGGAAAAGAGTGCTACATCACAGGTTGATTCATTATGGTCATGCAATGTTCTTCTTAGAATATCAATGCCCATCTTATAGCTGTAGTTGGAGACATTAAATTACTTTAGTGCTGTCCCCTTGGAGGAAGCATTAGATAGGATGCCAAATATATTAAAATTAACATAAAATCTCAACAATTGTATAGTATTGGAGGTATGGTTCAGAATCTATCCAGGAGTGTGCCAAAGCAGTCATTTAAGTTGTTTCATCCAGTAGGCACCAACTTTTTATGCAGGCATCATTTCAAATTAGACTGACCTACATTTTAGCTCATTAATAGTTCAGTGGGGTACAAGAAACCTCCCAAAATTTTCAGAGTTGGACTGTAGAGTTCAGCAAGGCAACTATAGCTACAGAACAAAGAGAATTCAAAAGAGGGTTAAATTCAGAGGAGGTTGTAATGTGGAAAGGGGGCTTTGCTTTACAAGTGCTCTCACTCATTATCAATAGAAACATCAGTTCTAACTGTTCAGCTTTCAATACAGGAACAGGCTTAAATTTTCACCACAATTTCTCTCACAGCAAGTAGGCCTCTCCCATCTCCTGCTGTAACTGATCACAAATTGAAAGAATAACTGTAAAACATAGACTTTTTTTTCCATATGGTTTGTAGGAGAAGTTGAAAGGATTTTAAGTTTATATTCAGCATTATGTTCTCCAATCTCCTGTTAAGTTATTCATTCCAGTATATTCCTCCAGCAAGTGTTATATACACAGGTGATCCATGCATGCTACTGTGCTCATTTGCTATGGTCCTTGTAAGGCATTTGACTCTGCCTGCTAACAACAGGTCTTCTACCATTTCAAGGAACAGACACCCAGAAAACTGCGCACAGAGGCTGAAACTGTAACCATTCAGTTCACCACTTGGGAGATTAAAACTAAAAATAAAGGCTACACATCACAAAAGTAATCCTTAACAAAAACAGACCAAAAACCCAGGAGGTACAAGTTAAGAACATTTATTTAAAAATTCAAATCTACAGCCACCTTCTGCTTTCGTGGTTTTCTTCCAAAGAAAATGTCCCAAGTAACTAGGAAGTATTGACAACTGTCTTCTTCATTTTATTTCCACCCTTAAGTCATTTGGTTACTAGTCCATATTTCTGCCTCTAGTTGCTTCCAAGATGCAAAGACAAGTAAACCTTCTGAGATGCAAGGGCTATAAAGAAGAAACAGGTATAAGAAGAAGGCTGGTAAAATGGTAAAAATCTTAGCTGCCCCACCTTGAATTTAGAAACTGAATTTTCCCTAATTGTAGCATGCAGCGAAGTCACTGTTTTCTTATGCCAACTGCACAACGAGAGGGATTGTATAGCATTATCCAGACCTTATTCATACCAAATGGTTGTGGTGGATTTGTCCTTTCAATTATGCATGCTCTGAGAGTAGAAAGCTGAATTCATAATGAACTTTCAATGCCATCAAGGAGAAAATCAACTTCATGTGCTGAAGTAATGCACAGAGTATTTTTGCCCTATTCCTGCCTGCAAAACTGTTTCCAAAGACAGCAGGAGGGAGATGTCTCATATGTATAGAAAAACAACAGCACACTTACTGCATCTCTCATATGCATCCCTTTTTGCAAATTGCCTCTATAAAACACACTCCTCCATCTCACTGAATAGTCACCTCAACCTTCCTTTCTTTCTCACTGGGGAATCTCCCTCATCAACTCTTCGCCTTCTTCACTCATTGTCAGTTAATCATGATGACCCGTTAACACCAAAATGCACTCTAGAGATAAAAATCACTTTCAGGTTATGGTGCTCAAAAATGGTGTTCTAGCAGAGAAATTAGTTTTAATTTTCAGATAAGACTTAGATATTTAAAATATCGGAAACTTGCCATCTTCTGACTATACCCTCTCCTCTTAGAGGCCCACTTTCCCTCTGGTATGGTTCCCTCTACTCCTCTTATTTACCCTCAATGGTGAGCGTAAGCCTGGTTACTCCACTTCGATAGAATTCACTGAGTGGTGGTCAAGCATAAAGCAACTGCATCAGGTCAAAGTAAAATTTGAAATAATTTCACTTTCTTGGCAAAAATCCATTTTTTCATCTGAGGTTATTGATGACACACACGATCCACCAAAGAAATTAATGTAAATCCCAGAACAACCTAGATAAAACTTTGCATCCACATCTATTCTAATAGCCCTGTTTAAGGTGTAAACCTGAAAACAACTATTGTCACATGTTCAAACTGTGTTCCAGTTTTGTCCTAGAGTTTGTTTATTGAGTGGAGAGGTGAAGGATAAAAAGGAACTTCCCAAACACTCCACATTTATGAAGTCAGGTCCATACTGCTATTTGTTCAGCAAGACACAGTGTTTTCCCTCTTTTTACCCACTGAAAACAAAGTCTTCACTTTTCATTTTTCTCTGGAAGTTTTGTTGGCTGGAAAGGTGACAGTTCTATGAAGTACATTGGATACCCAATATGCTGCTGATAGATGAAAATAATAACAGTAGCTTTAAAAAGTGAAACACCAAAATAATGTGCATTATCTAGCTAGCTTTAATTCTCACAACATAGTCTTTGGTGTGATAAGTACTCCCTTAGATCCCCATCCTATGGAAGAAGGAACAGCAGCACAAAAGAGATGAAACCTCCTGACCAACCCAAAGTTGTAACAAATCTGAAATACAACTTGAACCTGAACCCAGGACTCTGATGTGACCGCTATGTTACCAGATACCTGATTCCCCTAGTGAAAGACTTCCTGGCACCATAAGGAGAGGACTGAATAGCAATGTGTCCATAAAGCCTTTTGTTTTCACACTCTAAATTTTGCTCCTCAACTTGGTCAATCTGATGGCAACAAAAGGCCATTTCTCTTTAACAATTGCTCAGTGGTCTCCACAAAATAAACAATTGTTATCTTGATCTTACACGGAATGGAAATGGTACAAGATAACCATTGCAGCTGTGAGAATAACTTACAGCATTTTTCTCCTTCTGTAAAAGTCAAGACTTGAACTACAGAGGGATCCACTGGAATGGAACACATAGCATTGTTTCCCAACTGCAGATCTCTTGTTTAGGTGTGTGCAGCTTTATCCTATACAATGTACGATAAGCATAAGCAATGCAAGTTTCATCCTTCTTTGCCAGTGAACTTGATAGCCACTTTAGAGGTGAGCATTGAATTTATATTAATTTCAATAGAGCCTGGAATTAGGCATCCAACAAGAATGATTCTGATGGCGCTGCTCTTCAGTATTTCATGACGGATCAAAGATGTCAAAAAGATAAAGGGAGTCTCCCTCTGAAGATTTGTAGATAGAGTTGGTTCCTTCAAGAGCACAATATTAAAGCACCAAGATTAAAGTGGCAGGTGTTTACTTTTTATCCAGAAGATCTGCAAAGCACCTTGAAATATTTGTGCTTGCTTCCTGTAACTGGAGCTGAGATAAACTTTCAAGTCTTGAAATTTTATTTTCATCTTCTGGTGAACTTTAGACTACTATCCATTTTTAATATTGTAAAGAGAACATGCCTGTGTCAATCCATTTTTAATAGCTTATTAGTTAGATTAGTTATGTTTCTTCAACAAATAAATAAATTTCTTTTGGATGGAAGGAGTAAGAAAGGGTAAAGAAAATGTGCTAAGAACCTTGAAGCCTTTCATGGGCCACATGAAACTTGCCCCAGCATTGCTTTTAATCTCCTAGTACTTTAATTTTCCGTAGGTGGAATGAAGGTGCTCAATGCTTTTACGGCCTACTTCCCAAAAGAGAAATTACATGCTTTGGTGTGCAAGAAGTGTCAACGTTCCCCCTTCTTTTCTTTCTGCCTGACCCTGAACTTTGTTCAAGACATTCTGCTTGCTGTGTTGTTAAGGCCCCATCTATAATGGTATGTTAAAATATGTTCAGAAATTTTCAAGATCTGGAGCATGGCTATCTATGAAAATAAATGGTCAAGCAGGCTATTCTCTGGCAAGCCTTGGCCTGTGCTGTTAGTTTCCAAGCATGCTTCGTCTGACTCTAGCCAGATGCAATGAATGTAGATGCTGGAAGCAGTCTCCTAGGAAGGTTGAGTATCTCATCTCCTGGTGAAGATGGTAGAGATGCTTCAAACTGGACACTGTAATCCATACGTGTGTGTGTGTGTGTGTGTGTGTGTGTGTGTTCATGAATCTGTAGAAAGAGTTAGTTGATTGCTGTTTCAAAGATGGAAAAGTCTAAGAATTTGAACCAGTAGAATAAAAAAATCTTTTTTTTCCAGTAACAAGTAAGTCAGATGCTCTTACTCAATTTCATTTTTGCTCTTTTAAGTTGCCATTTTCAAAGTGGAATGCAATAAAAAGGTGGTGGAATTAAGGTTTGACACTTGTTTTAAAGTGGTCAGACTACCCTTTTACCAAAAGCTTCTTTTGAGAGATAACTGCAATAGTGTGAGGCCTTCAGGTCAAAGAAATTCAAGACTGAAATCACCAGTTCTATTACATTTGTCTTAGACTGGATGAGATTAAATTCAGAACGTGCCAAAAGATGCTAAATTTAGTAGCCTTGCTCATCCAAAGAGCAAACAGCTGCCAGTAAACCAAACGCATTCTTTCTTATCAGTCATTAGCATGGCAAAAGGAAGGATAAAACAATTTGCCAAAACAGACATACTGAGGCTTCAGGCACATGCAACACAACCCAAGGGTAAGTCCCAGGCTTAGCAATGTAAAGAGGTAGCCAGCACAGCCTGTCACTTCCACTGTTCAAGAACACCCTGGTGACTATCTGTTGACAAATTGAAAGAGATTCAGGGAAAAAATCTGAGTCTATTTCAATGAGAGAATATACTGTCTTCCAGTAAAAGGCTTAAATATGCTCATTGTACCTGGGTCATTAGAAGAATTGCTACATTGTGACCTAAAACTACCTACTGGGAGAATGGGAAAATGTTCTGACAGTAAGAGGTAAAGTCATATGTCCAGATACCAATTTGTGCTCGTTTAATTCTTTTCGCAGTAGCAGGTATGGGGCTGTACTTTGGACTTGTGCTGGAAACGGTGTTGATAATGCAGGGATGTTTTAGTTATTGCTGAGTGGTACTTACACAGAGCCAAGGCCTTTTCTGCTTCACCCCAACCCAACACAACTGGACACAACTGGAACATCTGATTGCGACTTAGCCAAAGGATATTCCATACTGTATGGCATCATGGTCAGCATATAGAGTTGGAGGAAGAAGAAAGAAGCAGGGGACATTTGGAGAGTAACCATTTTGTGTTCTGGAGTTCTGCTTTCCTGGGAATGGCTTAACATCTGCCTGCCCATGGGAAGTGGTGAACAAATTGCTTGTTTTGATTTACTTGCATGTGCAGCTTTTGCTTTACTAAGTTTTGCTTTATTAAGTTTTGCTTTATTAAGTTATCTTTATTAAGTTGTCTTTATCTCAACCCATGAGTTACCTCACTTTTACTCATCTGATCCTCCCCCTCATCATACTGGGATGAATGAGAGAGCAGCTGCTTGGGGCTTGGCTTTTGGCTGCGGTTAAACCACAACACTGAATAAATCTAGAAAAATTCAGACTAGAAAACAGGAATATTTTTAGATCATTGTGATGACTGGGACAATTTTACTGAAGAACATATGGGTAATCTATCTCTTGAAGTTAAGATGATGTAGCTTTAAGGATAAAAGCTTGGTCAGCCAGAAACAATGGCTCAGATGCACAGATTTCTAAGTAGTATCATGGAAGCATTTAGGCTGGACAGGACATTTAAGATCTTCAAGTCAAACCATTAACCTAATACTGCTAAATCCATCACTACACCATCTCCCTAAGTGCCCCATCTACAAGTCTTCTAAATATCTCCAAGGATGGTGACTCAACCACTTCCTTGGACAGCCTGTTCTAATGCTTGACAACCATTTTGGTGAAGATTGTTTCATAATATCCAAGATAAACCTCCTCTGGCGCAATATGAGGTCATTTCCTCTTATCCTTTCGCTTGTTACTTGGGAAAAGAATGGCCCCCCACCTTTCTACAACTTCCTTTCAGGTAATTGTAGAGAGTGATAAGGTCTCCCCCCGAGCCTTCTTTTTTTCCCAGGCTAAACAACTCCAGCTCCCCCAGCTAATCCTCATAGGACTTATACTCCTGACCCTTCAACAGCTTCATTGCCCTTCTCTGGACATGCTCCCGCACTTCAATGCCTTTCTTGTCATGAGAGCCCCAAAACTGAACACAGGACTTGAGGTGTGACCTCACTAGTGCCAGGTACAGAGGGGAAATCACTTCCCTGGTTGTGCTGGCCACAGTATTTCTGATACAGGCCAGGATGCCACCTGAGCACACTGTTAGTTCATGTTCATCTGGCTGTCAACCAGCACCCCCATGTCCTTTTCCACCATGCAGATTTCTAGCCACTCTGCCCCAATACTGTAATGCTGAATGGGGTTGTCGTGATCCAAGTGAAGGACCTGGAACTTCTCCTTGTTGAATCCCACATAGTTGGTCTTAGCCCATTGATCCAGCCTGATGACCCTGAACAACCTGTTGTAGGTGACCCTGCCTGAGCAGGGGGTTGGACTAGACGATCTCCAAAGGTCCCTTCCAACTCAACTTTTCTGTGATTCCTTAACTCCAATCCAGCATGTTAGAGAAAGACAGCTAAGTATTATCTGTCTCTGCTCATCTATGTGGGCACCCAAGACCCTTCCAAGTGAGACCCTAGCCACATAAGGAATGACTACAGAGCTCTGGAGGTGGGAGTGAAGGGTGTCGGAACCTAGCTGGTGTTTTCCTCAATCCTACTGATGAAGCAGAAAGATAAATGTAGGAGCAGTTATTTTACAAGTCAATAACTGGTAATAGAGCCAGTGTAGTGGGCAGGGTTTCCTGAGTACAAGGCTGTCCTCTGAGGAAGAACTGCTCAGGAGTCATGGGATCCACCTGACAAAGCAGGATGAGAACATCTTTGCCAAAAGACTTTCAAACCTAGCAAGGAAAATTTAAGTCAGATTCATTGGAGGCATTAAGTGCAAAGAGAAGCAGTGGCGCAGGTAAGTGCCAGTAAGTGAGTGCTCTAGGGACTGAATGATTGAAGGAGGAAGATCTCTTTCAAGAGAAATCAGTGTGACTGGGGGACAATTAAAGTGTCTATGAACAAAGTCTTTGCATATGAAAAAAATGTTGTACCATACTTAACTCCTCTATAACCAAACTGTGTGAATCTTTGAAGAGGGAAGAATATTTTTTATGTCTTTTTTGCAGATATGAATAGCAAATTTCACAGTTATGAGACAGAAGTGTGTAGAGAAACATTGGGGGTGGGCAGGCAAAAAGTATACTTGATAATTGCATCAAGTTGTGCATTCTGTGTAGTTTTTCCTGCTGAAAGCATCTTTGTAATCATTACATACACATGCATTCTGACTCCACACATTACCTCCCTTGGAGCAACTGGGAAACTGAATTCCTTGTAAAATCTTTGGATCTCTTCTTTTGGAAGACACACTGCTTATACAGAGATGCATAACTTTCAGCAAGATGATTCATATCTGTAAAAATACATAGTTGAAATGCAGATGCAGAGAAAATTTAATCCAGACTTGAGTAGAATTATTTGCTCTGATAAGCCTTCACGTTAATAGTGGTGATACAGCTCAATACCTTCTAGGCTTCTGTCTTTGCCAGTATTCGGGTAATTGCTTTATATGAATACATGATACAAAAACCTAATAGGCACAATGTCACCTTAAAGAGAGTAGCATTATTTCCCTTCATTCCTGGATATCAATTTCAGTTTGGAGTCAGAAATTTCCAAACTGAATTGTTCTGGCATCACCACTGGCAGTGATGACTACAGCAACTCCTAGCTGGCCAGGCACATATATGAAAAAGTGCTAGAAAAATTATTCAGACAACATCTGTGTCCTACTTTGAAGTAGTTTGCATACAGCTCTGCACACATCTGTTTAGGAACCTCATCTAAAGGCATTACCATCTTTTTCTCTTCATTAGAGAAAGAAAAAGCTCTTCCCAGATGCTTTCTTCTCACAATGTTCTTGTAACTTGCTCTGTGTTTCCCTTAATATTAATTTGTCTACAGCACCATACTGAGTCATGAACATACTATTTTTCTGAAATAAAATATGAAAGGCAATTACTAGTGCTTTTGATTTACTTGAAGAAAACCTGCAGAGTGTGTTTTTTTTCCTTCAACTGACACATTCTGAACTGTAAAAAATAATGGAGCTCTTTGACATGTGTCTGAGGTCAAAGGAATACAGAATGAAAAAATGAATACCAATATCCTTGCTTGCACCACTTCAGTGATGTCCAATCAAGACACAAATGCCTGTATAGACAACATTTTCTTGGGATTTGTGTGAAAGAGAATAGTCATAGCAGCTTAAAGATGTAAAAGAATACTTCACTTCAGTATTAACTACTCATGTGCCCATTTTCAGAGCCATGGAAAAAGCAGGTGCATTCATAAGAATCCCAGTTTACTGAGGCACTTCACTAGAAAATCAGACATCAGAAATCCAGTGGGAAATTTTACAGTCAGATGTTTATTTAGATGTCAACAACTATAATTTCTTGCCTTTACCTTGCAATTGGTCCACCTTGCAGAACAGAGCTCCAAGACCTAAAACACATACAACTAGAACTAAAGCAATCTGATGACTATGGGAGGAGAAACACATGCATTGCTAAATGCAGTGTCATCTCTTCCATCAGCACTCATTCTGAAGCGCTGACTTTGACACAAACGTCAGAGTCCAGAAACATCAATTGCCTCTTAACATTTAACTTGACTGTGGCACTGATGTGGCCATCTTTCAGTCTATTCAATTGCTGAAAAATTTAAGTGGAATTAAGATAGTAGTAGCAATCAGTCACAGATTGAGATAGCAGGATTACAGTTTCCTAATTTTCTTCTCAGTTAAAAGCCTCCAGTCTATCTCCTGACAATTCCTGCAATGAATTCTGTGTTATGAAGAATGAAAAAGCTGCAGGTATAACAGGAAAAAATAAATGGATGCCAAAGAAATTGCATTTAGCATCAAAGCAAATTCAAGGGCTACTGCACAATGTGTATTATTCATTTTCATATTTAATTCATCAAACTTCTTCTTTCTTTAATTTAAATAAACCTTATAATATCTATTTTGCCTACTGGTCCAGAGCATTGCAGGTATTCCAGGTGTGTCAGAAAACTTACATGTACTTTTTTGCTCCATACGCAGGCCCTTGCACACACAGAGGCATAAAATATGCATATTCTCATGCGTTTTAGAGAAAGTGATGAAAAAGTACTGTCCCTTTATTACTTTTATTATTCCTTTTCTCATTTAATGTCTCCTTCCTTTCCTAGATTTTCTTTCCAACAGCCATCTGCTTTCCCTCTTTCCAGTTTACCCCACAACCCCTTACATTGTTTTATACTTAAAAGAGATTACAAGTTTTCCAGAGGCTAAATAGCAATATACCCTCCAGAAAAATAACCACTCAATCTCACACCCCCTAAGGATTCTTCCTCTTGTGTTGTTTTTCTCCGCTTTCATAAACCCTTTCCCAAATTTCCCCCCCTTGCTTCTTCCTCACCACAACTGCCCTTGGTTATTTATCGGTAGTAAAGCTTAAAACTCTAAGCCTCTACCAGTGCAGTTTAAAAAATAAAAAAAGCTACTATCATTACCTTAGTATATAAGGTGTCCATGCTAAAAATAGCATTACTTGATTGAAGAAAAGATGACTGAGATGCTCATCCATAGGATTAGTATCTCAAGTGTAGGCAGGATCAACATGAGGTAGACAATAATCCACCCTTGAATTTCAGTATTACTGTTGCAAAAAACGTTATGAAGTGAGAATATATTACGTCCCTTCTGACAGCACAATCAAAAATGAGAAAGATCTGTGAAGGGAATGGTCATCTTGGAAGACAAGGTGCTCATGTGGTACTCTAGTACAGGGATTGAAGGAGATATGTTTCAAATTGAAATCTACAAGGCTTTTTGAGAAGAGGGACACCCATGCAGGTTCAGTCATCCTGTCTAATATACTGCCTAGCTTGGGAGAGGCAAATCCTCTCTGACACAATGGAAAAATGCTGAACACATCCTTGGTGCCAGGTTCAAATTAATGATGTGGTTCAGCATTTCCTAGAGGATTTGTTACAGGGGTTTTTTCTGTGGTTTGTTGTCAGAAGGACTTCCCCCCACAGGAGGTCATGCAATCCATGTCTTCTCACCTTATCTGCAAAACTACAGCACAGCTTTCTCCTTCCTTCCAGAAGTAGTTTAACAATGCTTATTGTAATTGCACTCCCTGGTTATAGTAACAATACAAGTGAAGAACCCTTCCAGCTTTAAAATTAGTGAATGATTTATGAACAGATGGCTGTCTACTGAACTGCATCCCAAAGAACTAACAGACTAGAGAGAAACCACTGTCTTCTTTGGGGACTTACCTGAATCTTGCAGCAGTTGTCACCAAAAAGAGGCAAGTCAGCCCTCAAAGATAAGAACAACCTACTTTCTCCACAGAAGACCCAGTTAGTGGGGCATCAGGATGAATCTGGACCCCTAGTTAATTTAATATTCCATCATTTCCCACCACCCCCAAACTGGTTTAGCTCTGAACCTGTTAGGAAAGCAACAGTTATGTGGGAAAGTCAACCTTTTCCAGACAGGACTAATAGCAAGGATTGTGAGTTGACAGGTTTAGCTTCATACAGTTCCCACTACACTGCATGCCAGACTGAACAGTTTTCCTTCCCTATTGCTGTGGGTGAGGATGTTCAATTAAGTCATATCTGTTCCTGGGCCAAAGTTGCAGACTCTTTGCTGTGCAGCAGACACACCTTGCCTATTTTTATTTTTTTTTAATATTCATTGTGTCTCTATAGAAGACCAAACTGTAGTCCCAAGGTGACTCAGGAGAGTGAAAGGAAAAAGTCATGAACGCCCCTTCAAAGAACAGGTTTAGAAGCAGGGAGTGAGAAGACAAGCATTTTCATCACTCAGTATTCCATGGAGAGGGTCACAAGGGGTTTGAAGGAAAACAGCTAGACACAGAGTGCCTCCTCCCTGCTTCCTCAATGACATCAGTTCAGTGGAGTGGGCCCCTCGACTTCCCAAAACAGGGAACCACGGGTTTGAAAAGTGTGCTCTCATACAGAATAGCGAAAAAGCTGTTTTTCAAACACAGAGAATGCCATTGAATAAAGCCTTTCAGCTAGCTCTCAGATTCAGTCATGCTTGGAAATAGCCATAAGCACAGTTTGGCTAATACCATCCAAATAAGTGTAGGGATTGGTGACCTTCACAAAGTGTTTTCTAAAGGTAATATTAACACAGTTTCTGACCCTTTAGCAATGACATCCAGATCTTTCAAAAAGCCACAGACACTCTTCATTGTAGCATCTATTGAGATCCATATAAGAAAAAGAAAAAGGGAAAAGGAAAAGGAAAAGGAAAAGGAAAAGGAAAAGGAAAAGGAAAAGGAAAAGGAAAAGGAAAAGGAAAAGGAAAAGGAAAAGGAAAAGGAAAAGGAAAAGGAAAAGGAAAAGGAAAAAAAAGCTGTGATCACAAGCATCACAAGTAAGAGCTGAGGGCTAGAAATAAGGAGAAGCCTTCCATATATCCCAAGGAGTGAGTTGGAAGCAGCAATTTGTTCTGCTATCTTATTGTTTTCTATTAACTTTTATAAGGAGAGTTTTATTTTGCTCTCATGGCTTTGAAGAATTCTAGACAGGAGGTCTCAGAAGGACAGACAAGCTCTGCTTTTTTTAGAGAGTTATGGAAGTACAAAAATCCTCTTTGGACAAGCCTCTCTTAGCAAGACTTTAGCAAGGACAAGAGAAAGCTGTGATTCTGCAAGTACAGAATTTATCACCACCTATTTTTTTTTTCCTTTGTGTCTATAACTCAGTGGCAAAACCATGAACTGCAATCAAAATTTTCCACTTGGAACATCTGTCCCACAGCAGTTCTGAGGCAAGGTTATGCCTGACATCCCAGCCTTCCAGCAGAAAAAAGCTTCCGAGGTCTGCTGCAAGCAAGTGTATTTTCAAATGCTGGTATGGAACTAGTTCTGTATGACCTCTGGACCTACTGAAGTTGGTGACACTTGTTAACATGTAACAAGAATCATTGGGTAGGGACACACCTGTAGGCAAATCCTAATATTAGACTTCAAACCTTATCCCAATAGCAAACCAGGATTAAAAACAACCCAAAGAAGGGAACAACCATATGGCTGTAGTTTCTACCCTTCAGCTGTTGCTTGTTCCCTCCTTTATGACACAACAAAGCAATCTACACTGAGCACAGTATATTTGTTTACAATACCTTCTTCAGTTTTTGATTATTCACAGGCTGTACAAAATTCAGGAGCTGAATCCCACCCAGGGACCTGAACCCAAGTCATTTGTTTGCATCTCTAGTTTATCAGAGGAAAATTGTTGCAGAAGTTTCTCATCTCAGCTCTTTCAGTATTTTAGCTGTCTAGATCATAGACATCTCATCATTCACTTCTCTATAAATCATTGCTTTGTAGTGCACTAAAAATGATGTAAATCACATTTGTTTTCTCATTCATTTCTCTATTCACACTGGAGGAGGGAACCATCAGCTTGAAGTTCATATTTTCTCTTTGAAGAATTAGAGAAGCAGAGAAGTGAGATATATTTTAGAATTCACTTTCAATTAAAATCTAAGAGGGTTTCCCCTGCTCTACCAGAGAATTATCATTGCCATAAAAGAAATTTATCCTTATGGCTCCCTATACCAGTCAGCTTTTCAGTTACCAATTAACTTTCTGAAGTTGCCTTAACTTAAAAAAAAAAAAAACACAAAAAAAATACAAACAAAACCCCACTAAACAAGAAATTCTCTGATTGCTTCCTTTCTGCTATCCATAGCCTAAAATCCCTCATGCAGTACATAATCCATCTACCCATAAAATACACTTGAGGACCAGCAGCTGCTTTTATGGCATGTGTTAGTATTCCTTGGTCTTCAAATTCTACCTGGTTTGGAATGAAGACACTTAGAGTTGCAGAAGAACTTATCAGGGATTTCAGTTTTTGTATGCTGGAGCTGGTCTTCTCTTTCTCTTGAAATAGCCATACCTCATTGTGATGGATTTTTTTAAACTGTGGTTTTGTCCTTAGTATGCTCACAAGTGTCCCTTAATAAATTGGAAACCTGAGCAACAAATACTTTTGTAAAAACATCTGTTTAAAAAAATGTATGTTTTTGTCACGTACTACATCTCTCAGACTATCTGATGAATTTACTGAAATTAACGTAAATAAATTTTGGTCCGATGAATGAAGCTGTACACATTTACTGCCACCTCTATGCCTCCGTTTTCCAATAGTAATAGTAATGTAATAGTAATGACCTATTAAACTCACAAAGAGCTTTGAAAGCATTAGAGAAGCAACCTATCACATAAAGGCTCAGTATTATTGAAGGAAAGGGAATTTTTAAAATTGAGAGAGGTCTGTGTTTAAAGGCTTGTGAAGAATTAAAAGCTGCTGAAATGCCTTCCATTTGTGTGGATGTCATTTTCTAGAAGATGAAAGAAAGAGACAAAGAAAGAGACAAAGGAGTAATCAGGCATATCCAGCGTTTTGGGCTGTGGAAGTGATGGGGGCTAGGTGTCTGCACTTCTTTTCCAATTGCGTGAGGATTATGAGCAAGTTTTGATGTGTATCAGGTTATCTAAGCAGAGGAAAATGCAGTGAATTTCTTACAGCTGACATGATCTCCCATCGACCATGTGCTCAACTGCATTCCAAACCCAAATTCCCACAGTATTTATATACCTAAAAATACACATTACTGCCTAATGGTGCTCTCAAAAGTGCAAATGAAGAGCTTACACACCACTGCAATCACCTTTAAGTCTCTTTAGGTGCTTTCCAAAAACCTAGTAAGTGCCTACCTTCACCCAAGGGCACCTAAAACAACGTAGAAAATGAGCCATTAAGTGAGTCAGGAGTCTAAATCCCATTAAATCGTCAATAGTACAGAAGCCATATTCACACTGACGGAAGTAATGGTCAAAGATGGATTGAGATTGCAGCTCTAGGGTCTTTGCTTGAACCAGGAGTGGGGCAGGAACTAGTCCCAGACTTCCTACTGTAAGGTCGTCCTGTTACAGCCATGACTGCTGCTGTCTGTGTAGCACATCTGAGGGTCTCACAGCTCTGAATGGTTTGGGGCTTGTTGCTGACCACTGCCATGGTTAGGAGCAGCAGGCGAGGTTTGCAGTAGGTTGTGTTTGCAGCAGGCAAACCAGCTACACCTGACAGAGTGATCATGGCTCTGAACACCTCTGAACACGGAGCACGGGCTTTGTATACCTGTGCATATTTCTTGGGACAGAAGAGCCAGACAAATAGGAAGAACCAGTTCTGTGGGAAATTATCCTGCTCCAATTCTGCATGGAAATGTTCCTATGGAGTTTTGCTGAATGCCTGTTGTCACTTAGGCACTTTTGAAGGCATCATGCACGTTGGACTGGGTGGCTTTTCTTCAACTGCCTTTCGACAGATGGACTTGTCCTTTACATCCCTCCACATCCCTCCCACTGCTTTTTGTTTCCCTCCATCAATTCTGCTGATTGCTTTGCGAAATTTAGGAACTTTCTAGAAAGAAAAAGCTGTTTTCTGAATTCCAGTGCTTTATGCAGCTGAAATCAGTGTCCATTCAGAGCATGTTTACAAAGAATTTTGGTTTGATTTGCAGCTTGTGTAAGCATGCATCAGCCTTGCAAAATAGAAAAGATTGCGTATTGTTCTACATGTGTAGAGCAAGATTTCAAGACAACTTCATCCTGTGCATGTACAAAAAGGTATATGGGCCCAATTAATTTTCTTTCTTTCTCTATTATTTTCTAGTCTTTGTGTTACGCTGGTTTTGAAAACCAAGTAAGCAGTTTCCAGACCTCTTCCACAAAATTTAATCTCTCTTCCAGCCTGTTTGTGCTGTGTGTTTATTTTTGACAGTTTTCTCTGTCGGGACAATGAAAATACATTTGGCAGTTTCAAGTATATTTTATATATTATTATAGAACTTTCCTATGCAATCTAACAGGAAATCCTAATTTTTCTGTATGGCTTGGGATCACCCTGTAGAAGATGCTAATGCACAGTTGCTCTGCTGTGATATATTTAGTCTGTTGATGTAGCTACAGAATCAATGCAAAGGGGACTTTATGTGAATTTTGCAGCTTCTTGATTCTCGGGACATTCAGTTGATGGGAAAATTCTCTTCAGAAAGTTAAACTTGCAAGTGACCAACCTAACTACAGCAGCCTCCCCTCCTCTCTTTTTGTAGGGTTAAAAGTGAAAATTCAAGTGGCATTTTCGCAGAAACTGGTTCTTTACAGAAAGGGTGGGTAAGCAGTGGGATTCTTTGTGGGAGTTAGTAATGGATGCTTAAAGTTTACAGAGAGTGAAAAAGCAATGAGATCCTGATAACTGGGAGCACACTCTGAGGAAACACCTCTATGTACTTAGGTGTTTGTTACAATCCCCCCTTGGGAGCTGCTATTGATGCCTTTTCAGTGGCAATATAGCTTTTGATATGACTTGATATGAATGGTCTTATGAAGGAGGAAAACTTCCTGGAAGAAATACTAAAAAAATTTGCAGAAGGAGCTGCAAGCTTTTGTGAGTTCAGTGCAGCAGAGCCCAGTGGGAGGAAATATGGCATCTTGCTAATTAATGGGCTGAATTGTCAGGCAACTTTCAGCTCTCAATAGGCTAGTCAAATCCATTAATCAGCTCAACCCTGCATGTGTGTCCTCTAATACTGTTGATGGTGCCACATTGTATAATAATCAAAATTCCAATTAAATGAGACTTTGTAAGTCTGTCTTTCCCATGTCTAAATGAAACTTGAAGTTGACAGTGGTTGTTTTCTCTCTTTTGTAGGATTTTGTGGTTATTGTTCTTTAACGTGTGTTTTGGAGTGAAGTTTATTTGCTGAAAATCTCATTATAATCCACAACATTGAGCAAACACAGTTGTCCTATTGTTTTGTTTTAATTTATTTGTAGAATGAATATAAAAATTAAAAGGCACCATTTTGATGAGCATCCAGACCTCTCTGAACATCCATGGATTTAATCTCTAGATGTTGTTAGAATATTTTTTTAAGCACAAGTCTACCATTTCTGTGCTTTTTGATTCCCTGGAAACCTGAAACTCAAAATGACACTGACTTAAAAACAGCATGATCAGCCCGGTTTGTAAATTGTGCAAACAGCTTTCAGGAGGCAGGGAAAACAAAGAGGAATAGAGGAGTGAGGGCTTAGGTTCGTTTCCAGACTGCATGCAGGCTTGATTAGAGGTCACCAGCTTAAACCTGGTCAGTGTCTAAAAGGCCAGAGCACAGCTTACACTTTTGGTTTATTTGGTAGGGGTGAGATTTTGCTGGGAATATCTTAATCAAAACTCTTTAGCACATTCTTCAGGAGAAGTTAGCCATTAGCTGAATCTCAGTCTCTCAGTCTTTGAATCTGTAAGGACATATGTTAAGAGTTTTGTGCTGTCTCATGGCACCCCAAAATCCTGGCATGGAAGAAGGCAAGACATTCACATCCTAGGCTATTCCTCTCAGGATCTTTCCTCCAATATTCTGTGATTAACTATTGACTATTAAAGTTAAATCTTAATTATGAGTTCTGGCTCAAACTACACAGTAACTAAACTTTATGATGTTGGATTTAAGAAATATAGGAGTTGTCTATTACTGAGATGAAAAATTATAGTCACTGATATTTTTCTACTATATGTCCATGTTCTTTCACTGGCTTAGATTTGTTATGAGAATTTCTTAGCCATGAGCTGCCTGGGAGTGAGAATACATTTTGCTATTTGTGTACAAAGGTTTCTTCACCAAGCAATTTGTATTTATTATAGGAAAGCTGGAGTATACATCCATGAAATCTCAGGGGAGCTTATCGTGAATATCTGCTTCATTTTGGAAATGTTGCTTCTTTTGTGGTTATATAATCTTACACTCAACTGGCCGGGGTCACATCCTCAGCTGGCAAAAGTCTCTCAAACCAGTCATGTAGGCAGAGAGGTCTGGGCCCAGTATTCTCCAAGTACCAACCATGTCTGTCTGTCTCTTCTATGGAAACCACAGAATTCACAGATATATCCATCTGAGCTCAAGACTGTCCACTGCACAAGGGGCAATGCTTTCACAGAGTGAAAAGAAAGGAAAGATGCAAAGAATACATGCAGCAGTAAATGAGAAAAAATTGTTGCATGAGTCTGACTGGTTCTGTGCTGCCCCTGTGGAAGGCAAGTCATGTAACTCCCTGCTGATATCAAAAGTACAGAATGTGACATCTCCTGCTTTCCTACGGCCATAGGGAAAAGAGAGAAAGCTATGCTAAACCACAGAAATGCTGCAACTGCATGAAGACCTTAAGTTCCATACAGTTTGCTTCATAAGGAGAGGGAAAAGTTGAAGCCATCCTTTGTCCATCACACTGAGCTCCACAGTGACCACAGTTGTTTACATTAACCTTGCCTCTTGTGCCTATTTACATGTTAGGACTCTCAGCTCAGCAGGAACCCAAAGGTCTTCCTGAGGTTGCCTATAACCCACACTGTTTACAAGCTTGCCCTTTGACATGACCTCTGGTCAAACTACAAAGGTCAAGGTGGGGGACAGATTCAGGAGTTTCTCCTCAAAGCTATGGTCTTGCAGCAATTTGGGACCACAGGAGAAAAATCTTCTGTCATTCACTTTATAAGTAAGTTTCTGAACTTCTGTATTTCTCAAGCACAGTGTGGCTTTGAGACAAAACTTCAGCCAGGTTACCAATGGCAGCAGGGCCAGAAAGTAGATTAGCCATGGTTTACTGGTGTAGACATCGCCCTTTGTGCAGAGGAGAAGGAAGCAAAAAATGGTAAATGAATGCTACTAAGACCTATTGACTGCAGGTAGGAAGGCAGACACATTTAAAGAACATCCCACAGAACTGTCCACACCTTTACACCCTCTGAAAGTATGGTTCAACCTGCAGCCTCCTAACCACACCTAGTCTCTCTAATCATCTTTTCCCTAGAGTAGCTGGGAAAAGCTCTTAAGGAAGCAAACATGGCCTGAAAATATGGATACCTCTTTCTAAGGTAATCACCTAATAAACCCTGTCTTAATCTGATCCCTGCTCCTTCTGCTTTCACTGTACCAGTCTCCACCCTGTTCTGAGTTTCTGCAGGTCACATCTGTGCTGGCTGCTCCATCAGAAGGGTCCCACAACTGCAGAGCAGACCCCACAGTTGGTAGGGCTCACTCACCCTGCCAAAAAATGGGCCTAGCCCAAACCACTGCTAACAATGAAAAGAAAGACTTCCTGAGTAGCATAAGTTTTGGGAAAGACTAAAATTGGTCTTGAGCTCTTCAAAGACCTTCAGTCAGTGCAAGGTGAAAAGGAACAAATAAGAGGATGGAGTCTGATCAACCACCTAATACTGCCCGGAATTAATTCAGGTTTGAGCTAGAACACATCTTTAAGAAGATACCAGTTTTGATTTAGAAATAGGATCCTTCCAGCCTACAACACACTGGAGTAAAAGGAGAATATTAGCTCCAAAGGGGAAACAGAATTATGGAGTGGAATAAAAAACTTCACATATAATGTGTCACATCTTCAACAAATGTAAAACAACTCAATCTCTGAAGCAAAAAGAGCTATACTGATTTACATCATTGTAAGAATCTGAGTCAAGAATTTTGAGATTTTTTTTAAGGAAAGCTTTGCTCTTCATTGTGATGCTGCTGTTGACAGAACAGGTGGGGGTTTATGTTTCTGGAGTTTGATGAAGTGTGCTGTACTTTGTACCTGATAAGAATAATGTGTTTATTTATTAGGTGGGTAGATGAGAAGATTTATGTCCTTAATGATGCATTTCCCTTGCTTTTATGTATTTGGTATTGCAAATGACAACTTTGTAAGTAATGCAACTTTACTTAATTACAGCCCATTTTCTTCAAAGAAAGTAGGGACATGAATTTTCAAGGGGACTTGCCTTCCTGGAAAACCTGAAAGGATAAAAGTTAACTGCTGAATAGCTAAAAGGACAAAGAAATGGTAGTAAAAAACAAACTGGAATAATGCTAGATGTCAAGTCAGTTGTTGTTATTGCCATATAGAGACCAGTTCCACTCAATTATTTTGGAGGAGTAATGATTAATAATGCAATTAATGGGTTTTTTGGTGGGGTTTTTTTGGGGGGAGGGGGGTTGGGGGAGGAAAGGGTTGTTTGTGGCTTTTTTTTTATTTAAAAATCCAATTAGCAATTTCTGACCCTGGAAGTGTTCAGGACCAGGTTGGATTGGTCTCTGAGTAATCTGGTCTAGTGAATGTTGTCCCTTCCTCCAGCAGGGAGATTGGAACTAGATGATCTTTAAGGTCCCTTCCAACTGAAACCATTCTATGATTCAAAGATATTAAACATGGTACAATTCACTAATTTGGATTAAATGTGTATTTTCTGTAGGATTCATGGTATGCTGGATACATTCAAAACATGAACGGACAATGCCGAACTAGCTCTAAATGAACAAGTTTGTTGTGTACAGTTGACAAGCCAACTGCATTAGCACGGGCTTCACCACAGGTGACCCGGGAAAACCCAGAACCCAGAGTAATGCCTGGTGGCTGACACACATGCTTTACTGCTCAGAAGCCTAAAACGGTTACGTAAAAGTGAGCCTAATGGTTTCCACAGGACTGGCTTGGAGTTTTGAATTGCAGAGAAAGCAGCCTCCGTAAGAAGCAGACTGTCCAGGGATGCAAAGGGAAAATATGCAAGGGAACGTAAAAGAAATTTGAGCCATGTTCAAGTAAACTTGATTCACTGTAAATGTCGCTGCAGATGAAGCTCTTCTAGAGTGGTGCAAGAGCAGGCAGGATGTGATGGATGAGCTTTGTGCAGGCAGAAACCTACTGTGATGATTTCAAGTGGCATTCTTTGCAGGTGAGTTGGTGAGTTGCTGGCAAGACAGAAAGGTTGTGTGTGTTTCTTCCAAGAGAGGAAGTATTTTCATGTTGCACCACCCAGTTGGAGAATGAATTTCATTCATAAAGTCACAGACAGCATGTGCAAGTGTTGATTGTTTTCTTCTCTTTCCCTCTTTTGGCAGAAACAGTTAGAAGGCATTTTTCTTGACATTACTCTTTGTCAAAAAAACCAAAGTCCTATGGAAAACACTGTATCATTTTGGACATTGAAATACAGCAACAAGGCTTGATAGAAAAACAACTACTGGTACATGATTAAATTATTTCAGTCTATCACGTTAAGGGAGACAGTGCTGGCTAGCACTTACCTGATGTGTGTCAATGCAGTGTTGTTTGGGCTGGTTTTTATTAACATGAAGGTCCCCCTTCTCTCTCCTGGCAGTGTCAAGGAACACAGCATTAGCAGTGTAGGGTAGGTCTACACAGATTCTGGGGGTCTGTCCCTCTAGCAGAGATGCTCTGGTGATCCTGGTCAGTGGGGCTTGCTAATTTTCTGATGCAGTTTCCGTAAAACCTTCCTGGTTTCAGCTGTGATTGTGTTCTCAGGGACATCTTAAGTTTTCCGTTGTCTCTGACCAAAGATAAATCATAAAAGATTAGAATATATTAGAGCATTCTCAAATCTACAGCTCTTTTAATCAACATTAAAGATATATTTGGTTACTTTAATTAAAAACTGTTGTTATGTAGCACTTAGGCATTTTGCTAGAGTACTTTACTTCATCATACTGGAATGATTACTCAGAGTTGTCATCCAGAGTGTCTAGGATAGGTATTGTATTATTCATGTTATAGCTAATCACCTTCTGGTAAGTATAAAACCTCACATTTGCTAGCACTGTGATGCTAACACTTAACTCCACAAGAGGTTCCTACTAGACACTCTCCTTGTGACAACAAGATTCTCGGGAGTCACAGGGGAAAACAAGGGAGTGTGGTTTTGACTAGACTTACTGTGTAGTAGACTACTGCATAGTAGACTACTGCCTACTGTCTATGCAGACACTGACACATTTGCCCACAAGCTGAACTAGGAAGATGCAAGACCAAGATTATTCACAAACTGGGAGTGTGTTACCGAAGCCCTGGCCTGAGGTGACACTGTAGGCCTCTTTCAAAGATGTATTAGTTGGAGGGCAGTAGTCTGCTAAGCTGCTGTGGTTATCAGCAACTTAATCCTGTATCACCTCTGCCTGATGGGATCATTCCGAACCCTCAAAGATCAAAATTTCTCATCGGGCACAAGTGAAAGAAAGTATGGACAATACCAGGGAATTGATGTCAACACCCCAGGAGCCCTCTCTGACCCCAAGGGAATTGTTGAAATCCTGGGGAACCCCTAATCAGATTGACTCTAGTTAGAAGACAGGCACTGCTGCCTGAGAATGAAAAATCCATGAGAGGCACGGAGAGGAAAAGTTAATGTAATATTAAAACTAGAAATATCCATTCTGTCAAATGAAATGCCCTGCTGTTTGATCCCATTTACTGGAGTAAGGCTTGGGTTTTAAATTACATGTCGGGTATAATTTTGCAATGTGAACATGAAATGTGGAACTGTCCTTTAAGGAAGAAAAGATCAGCTCAGCTCAAAGTGGCTGACTAATAGTGATCTCTCTTGCATAATGGTTCCAAATCTGGCAGCCAGCCACAGCTTCCAGTGAGTGTATAGAAAGTGGCCACAGACACTGACAGCAGTGTCCAGTGCTGACTCAGGCATGTCCATCTCCCTTGGAAGCATCCCTGTTTTGCGGTGGGTTCTGCCAAGTGGACTCAGAAAGCAGAGCACCTCTGCACTTCCTGTAGGACTGCAGTGAGCTCATTTGAGGGAGAAGCCACAGTATTTGTGCAGAAAAAGATTTCTGTAATTCTCACACAATCCGAGGAACAGCAATCAAGTGACCACACCTCATTGTGGGTTTCCTGAGTTACATCAAGAGTCACCAGCCTGTGAGCATAATAGTACAAAACCAAGCTTCCTTTCCTTTCTTGTGGAACAACACTTCTGAATACGTATTCAAACTTACTTCAAGAGGTCATCTTCCTCTTACAAGCCATTTATCTGTCTTATTTTATTATCCAGTCTTATTGTATCTTTGCTAAGTATGCCTGTTGGGATGTGAAGGCAGCATTAGCGCCCATGTTTCTATTGTTGTACTTTCTGTCTCTCTCTGCCTGAATTTTCATGCTAGAAGAAATTTTAAGGGTGATTATCTACCTTCGTGATGTGATGGGAAGATTCAATCATTCTGTGCTTTAAATTAGAAGCCTTGAACACCTCGAATAGAAGGCTGTCCCCATGGGCAATTTTTAATTAAGTTTTCTCTCATTGGTTATATATTATAATCTGTACTAATGTCTACGTCTCAAGGCAGATCTGGGCTGCATTGTGCAAAGTGCTGTATGAATCTGGGGAAAGGAATTAATTTTAGGTGATTTTAGCCATCCAAAATTGAAGCACCTATGCTGTGCTTGTTGAAAGGGTTCTCTCTACAGTGTAAAAGACAACAGCAAACCAGCCCATTCTGTGATATTTGTTATAGAAAGGTAGGATCAATCTTCTTCTGGGGGTGCCTCTGTCCATTAACTGTGGGAATTGTGGATTTGGGTAGGCTTCCTGCCAAACCCATCTGTCGGCCACACAGATTCCCCCCTCCTGAGAGAGAAGGAAAAAAGTACCGAAAGACAATTGTAGTAAAAGTATATATATATTCACATATATTACAATTATATACAATCAAACACTATGAATATACAGAACATGAACCCCAAAGCAACCCCAAAAGGGAAAAGGGGGGAAAGGGAAATGGGACAAAAATGGGTAAAAACAAAACAAAACAGATACACACACTCGTAAACTCAGGGAAAAGCTCAAATAAGTAACTAGCACAATAAATTCTCACCAAAACTTCCCTCAAGAGAAACAGTAGAAATCTCCACCTCCATACACCTGAGACACCAGCTTCCCAGATAGACCTCAGCTCACATAGATAAGAGCTAAGCCAACACAGAGACCTGATGTCCTCCCCAGCAGATGAAAGGAAGAGAGAGAGGGAGGAAACCTTCCTCATCTTATATACACCTGATTATGTGAAGGAATGGTGTGGAATACTTCCTTAGTTATGACCCTGTTACCAGGGAAGGCCCAGACCAAAACCAAGAAAACTAAACCACCACAGGAATCTAAATAAGAAGCTTGTTTTGGTGTTGGTCTAAGGATGCTCAGGTGAAAATTGGCTCGGCTGCATGGCCTTTTTCACCACAGCAGGAAACAGCCCTTAGCCCATCTGAATTCCAGTTTCTGCAGCAAACAATGGGGCAAGAGAAACTAGAAAAACAGTAGTGAGTGGTGAAATTATTTGAATGTTTCAAAGTAGAGAGGGAAGCAGCACTCAGACCTTCTGTACCCTTACCTCAGTGTTGATTAGATTCAAATAATATCTCCCTGGTTCAGCAAAGATGAAACCTGGTTTACCCAGGATGAGATGGGATCCCAAAGGGCACTATTTGCAAAGGTTTCTATTCAATTATGTCTTACTTTCCTCATGAAGGGGGCAGAGCTTGAGGAAGCCTTGCAGATCTTTGCTAAGATCTCTGATTTTCTCCCCACAGGAAGCTCTTCACACCAAAATTAGTTTTTGGCATGTTGCTCTCCGTGTGATTGTCCAAATGAAGCCCCTGATTTTGCCACAGTCTGATATCTGCACCAGGTACTCCATCCTCAAGAGCCTGTCCTTGACAGCTTTTTAATCAGATGAATGGTCAATTACAGAGTTGAATTGAGTGAGTAAAGCACAATGGATCATTTATTTTTCACTTTTACTCTCTTTTTCTATTTACAGATTTTTCTGGGAATAGACGAGGATTTCCTCTAATGTCTTTGTTATTTGAAATGATTCATGCATTTTGCTAGCAAATAATTCTTAGCCTGTAGATTGTTCACCAGTAATTTGTTGAGGATATTTGGAATGCATGCAATGTTGGTTAGATACATAATTCACTTCATATTGTTTCTGTGCCCTGATTGTATAATTTATATAACAAAATACAGGGCAAATTATGAATTTTACAATTGCTTGAACAATGAGAAATATACTCTCAGTGAATATTTGCAGATTCAGTCTCAACATTCATTTCTCATGAGCGTGCATTCTGGCAGCAATGTTTTGCTACAATATTTCTGGAAAGCAAACACAAAAAGGATCTTGAATACAGACATAAGGGTTGGGGAAACAAACTCGCATTCAATAGAAAGCTCTTGCTGGATGAGTCCAGGACTGCTGCTGTGTTGTTTTGCCCAGTCCGTCATCTCATTGCTGGTCTGAAGAATGAAAGTGTCTATCAGTGGAAATGAAAGGAAGTGAGAAAAAATGGAAGTCACTGTGAACTCATCCCTGGCTCAGTGATTCAGGACTCCAAGTCCTGCAATGCATGGCTGTAACAGAAACTGCCCCAGATATCTTCTCTGCCTTTTTGGGAGATCTCCCCTCCACACTATACTGTGCTTTCCTATTCATTTACCCAACACAGACATTCACTCTCTTTTTTGTTTTCCTATGATTATGCCCCTGCATGCTGTGGAGCAGTGACAGCTGGACTCAGGCCATTAGACAAACTTCACAACTGCCTGTGGGCTCCCCAAGGGGGCAGGTGGCATTCCTCTGCCTGCACAGACCCCAGAGTTGGGAATGCTTCAGGGAGGAAAGGGAGAGGTATCTGGCTCCCTGCTGTGGCTGAGCAAACCTCTAAGCACGATGGGACAGCCAACAAACCAGACTTGGGCCATGCTGCCAAGTGTAGTGCAGCACTGACAGCTTTGGAGCGATCTCTTGAGAAACTGGAGGTTGCTGGCTTGGGATTTGTTTTTTTGGTTTGGTTTGGTTTGTTGTTTTTTTGGGGGGGGGAGTGGTTTTGGGTTTTTTTTTGTGGTTTTGGTTTTTTGTGGGGTTGTTTGTTTTTAATGCCTTCACAATTGAGCTCTGAGTCACTCAAGCAAAGTACGAAAAAGCTTGAAAGCTCTGAAGACATCACTTATTTTTACAAATCCTGCAATAAGTCAGTTTGGTTGTTCTGAGGTTATTTTAAAATTTCAGATATTTTTTTCTGGTTTTTCCACTCCTTCTGGCTGGAGAGTCCTTTGATTCTAAGCCTCAGAGTAGCCGAAGTAACATGGTGGATAAAAATCATGACATTCACTTGAAAGACTAAGGTCCCCCACCTGCTGCTGGTCTCCTGCTGACCCCTGGAAAGGTAGAGTGGAAAGGCTGGGAGAGCTACTCTATGGATCCACCAGAAAACTAGAGCCAAGATTTTTAAGCAAACTTTGCCCTTTGTCTATATGTGCACCTGTATGCCCATGGACAGCACTGGCCCTGTTCTGAGTTACTAGAAGAAAGCAGTCCAAATCCTCCAAATATAGTTAAATCCCAGTGTTGCTAATTCTGAGCACTATTTTACAAGCCACTTGCTAGTGCCCAGGAAAACCAGTTCTGCCCTGCTGCTTCATCTAGCTTTGGAGAAATTTATTTGTCTTGGATTATTTTCTTTTGCAAAGCTGGTGGTATGAATACAATCAGTTTTTATTTGGGAGTAATAGAGCCTTATTTGACCCTTGTTGCCGAAAATGCAGATAACTGGGGCTAAATTTTCCATTAATGTGATGGCACTGAAATTGGAGGAATTGCATCAACATTGCAGTTGGCGAAGTTATCCATCTGGACAATTGAAACATATATCATGTGCCTTTATGGGCTTGCCCCTGCATTCAAGGCTTCACACTTGCATTGCATGTGCCCGTTCACCAGTGATACTTCCTCTGTGGCAGAATGCACTCCATGGCACACACCATCAGTGATAAGAAAACTGGTGTAGAAACTGATTGCCAATTCCTTAACAGAGGTACAGGAACATGTCTGCTCCAGACAAGGAAGTAAAAGAGGACACAATCTCTTTTGCCAGCCTGCGCAGAGCATGGAGGAGCGGCAGCCTCTCCGTGCAGTGGCTGCTCGCTCTGTACACGCCTGGCTGCAGACTTTAATTAACTTCCCTGACTGAGCAGAGCCGTTGCTAATGAAGCGGCTAATTTTGAGAGCAGGGGGCATGTTCCATCATTTAGTGCATTCGTGTGATTCCAGAATCACATAATACCCCGTTTTCCTCATCAGTTAGTTCCTTTTCTATTTTTTATATTTATAACTCTACTTCTCTCCTTTCCCACATGGATGTCTGCATTCTGGCTTCAATTACATTTCTGCAAAAATCTATCTGAGCTGCACACAAAGGTCCAATTCAAGATTTACCAATATCTAATCTCAGGAGAAAAGTGCTGTGTGAAGTACAAACCCCAAACTGGATTTATGTGCTCACTTGGAATTAACACAAGCCTCTGAATGAGATTTCTCTCCTTCCTCAGAATGGATTCTGTCCATAACTACTCTGATGAAAACAAAATAAACTAGCTTTTTTTCTTGTTGTTGTTCACCATTTGCTATTGTCAAAACACCACTATTTTCACCAGGGAGCAAAGGTGGTGCATATGATTGGAGGTTTAATATCTAACACAGCCTCTAGCTGTGTCGCCAAATAGATGTAAACCTCACCAATGTGGCATCCTAAATTTTTTTTCCATTGCTTTGTGGGTTTTTTAACCTCATCTTATTCTCAAGCCAGCTTGTCCTAGAAACTTCAAATGAAGTTTAGTAGAAAGGTCTTGGAATCAATTTTGAGAGAAGGAAAAGCTCAGAGGGAACATACCTCTTGGAAACTCAAAAACTTCAAAATGACACAAACTCCAGAAGATACTGCAACAGCGAGTAAGGGCTGAAGGAAGCCTGTGGTTTCAGCTGAACAAGCACAATTAAAGTGGTGTCTTTCACTCAAATTTTCTCTCAGGAAATCTCACCACCTCCACTTTTGCTTATTGCACTCTGTTAGTGATTGCCTCCTTCAGTGGGAGAAGCTCCTCAGGGTTACTGACAAGATGGGAACATCCAGGTTTTGGGAGGTTGGGCAAAAAGGAGGATCTCGGCACTCACTTTGTTTCAGTAACAAAATGGGCAGCAGGGACCAAGTTTAGGAGAACTGATTACACAGCACCCAGCTGCAGGCATTAAGTAGTCTCTTAGAGGCCACATGACTATAAAGCATCTTGTGGGAGCTTTATGAGCCATGGTCTGGAGAAAAACTTCTGCAGACCCCTCACCCTTCCTTATCAAGTTTCAACTATGGAAGAGAGCAAGGAGAAGAAAGCTTCTTCTGAGTAAAGAAAATAGAAAAATATTTCAGCCAGCATGGAAAGGAAATGACAGATGCTGCAGCTGGTTGTGATGAACAAGCTCGATCCCAAGGCAAGGAATGAAGCGAAGATTAAGCTAGAGGAGGTCCACAGGCAGCAAGAAGGGAGGCATTAATATAGCTAGCTATTTGCTCAATTAATTGTCATTTGTTTAATTTGTAATTTAGAAATGAAATGATTTTTTGTGATTCATTCAGAGGAAATTTCCCGAGGTGCCGCATGCAGTTAGCTAAAATGAAAGATGATATCCTGTGATTAGCAAGATGATTATTGCACTCTGGGCTGAGAGGGGCTGCTATGGCAAGGCACAGCTTAGCAGTACATCTCTGTAGCCTTAAACCTGTTAAGGAAACTTCCCAGTCCAATCATCCAGGAGCTACTCTGGCAGTCACACTCAGACCACCTGAGCTGGGACTGAGGCCCCTTCACACCCAACACTCACATAGTCAGAACGGCTTTCCTTACCAGCTCCATAGCAGAGTCTCAGATGTCCCCATCCTTAAAATAATTTAATCATGGTGCAATAAAAAAATAACAGCTCGACCTTGTGCCTCCGAGGAGGGACCCGGAACAAAGGCAACATCGAGCTTTTATTCCCTCACAGTCTAAATGCAGGGTCCACAACTCCTGCTGTGTCTCTGCGTGTAGGGTCACCTGGATGGGCCACAAGTCCCCAGGCTCTTTGCCTGGGCCCCCACCTAGACCTGAATCTGCAGCTCCCCTGCAGCTGTACACTGAATGTAATCCTCAACAAACCCTACTTCCTTAGCCTGCAATGTTAGACAGGATGCTGGACGGGGTGGGCTGGGGTTGCTCCCCCCTATTTGGCAGGTAGCGTAAGACCAACATGCTTTCTCAAAGTCTTGACTGTCTTAGTCTGATTTCTGATGGTGAAGGCACTGCATGAGAGGACAGGAAACACAGGGAAAATGGGAAGCATGAAAAATGTGAGACAAGTGAAGAGGGGGCAAACAGAAGGTGTAGCAGCCAAGGCTGTGCAGGGAAGAGCTCCTCTGTGCCAGAGGTAGAGGGGGACAAGCATTGTGTCCATCCTCGCTTTCATGCAGAGATGAAGACTTTTGTGTATATCAGGGAGTTGACTTTTTGCAAACTGAAATCATCCTTCAGCAAGAGGATGAACAGAGGAATAGGACCAGGAAGGGCAAGAAAATGATTTGAGGAATATCTTCCATATGTTTTGATTGAGGGCTCAATGCCAGTATTATTGCTGATTTTGTTGTCATTATTAAGAAGGGAGGAAGACTTAACTCAAGAGATTATAATGAGCTTTTAGGAAAAATTGAGGGAGAATTGAGAAAAACATGAAGCTACACAAGAGCTAAAATGGCCAGTTCCTGATACTGGTCTTGGTTTAAACCTTAGTGATGTTAAAGAAATGAAAAAAAAGGGCCAATAATGAAGTGCAAACAAACATGAAATGCAGTGTCATCTTATTAACCGTTACCAAAACTGACTTTTTTTTTTTACTTTTAACTCTGCATTTAGTCTATTGATTCCAGCTGACTTTAGAGCAGTAATCTGTTCAAAGATACTTATGTACTTTAGCATTTTCTCATCAGAGGAACAAAATACTGAAAGCAAATATTGACTCTGGTATATGGAAGTTTAAATATATGCTGAAAACTTGTGATTTTGTACTGCATGTTTTAATGTAGAGAGAGAAGTATTGCTGCTAGGCCAGAAACAGGAGATGAATATTAATAAATCAATGAGTCCCCTATCTTTCATGAAAACATGAAGAATACAGAAATATCAGACCATATTAAAGAGGAGATATCTATTAAAAACAGCTGTTGAAATGTAAAACACTAAGAGTACCTACGCCATATGAGCTTCAGCTTTGCTTCACTTATAGACCAGGAATGTTTGTGAGTGAGATCGCACACAGTCCTCTAGTGACAGAATAATATACTGAAAATGCATATAGGACCATGCAGGATTTCAAAATCATTCCAGATCAGAAAACATCAAGGTCATGGTTATTACAAAAGAGAGAAGCTGGTCAGTAACTTTCAGAAATGGATGGACATCCTTAGGCACAATTCTGAGTGCCCAATTTCTACCTGGGACAAAGAATCATTTGGTGGCAATAGTCCTGAATTCTGTGTATCAGAGCATCATTTGCACCTGGACAGAGCAACTTTTTACTCTAATCTTAAGTGAATTTAGTGCAGTACCAGAAACTATACAGGGGAAAGGCAGAGACAAGCTGAACCCATTATTATTTACTGTTAATATCATTAGACTTCAAAGTTGCAGTAAATTGAGAGATCAGGGTTTCTTCTGGCTAGACACCAGACAAAGAGAGACAAAAAAGTGGTATGTCTTCCTCTTTCTCCCTCCGGCTCCCTTTTTTTTCCCTCCTCTCAATGCTCTGTCTGGGAAATACACAGGGTAATAACCAAAACCCCTATACCTAACCTCTCTGAAGTCAGGGTTTTTTAATCTTACATAAGACCAGTAGTGCTTGGAAACCTGACGCTCTGGATTTCACCAAAGGAACTGAGATAAAAGTGTCTGTGCATACATTACCCATAGGGTGAGCAAAATAATGTAACTTTTGTGAAGGGATGTGTATTTACCTGTGTAAGTGTTTTCTGGATGGAAGGGATGAGCACCACAGCCACTGCCACCCATTTGAAGCTACAGCTTCCAGTTTTGCCAGTGCTGATCCTTTTAATTCCCATATATGTTCTCAATCACTCCCCACACCAAAGGACACAAATTGTTCTTCACAGTAAGTATAGAAGATATAAGAAAGAAACTTCTCACAGAGCCAACACATGCTTCACACTATGTAGAAATGTCTCAGAGGAATGAAAGAAGAGGTGGACTGGCTCTGAGCAATGCTGAGCCTGACTAAGCCTCCTGTTTCTGATGTGCCCCAGTTAGAATGCACAGAAGAGAAGAAATAGAGGCAGGACAGTGTGATGTTCACATATATCAATGAATGTATTGAGTCTTCCTAAGGCAGAAGTCACGTGCAGATCATCATCTTAAATAGCCATTAGTGCACCTGCTCTACATAGAGGATGCATGGACTTATCATTGTCCAAATTTCACCTCCTCCACTAGGCAAAGTTTCCTTTCTTCGCTGCCTCTGAAAACTCTTTTTAACACTCAAGATAAATGTGAGACAATAAAGTTCAGCTTTTAGAGCACTTTTCATGCAAAATGGACCCTTAAGCAATTTGCTGAGTTAAATCACACAGTTACAGAATTAAATAATGTAAATTTAATTTTTTCAGCTTTAATGTATTAGTTCTTGTTTTATTGCTACTGTCCAATTTGAATGATTCTTTCCCTTCTTTTTAGTGCTGTTATTTAATATTTATATAACAGTGCTGATCAGAGGTCTCAATAAGACTGATCTAAGTGTTGTACAGACTGAGTAGTCACGTTATGCTCTTCAAGATCTGATCTAAAAGGATGGGATGCTATCCAGAGGAACTTGGACAAGTTTGAGATGTGGGCCCATGGGAATCTCCTGTGGTTTAACAAGACCAAGTGCAAGGTGCTGCACCTGGGTCAGAGCAACTCTCAGTATCAATACAGGCCTCTGAGAAGGACTTGGGGGAACTGGTGGGCGAGAGGCTGGACATGAGCCCAAAATGTGTGCTCACAGCCTAGAAAGTCAATTGTATCCTGGGCTGCATCAACAGCAGTGAGGCCAGCAGGTTGGGGGAGGTGATTCTGCCACTTTACTCTGGTGAGACCCCACCTAGTGTTCTGCAGCCACCTCTGAAGTCCTCAGCACAGAAAGGACATTTGACCTGTTGGACTGAGTCCAGAGCAGGGCCATGAAGATGATCAGTGTGATGGAGTNGTGGGCGAGAGGCTGGACATGAGCCCAAAATGTGTGCTCACAGCCTAGAAAGTCAATTGTATCCTGGGCTGCATCAACAGCAGTGAGGCCAGCAGGTTGGGGGAGGTGATTCTGCCACTTTACTCTGGTGAGACCCCACCTAGTGTTCTGCAGCCACCTCTGAAGTCCTCAGCACAGAAAGGACATTTGACCTGTTGGACTGAGTCCAGAGCAGGGCCATGAAGATGATCAGTGTGATGGAGTACCTCTCCTGTGAGGAGAGACTGAGAGAGTTGGGTTTGTTCACCCTGAGAAGGTTCAGGGTGACCTAATTGCAGACTTCCAGTACTTGAAAGGAGCCTTGTAGAAAGATAGAGAGAGACTATTTACAAGGGCATGGAGTCACAAGGGGGAATGGCTTCAAACTGATGGAGAGTTGGTTTAGATTAGATATGAGGAAGAAATTCTTCCCTGTGAGGGTGGTGAGTCACTGGCCCAGGTTACCCAGAGAAGCTGTGGCTGCCCCTGGATCCCTGGAAGTGTCCAAGGCCAGATTGGACTGGGCTTGGAGCAACCTGGTCTAGTGGAAGGTGTCCCTGCCAATGGCAGGAGGATTGGAACTAAATGATCTTTAAGATCCTTTCCAATCCAAACCATTCTATGACTCTATAATTCTATGATCCTGCAGAGTTGAATTTTGCTTTTGCTGATATCAGTGGTAAAACTTAATTGGTTTTGCTGAAGTCCTTAGAGGACCTCATACAATTATCAGTACCTGATGATCCAGTCATCTCCAGTCTGACTGCAGATGAGATACTTGTGGTTTTAAAGGCTCAAAGACAATTTTTTGGATGTTGTACCTGGAGTTATAGCAATTCTTGACTCATGCTCAAGGCACAAGATTGGCAGCTAGGTCTTTGGTGTGCACCATGCCAGTGAGCAGAAGTATGGTGAAGACCTGGCTGAGGAAACAGATGAGATCTTTGAAAGTCTGCTCAGTGATGTGTGCAAAGCAATATTAAAAACTGTGGTCTCATTGGCTCCTGAGCCCTGGAAGAGAGTTCTTAGGAAACAAAGAACGAGCATTGAAATGCTCAGTCTCTGTCTAGCCAGGTGACCAGATACATGGAAAAACATGGAGATCTTCTTGCTATGGTATTGGGCACCAGTGTGTGATGGAGAGGAGTGCCTAGCTCTGGTTCAGACATGAGACTTGCTGGGGCATGCACACTCTTCAGTGCTTGAATCAAACCCATGCTTTAATTTCATGACTATTTCTGGAGTGCTAACTTTTGGCTCCCTGCAATTTCCTAGCAGAGCTGCAGACTCCTGAAAAATTGCTTCAAGTGTACTGACCTTTCTATTCTGAGCCAGCTTTCACCAGTCCCTTAGAAACAGTAGTGTGCCCCAGGGGACCACTGCCCGCAGGCTTCAAACCACTGTCCTAAATACTCCTCTGGCTGTTCTGAAGCACCAGCTTCCCCAAGGATGCAGAAAATCCAACCTCAGCACAACCTTTATGGAGAGGTAAACCCAGAGAGAAAAGAAACATTTTGGCTGGCTCCAGTGAAGTAATCTTTCATGGGCAGTTGTCTGCAGCCAGGAGACAATATACTGAGCATCACATCCAATTCCTTATAGTAGAAGCTCCTCTCTATTTATTGCATCTTATCATATGCTGGGTAACAGCCAAGTCCCATGCCAAGATGCCTTTCACAGTCCTTATTTACCTCTTCTTCCTCATGTCCTTCACCAAAATCTGGCCAGAAACTTTTCAACAGATTAGTTATTTCTTTCTTTCTCCAGTTAATGAAGTAAGGGTGTGACAGGAGTCTGTATTGATTTTCTAGCAGTCTGAGGAAAATTAGTTTTCCTGTCAACTTCCTTTTCTTCTGGCCACCCACTCATGAAACACTGTGAGTTCAAGCATCTGCTATCTCCAAGAATTTCAAGGGGAAAGTGCTCAGACCAGGCAGAGCTCTCCAGACCAGGCACCTCAAAACCATGATGTTGGGAAGCACTACTGATTTTACCAAGAAAATTAAAATACAGTAAAATTTCATTAATCCTGTCCCACAGTAGTAATGGGACTTTAACTTAATGGATTGCTCTGTCCTGATAATCTTCCCCCCATGATGCTCTTGTAACATCTGATCATTCCTGTGGCAGAATTGTACTAATTTTTTTCATTCTTCCACAGCTTGCTCCCTCTTCATTGATAGGAAAATCCCCTTCTTCCCCACAATTGTCCTGCCCTGGCAGAATTTCACTGAAGCTGTCCCAGATCACATCTGTTCTTCTCCCTGAAAAATCTTCTCCGTAAAGATCTGTGTCAGATCAACATTTTCAAAAGGCTCATTTCCACACATTGCTCCAGATGAGTCTTTAAAACACACCAAGATGCTGTAGAAAATCAGAGAGCAGAATGAACTTGTGTTTTCCTGTGCGAACTCTCCCTTGGTGCTCTCTGTCGATCCTCTGTTACTGTCCATGTCATTTCCCTGGAGGCTGCTGTCTGAATGACAAACAAGTGAAGGGACAAGAAGCATTTGAAAAGGACAAAAGCTCCCAGGAAGCCCTGAAAGCCTTTCCACTGCTACAGAGAAGTACCCTCCAGGAGTCAAAAGGAAACTTCTGAATGTCCAAACTGAAGTGAGGCTTTCAAATCAAGGAAGGCTTCATTGAAATTTAAGACTCCCCTTAACCTTTCTTCATTTGGTGTTGCAAGCCAAGGGCCCTTTGTGTTCCAGCCATCAGAAGACAATTTAGAGGCATGTGGCCATGAGCAGCCTCTACTTCCCTAGTGAGGCATACACAGGGAGTCCTTTCCCTGGGCATTTCAAGCAGCTTCGACCAAGGAAGCCTTTTTCATTTGACTTTGCTTCAGGTCCAAACTTAACACAGCACTTGAACAGGATACCAGAACATTATGTGCACACTGAAAGCCCTAAAGAAGTCAGGAGAACAGCAGCAGTCATTCAGTTTGGACAATCCTGGCTATGTGAGACTTGAATGTGGTTGGTTTTACAGAGAATCATACTTGTTGGCTTTGAGGCCAGGTGGAGTTACTGAGGCTGAAGTCACACTCTGAAATTCTGTATAGTTCTGCATATTTGTTAGGTTTGTTTAAAATGTGGATGTATAAATGAAATTTCAAACTTCAGCAAGTAAACCAAAGAAATTTTGGAAAGGGTATGCTGAAGTGAGTTGTGTAACTTTTACAAATGGCCAGGACACTGTTCCTCCTAGTTGCTTTTTCTTAAGCAGACAGTTTTTCAACTTTTCCTCAGGGAAATCTATGGCAATCATGTAAATTAAGGCATCTTGCTGTTGGGACACAGGTTTCCCAATAGCACACTCTTTTTTTCTTTTTTCCTTCTTTTATTTCCCTTTTTTTGGTGCCTTCTGTTCTTATTCAGCTTTTCCTAGTAATAGCCTCTCTGAGACACTGTAAAAACTGCCTCTGACTGCATGAAGCTGAAGAAGAGTGAGGCAGAAATGTGTCCTGTGCTATGGTGCAGGTGCTGTGGGAAAGCCTCTCTAGGAGAGGCACTCTCAGACTGGAGTGTTGTCTCAGTTCCCTGATCTCTTATGAACAAGGGCTCTCACAGCTTTTGACTCACAATGGCCTGAGTGGTGTTGTGTTGGGTGACTGAGGACAATCCATACCATCATGGATGGTCTTCAGCCTGCATCCTTCAAAGCTGCTGCTGCCATTGTTTCTCTCCCACCTCAGGATGCTGCAAATTGAGGCTGTACATGCAAGTTCTGGGGTGAGAGGGGCCAAAATAGTGTGAGACAGAGGCCAACTATGCAAATCGTCCCACAGCATGAGTGGCTTTGCAGAGCTGCAGAATCCAGGAAAAACACAGACAGCAACAATCATCAGCTGCTCTTTGTGGCCCTCTTCCCTCCTAGACCACACCTTTGTGTCAAGCTTTTTAGGAGACCAGGAAAGAATCAGATGAACAGTTTCTAGTATTTCAGGCTCTCCAGTTCACGGTGTTGTTGCTCTGACTGATAAGTCAAGCAATGTCTTTATATCTAATTTCTTTTCCATTATAAACTATAATAGAGCAATCTCATGCCTCCTTCTGCCACATTCTCAGGCACATATAGTATCTGGTATACAGGAAATAAAGACATAATACAATCACTGACTTGGCTACCTTCCTTCCTTAAGACTTCAATAGGTGCCTAAAGTAGCTTTTATGCTTGAAGAAATGTCATTAGTTTACAAATTAGCAACCTGACGTGAACTTTGCTACCACTGAATGACTTTCCATTTCTAGCAATATATCTGTTTGGATTTTCTAGCAATACGTTCTGTTTGGACTAGTGCTTATGAAATATCAATGACATGAATGACTCAGCTATCTAAAATTCTGAGGCATCCATGATCATTTCTTCCTTCTATAGTCTATTCTTCCATCCACACCTCCCACCACTTCAAAACTTAAGACCTGCCCCACCCTTTTCCCTTCAGCCATAGGAAGATGTGTCTTTTCCTCTAGGAAATGAGTTGGGTTTGGGAGAACAAAGTAATGGTGACACAGAACACTTTACTTTGAGAGATGCTCAGCAGCTGTGTCTAGTCTGTATAATTGCTGTGAGCCTTAAGTGACTTGTAAGGTGTGAGGCTAAAAGATCAATGTCTCCAGGATCCTCAGGTGTGAAAAAATACCTTGAAAATTGAATTCCCAGAAGAAACTTAAAGGAAGTAGATTCGGTAAGGAAAAAAAAAATAATGAGTCAAATCTATGCATTTTCTTGGGATTATAGACACCAGTTTGATATTGCTGACAGCCCATCTTCACGTTCTATTCATGTCCTGAGAGTTTAATTAGTGTTATGAACTCCATTCCTATCCACATGAGAAGATCTCAGGTAAGGTTGACGAAGTACAGAAAAGTGCTCTGTGAAAAGAAGAAACAGGAAAGTTTCACTGAATTACAGCAATTTCGCCATGATGCCTTCTGGGAAATTTTTTTCTGGGTAATAAAATGGATCAAATGAGGCAGACGAACAATCCAAGGTAGCAAAGTGTTAAGAGCAAAAGGTGCACTGCTTGATCAAGCGTATTCTCAGACCAGACCTGCTGTGGTGGCACCCTACATCAGCAGTTTGCTGGAACAAAACCAGTGGGAACCATGAACCCCCAGTACATCAGTACTGCACTTTCCTTGGAAACACATAGGGTGCCAGATACCAGCCTTGTGTAATCACTGGCATTGGAAATGCTTGATGGAGATGCAGTGTGAAAATCTCCCAGAGGATTTTGCCTAATTAAAATCACTGCTCTCTTACACCTGTCAAAATTCTTTTCCCTCCTGGTCTCAGTGGATCAGATTGTCTCTCACACAGCTTCTGTAGAACAGCTGGCTTCTTGTGCTGGTTTGAGTCACAA
Organism: Sclerurus mexicanus; assembly: GCA_013396755.1. Lineage (NCBI taxonomy): Eukaryota > Metazoa > Chordata > Aves > Passeriformes > Furnariidae > Sclerurus > Sclerurus mexicanus. The sequence goes on along the minus strand of VWZF01005843.1, from coordinate 1,145,835 downwards.
CAAATATAATCCTCTCTCCCCAGCTCTAGAGAAACCATAAGCAATATTGTCTTTGTGGTGGGGGAAATGAGCCTTCATGTCACAGACTCCCCATCCTTGGAAGTCAGTGCTGTGTATTCCAGCTCTGTGGAATGTGCTTTGGCAGTTCTGGGAAACAGAAGAGACAAAGGGACCATTTGGGATGCCTAGGGATTCATCTCACATTTAGCCATCTGAGAGGCATCTAGTATAGGTCTCAATCCTTCTGCTGCCATCAGAGAGTGGCCACGACCTCCCACCCCTTGCCATATCCTTCCCTGTGCCTTCCACAGCTGTTGTAGCCAGTGACTGTCTTCAGAAAGTTGTACTATCAGAGGGAACTGGGTGACTTCACAAAACAGAAATATGAGTAGATGGAGGAACCCTGAAGAAACAGCTTTTTAATTAATCTGAATTCTTTTTATGGTCAAAATATATACGAAGATGTTGCGGTCACTAGGGTGCCAGAAAAAATATAATACAAATCCACAGTGAAGTCTATTTCTGCTTTTGGTGTTCATAACTATGTTGATGTCACTGAAGGCAGAGTCTTATTTACTAACTAAAACTATAAAAGCTTGAGTGGGTATTTCATTTTCAATAAAACTGCTGCCTCTGGAAAAAAAAAATTCCTTAGTGGTAAGAAGTCTCAAAATCACACAAAAGAATGACTCCTCTTTTAAATACTTAGAGAACCTGCTCCAACATTTGCTGGAGTGTGCATGAGTGTGACCTTGTAGCTCTGCATGCCTCAGGGGCTTTGCAGGCAGGAAAGGAAAGGTGACGTGACTTCAACTGAGTAACAGTTCCCTGAAAATTCACAGTTTATTAATCGCTCTTGCTTTGAGATTAGCAAAAGGGAGGATAGTTGTTCGTTTGTTCTTTCTGTTCAAAAGTCAAAGTGTAGACCTGTACTAACAACTAAGAAGAAAATTAACTCTATCCCAGCTTAAACCAGAGCAGAGAAGACCTTAGTCAGGTGTCACTCCACTATCTGTGGTAGACATTTCTATGGGTAGGCCCTGAGTTTGACAGAGTTATTAGTTTGGCTGATACTAAGCAAAGTACAAAGCCTGGCTTTTGAGGTCTCCCTGATAACCACTTCTGTCACTAACACTGTCACTAACAGCATATATATTAGACAATCTTATTCCAACGGGTACAGCCATGTTTAGGTGTAGATGCATCCAGCAATTATTGTATGCATACTCTTGCTTCATATTTACTGTAAAAAGTCAAATAAAAGCCATTTCTGGTTTGGCTATACCATTGTCTCGTAGGAAATCTTCAAACCTTGGGTGCAGCATGTCATCAATATGTCTCTATGACTCTCTAATCAGGTCTGTTTTCTATCCAGCCAAACTAAAGGGAACACGTATGTGACTACACACATTGCTATAGGCACACCTTGCATTAATCAACATTAACATTTCTGGGTTTCTTTTACCTAGAATTTTTTTTTAAACAGAACATGACAATCTAAGTTAATGTGACATATGCTATATATTATGAAGTATTTTCTCATGCAAAACCATCAAGGAATGCAGTGTTAGGGAGCAGTGGAAAGATGTTGACTGCCTTTTGAGCTATGTGGTGCTCAGCACTAGGCATTTTGAAAGAAAACTAGGTATCAGCCATCAAAAATGGCTTCAATTCTAAGAGCAGGTCCCAGATGGGCAAGATGACTTTTAGAGGCCTCTCCTAAGCTCACTTTCTCTGGACATGTTATAAATTGTTATTTTATAAATTATGTAGTCGTTATAAAGCAGTCGAGTGTGTCTAAGAAGTGATTAGTCATGCCTTACTCATAATTTTCAGTAACATCTGGGATGCACTGGAATGCAACAATAAGGGGTACATCTAATGGTCTTGGGGCTAGCACCAGACTGAAAGAGTTGGAAGCACCCTGAAAAACAGGAATGCAATACTAAGGGTGCTGACAAATTTCAGAAATTAGTAAGTACAAATCAGTAAAGGCACAGGAAAGGAATGCCAATGGATGGCAAAACAAAAGAGGGAATAATCGCATAGGCAGCGAGATGCCAAAGAAATATGAGAGCTTTAGTGACTCTTAAACCAAATCTAAGTGTAGAGCCTTGTGCAACCTATCATGGGATAGGTTTCCTCTGTGAAAGAAGTGCTGAAAGAAGCAATAACAAGGCCCAGAAGGCTATTTGCACTAGGAGCTGGGGGAAGATGTGAGCTGGAGCAAGGAAGCTGCTTTGAGGAGAATAATGAGAAATGAGAAATATGTAGCAAACCTTGAAAGCAAGGAAGAGCTGATATAGTCAGAGATGGGAAGATGCATAAATCTTTCAGCATGCAGAGAGCTGTTAAAAAGGTGCTATGAACGAGGGACAGCTGGGAGAATTACCAGAGACGGAAGACCAAAAATCATTTTCCTTTATACTTGCATGCATGCTTAGTTGCTGGGTTCCTACCATGGGCACTCTGTATTCTTTCCTTCCTAAAAGCTTTCTTATGTTCTCGCAGTGAAATAAAGCATCTCAGCATGCTGCAAATATGATGAGAAGGGGCGCTAAAGTTCCACTGAGGAAGCTTAATTATCATGTAGGACCCTGGAACTACTGAACCTATCTTTTCTCTGTTCTGCTTACTGTCTGGCATATCTGAAGGGATGTGAGGAACAGATGGTGGCGGTCAGGAGAAACCAGCTTTGTAGTGTACAGAGGTGACCACCCACCCACTAAAGACATGAGATAAAGAGGAGGGGGGCTCAATCTCTCATCCTGCCTCAAATGAGTTGTCATCTCCCCTTGTAGTCCTTGGTAGTGGGGTAAACTGGGCTGCCAGTATGCAGCTGCAGGGAACTCCCTTGCTGAGTAGAATCTACCAAAGTGGGACAGCTATTTAAAACAGGGTGTCTGATTACTAGGGGCAAAACAAAAAAATGGTGATGCTTTCCAAGAACTGCCCATTGCTCAGGAAGCTCATGAAGTGCAGGCTGCCTTGTTCTTCCTCCTTGAGGCATATCAGGCATGTCTCAAGGCATCATTTGTTGTGAGCAGACACCTAACTCTTGTGTGACTTAGACACAACCTCCCAGTATGCAGTTTTTCTCCTCTGATCTATTCTTCTCTGCTGATAATTTCCCCATGCAAAGGTGTTGGTTCCTATAAAGCCTATTCATGCAAACCAGCAGGGGCACTGAGAAACTAGTAACCCTAAAAAAGAATGGGGCTTGCATTTTCCTATGAATTCACACCCAGCATAACCAAGACAAATAGTTTTTCTGACTAAATATTTTTAGAAGCATATTTAGGTGAAAACAGTGCTGTATGGACTGAGAGAAGTAAAAAGATGGTGCTAATTTCCACTTAGGTTGTGCTTAGCACCTTGTACCAAAATTGCTTAACCTGTCTTCTGCCCAGAATTGTGACTTCCAGGGTCAGAACAGATAATGTAAGAGAAATATGCAAGTTAACCTTTCTTAAGCTCTCTTTACTTATCCCAATAGCCAAACACAGCTCTGAAATTGGCAGACAAATTTCACCTGAGATTTAGTTATTGCCTTCCCTTTGTGACTTCATCAGTGACATGTCTGTGTCAAAACACCTAATCGGTTGCTGGTGTGCAGCTGCCCATATGAAAGATGCTGTCCAGCTTCCACACCATCTCTGATCTCATGCTTGAACACTGCCTGTCATGTATGAAGGAGAACTTCTGGCTTTTACACAGGGTCTTCAGTCATAAACTTCTTGCAGATCTCAACAGTAATAAAAACTCATAGTGAATTAATATATTAAAGTTCTGGAGACAGGATAGGTCTTAAAAGTGGCAAAGATCAAAGCCCAAGGGACAAATATATCTGCTTGAAAAGATGCAATGTTTGTCTAAGCACTGGTAAAGATTTCACACCAACAAGAAGTGCACATACAACTGTTGTCTGCTGGCACTTCAGGAAGACTTCAGAAACCTTATTGAATAGACAGGAAAAGAAACAAGAAATACAGAGAGAAGCAATATTGACAGCAGTAAACAGAAAAAAAAATCAATACCATTATTTTATTTGATCTCTGGTGTTTCCACAGGGGGACTATGGGGCTCAGGCATGAGGTAGCAAGCTGTAGAGCCTTTACCTCCATTCCTAGTCAGTCTGGTAGCTGTCAGAAGCTACTAAAGCTTGGTGAATGCAATGGGATCCAGAAGGTAATTCAGGTGATCCATCTCAAAATCTCACATTAGACTGGGGGTGTCACATGTGATGCATTAGTGCAATGGAAGCTCTGTCTGAAGTGTTGTATTTATCCAGGAGCTCAAAAGATCTCCCAATAGATACCCAAGCCATGCGCTGACTCCACAGTAGTGGAGTACCAGCTGGGTGATGGAGTCCTGCCCAGACTCCTGCCCACACTCCTGGTTTCCATGAGAAGAAACCCCAGACATGGAGCTACAAAGAGCTGTGGTATGCTCTGTTCAGGTCCCCAAGGTAAACAGCTAGGATATGACAGCCATGGACCTTGAAAAACTTTCCAACGCTGTTCAGATGACACCTCAAGCAACAGGGTTGATTCCTACATCCTGACACTACTTCTGCTAATCATTGAGGAAGTCTCAGGCACATCCTGACCTGCAGATCAGTTCCCTATACTTAAATGTGTCACTTTAAAGACATTAAAATCTTAATTAACCTTGAGTTTATTCCTTTTAAATACATAGTAGAAAGAGAAATATTATAACCTACAGGTTTTATGCCTTGTGAACATATCATTGTCAGTTCCCTGATTTGCTTGGTGAGGATGGTGAAACAGACTTCTTTTACAAAGACCTCTAATTTCTAAAGATGGACCAGATTAGATCCGAGACAGGGTGGATGTGTTCCCTTCTCTTCCAGCAAAGCGCCTGTCTCCCAGGGTTACTGGGAAAGGCAATAATTTAAGGACAACCTATGAAATACCTACTTTATTTGTCTGTATAGATACTCCAGGAGCCAGATATTTGAGATAGAACCTGGACTGGCATGTGCCAGCCACCCTTCAGCAGAGTTTAGTAATGTTGGCCCAGGTTGAGTTAAAGCAGTTCCTACAAAACAACCACCCATGTGTTTCTATTCCAAGTTTTAAACTCTGTGCTGTTATACAGCAGTACCTGGCCTGGGTTTTAGCTAGCTCAAGCACTGAACAATAGTTGCACAAACCATCCATTTGTGTCTCCTTCCTCTGATGCAACCAGAGTGCAGGCTAGCAATAGAGGGAACATGGGACTTTCTCCTTCAGCTCTCCTCAGCAGGGATAAGCCACTGAAGCAGTCTCTCCTGCACAATGCTCACAGCAGACAGCCCCTGTGCTGTGTGCATGTCTGTCTCTTGTGGGAAGGGAGAGTGAGGTACAAGACTCCAGCATGTACTCAGCTGCAGTGCTGAAGAAATGCTCGCTCTCCCAGCTCTAGAAGAATACCTCATGTATAATAAGGAGTATTTAAATATGCCATTTTAAGGGCATTAAAATCTTAATTCATCTTCCTTTTAAGACCACTGTAGAAAGATGAATATTATAACTGGCAGGTTTTATAGCTTGCAGACATATCATCAGCAGATGATCTCACAGCTAAGACTGAAGTTTTAGGCAGTTAAACTGGCTTGACCGTACATGGGTAACTCAGCACATAGCAGTTGGCATCCAGCCTGAGGGTAAAAAGTGCCCTGTCACTGGAACTGCTGCTTTTAGAAAGACAAAAGCATGGAGCAGCACAGAACTGAACACAGCAATAAGATGCTGTTGTGAGAGTAAATATGCGTATATGTGTACTGTAAAGGGTGGGCATCTTTCTTTCATTCCCAAGGCTTCCAAGATCTCATGTAGCCCTTTTTAATTGCTTCTCTTGCTCTCCAACACACTGAGATGACCACATAAACACCCTGCATATATTGGCTGCCACAGCTGAGGAACTCAGGTTGGTCACTGCTGAAAGCTGTGGTGCTGTTCCTAAAGCCTCTCACCCCTTCGTTGCCTCAAGGGCCCTATGAGGCTTCTCCCCCATCTGATCAGTGTGTTGGGACCGTATCCATGTGTGACACAGCACTAAAGTGAGTTTTCAGGTCTGAGTCTGGTGGCACTGGCCTGCTTCTGGTGGCAGGATTACTTGCTTCAGGGCATGCCTGGGCATTTCTGCTCTGAGTGAATCATGCCAGGTATGCTTACCTAAGGAAGGATGGCTTAATTCCCCATTTGGCTGTAGCTGCATTTGTAGTTGCCTGTATGTCAAAGGTTGGCATGTTGTAGCCATTAACACTTCCCAAAAATACAGTAACACTTTCTGCTTTTTAAACAGCACCTTTCTGACACAAATCAAAATGTGCTCCTGACAGGGTGAAAACTGTCAGCCCTTTGTCAGACCGGCAGTGGTAGAAACTCTGCTGCACAGAGTAGGAAGAGCAAAGGGAAATGAAAAGCCAGGTCTTCAAAGGCATTAAGTTGTCTAAAGTGCACTTAAGCACCATGTCTCATTCACTGCAGCTGGAGATAGGTGTGAAAATCCCAGTGACTATTGATTACCCTTAGACATCTTGAAACCCTTGAAAGTCTGTCTCTTGACTTCCAGGTGACTTTACTATTCACACATAAGGTAAGTGGCAGCTCCAGACACAAAACCAGGGTGAAAGAATGCCTATGTCTGTGCTTCAGCCCTCTGCAGCACTCTCACCTTACAGACAGGGATGGAAATTTCCCTGCAGCAGTGATGCTCATTAGGCCTGGTGTCCTGCCTGAGATTCACCTTGGGGAAATTATGTTCTGGACAGTCAGAATATCCTCCCTCTTCTTTAACAAATGGATGCAGTATTGTTATGTTGTTATTACGTACTGATTTATAAAGCACCTTTCACATACATCACACTGCTGTGTGATCTAATTACAAAACACCTGAGATGGAATAAGAAATATCCAGGCAAGAAAATTGCTTGAAGCCTGACCTTTAATGCACTAGAAGAACCAGAGGTTTGGAGTGAGTGGGAGGCTCAAGATGAAGAAATCCATCAATCCTGATTGTACATAGGAGCAGGAGCCTACATACTATCAAAACTGTACAATTAGGAAGTGGCCACATGGAAGAATTATGAATAAAATGAAGACATTTTCATTAATCACTGCCTCCTCCATAGCACAAAGCCCATGGAAATCAAGGGGAGCTATGTTTTTGACTTTGCTGGACCCTCTGATGTCCCCAGACTGAAGAGAATGGGTTGCTGGTACCAGAGTACTGCTGTGTCATATCCCAAATTCAGTGTGTGTGTGATGATTGCTACCCATATACTTTTGTAACCAGTTTGAGGAAAAACACAAAGTATAATTACTTTTTTTTAATTTTATTTTTATTTTATTCTGGCTTGATTTTTATTTCTGTCTTAATTTGGAAGATTGCAATTCACTTTCCTGAAGTCATCTCCTCAATCTTTATAATTAAACCTCATTTAAATATTTTGGTCACTTTCATGATCTAATTATAGTGACTTACGGTTGAGAAGGTTCTTTAATCTTAAGCCTCTATTTGCAGATGTTTAAAACTTTTCGAAAATAATATCCTTTTGGCTTAAAACTTACGTTTGCAGAGATCAAAGCTGACCTACGTGTGAAAAACAATTGTGTATGAGGCCTTTTCTGACATGAAAAAGATATGAAATGGTAATTTTTCTCATCTTTTCTTTATTACCTTCACAATTACTGGGACTGTATCACATTATTTCTACGGTATTTAGGGAAGGCTTCTCAGAAGACTGAAGAGGTGAGGAGGAATCTATGTCTTAAGTAATAAATGTGCTGTGCTTTTTGGCTTTTTAATACAAGTATTTTTTATTAGAGTTTGAGGCATTTAAACAATAACATATCTATAACAGAACAAAAAGAGAATTTTATGCAGGATGACTGGAAGGGTTCCCTCTTCATCACCACAGAAGGTTCATTGTTTTGGTCTTCAACCAAGACTGTTAATCCTGTTTTTTGAATGACTTCAGCAAGCATCAGGTTATGAATAGACTGCTTAACCTGAATTCTGTGTCAAGAGAAAGAGGTTAAATCATCTGTCTTCATAGGTCACAGTAAAACTTCAAAGCCATGCTTGTATTAATTCTCATTTTTTTTTAGACAGCTCTCAAAAAAAAGTCAAGGAGCAAAGATTGGCTGGCATCCCATCTCTTCTTTGAGATCTGATGTTGTCCAGCACAAAGATGAAGCTCTCTGACTTAATATATCTGGAGGAAGAAATCTGCCAGTAAATTCATGAGGATGCATGTGGTTTCAGTTCCAAAGGGGTTCAGAAAATACCCTTTTGGTCAGTGAAACAAAACTGCAGTCTGTGTTCAAGCCATTTCAACAGCTTTTGCTCATTTCCAGAGCTGCAGCTTCAGACCAGGTAATACCAGATCTCCCATCCATTTCCTTCACTTTCCAGGAAGAGTGGCTTTTTCAACCACTGGTAATTTATGGCAGAGCCTCTTTCCTGATCCCCAAGCTTTGTGGAGTCTCAACCAAATTGAGGAGCTGTCTTGAGTATCTGCCTTTGTTTCTTGAGCTGTCTGGCCTATCCTTAGGTGTCTCTTTTAATTAAATAACACTTGACTTGGTTCAGTAGAGATAATAAAAGATGATGAGGTTAGTACAAGGTATCTTTACCTTGCCAAGATGATTTGGGAAAGCTGAAAATCCAATCTGTGTGTCAGAAAAACTTCTGTTTGGGAGCTGGAGGGGAAAAGCCATCTTTGTCTTTCCTAACATTCTCCTCTAGGGAAAATTAAAGGTGCCTAGTGTTTTCTTTGTTCTCCCTCTGCCATCCCATCTTTCACTTTCTGGCTTCTTTACCTTCCAATCTCCTTTAAATTGCATTAAAGGAATAGGAGAAACCATTACTTTTTTCTTTTTGCCTTGGAGCTAAAAGCTTTCTCTTTTCTTCACAGTGCTTGTTAAATGCGATAGACAGAGTGAAAGCTTCATAAATCATAAACAAGCAGAGGACCTAAATAAAAGTGCAGACTGCAAACTGAGCAAAAGAGAGACCCCAGCATGCACATTAGGGCTAGCATCAAGCACACAGTACTTACTTTAAACTGCCCTAGCAGGAGGCAGAGGGCATGCCAGTTTTGTGTCTGAGGCAGAAATCAAAGCAAAAGTCAGTGGGCCATGAAAATCAGTTAATAAATAGCTCTGCAGTGTTATGGCCACAGATAGATGCAGATTTCCACTCTTCAGTTTTGTTCATCCCTCTGTAACAACTACCTCCTTTTCTTTCTGTGCTTCCTTATAGCATGGCAAAGCTCTTCCATTTTTTATCAAGTTGTAATTTGCTCTGGGCTCCACTGAGTGCAGCAGCAGCAACCTCTAGAGCACTCCAGCGGTGAGAAACACTAGACCGTGATGATAGTGGATGAGCCTATGCTCAGGGTTAGATGTTGGGATTCTGACACAGAAATGCTTGTTTCAGGACATACTGAGTTTCCTCATGCCTGCTTACAGTGCTATGATATGTGTGAGCAGGTGATATAGCAGAAATAAAATTGGAAAAGCAGTCCACATTTCCTTAAACGTAAGCATTCATTGGTGGTAAAGAAGCAGAGCAAGTTAATGCCAGAATCAGGAATTTGGCTTCCATTCATACTGCTGGTGTGACCCAGCCTTCCCATGGTCAATCTCTGCTCCATAGGACAGAAGCTGGTCTCTGCTTTTCTATCTCCCAGAACAAAGAAGGGAAAAGCCAACTCCTGCCCATCACAGCTCAGATAGGACTGGCACATCCTGTCAGTCAAGAATGTGTGAAATAAACAGGCTGGTGTCCTCACCTCTGTCCTAAGTGCTGACCATGTTTTTCCAACAAAATTCTTTGTGAGGAACTCTCCGTGATGTCAGAAGAGCACATTTCTTCTCTAATGCAGAAAGATTCAGTTTGGGTTTGCACTCATAATGCTGCATTTCTTATGCTTGTTCTGAATGTGTGACTGTTCTTTAATTCCCACCTATTGGAGGTGGAAGCTTTCTAGACTTGGATCTAGAAAATGTCTTGTCAGGGACTGGCACTACAGAAGTGTCAGCAATAACACAGTATATGGTCCACTTGTTACAATTTTATATCTTAATATTTAGCTTTTAAATCTATGACAGGAGCTTTGTCTTCGAAGTTTGGTTACCAAACTACTTGAATAACCCTTCTATGAGCAGTTTTATCCTTTGCAGGGGAATGGTTTACATCTGTTTATCAACCCAGCACTATTCATTGTACTGTTCATATTATAGTAAGTTAAACAGGATGGATCTACAGTGACAGTCACATTGCTTTGTTCCTACTGTCTTCATCTAAACATATTTATAATTTTAGCTTCAATAATTAAGCTGTTATCTACTGTACTAAAGCACATCTGCCTAAAATTCCTTGGATCCCATTAATTTGTTCTTAAGAAGACAAAACTGAAATTTAAGGTTGTCTAACTGTTGATTTTCCTAGAGTTCAGAAAGGTAATTTTTTTTAAAAAAATACGTTCTTCATTAACACACAAATCAACATCATTTTGTGTTCCTTCAGCAGTGTTTGAATTTGAAAATATTATACTATATTAATTCAGTACAATTTAAAATTGTGGGTTAACTGGTAGGAATGTTTTGGTTTGTTTTTGCATTCCTCTCCCTGACAACTTTTTTTGCTGGTGTTTTACTTTTACCACCTGAAAAGATGCACCACAGGGCAGCTCTCTTTTCCCATCACATCCCTAGGCAAACGTGGGAATAAGAGCATTTAGTCGTTTGCTGTCAGTTTTCCTTTGTCTTCCCTCTTTGTCCTTTTGCAATTTTAACAAGCCCACTTTCTCCCCCATAGGCTGCCTATTTCAGGTACACTCTGAAAATCGTAAGTCTCAATTTTGCTCCTAGAAATCCTCACTTGATAAATTCTGCTCCTTTCTGGCATCCAATACAACCTTTAATAACTGAGAGGGGCTAACCTTTGGTCTGGGGAGTACAAAGTTATAAATCGGCTGCTGTTCCAAAGGGCTGAGTTTGCATCAGGTGTTTCACTTTTTATTCTTTAAAAAAAAAACCAGACAAACAAAAAAAACCCAAACCAAAACACCAAAAAACACAAAACCAGAGAAGATAATCTAATACAGCTGTGGCTGGGAGGAAACAAGACATTTGTAACAGCTTTTAAAGCATTAAAAAAGAAGCATGCTAGGAACAAATACTGTGTTTGTGTTCTGAGGCTAAAACATGACAGTTCTGAAAGAAGAGATTTACTGAATCAGGTTTGATGCCTTAAAATAACGAGAGGGTAGGAACTTCCAGGGTAGGAGGGGGAAAGAGTTAGGGTATGTGGCCTCATTTAGAGAAAAAATAAATGTGCACAGAGCAGAAAGGAATTGAACATTTAAGCCTTGGTTTATTTTCAAGGAGGAAAAAGCTCTGTAATGTTAAACATTTATCAGGATGGCTCTTACTGATGTGGTCATGCTGAGCCCAGAAGCTGCGTGGGTTCAGAGGTTTGAATCATGACAACGGGATACTGAATTATTCCCTGTAAGAAGAGGGGCACAGCCTCTCAGGTAAGGGCAGGAGGGACAGCAGCATAGCAGGGAGGAAGAGGAGGTGGAGAAGGACAAGAAGGAGTTCTTTGTGCTCAGTGCCAGTAGAGAAAGAAGCTGTTGTTGGGGCTTGTCCTGGGTGCAAGACAGCTATGCTAAATCCATGTATGTGTCTCAGATCATACAATGCAGTCAGGCTAGGCAAAGGCTCTGCCCCCGGCCCTTAGATTACACAGACCCTTCTATTTGAAATTCTTTCATAAATGCTTGTAGCCAAGTCATCGTGTCCTCAGCTCCCTGGAGGGGAGATCCCCATCAGTACACTGGGCAAAGCAGGCATGTCATTGCGGGAGGAAACCTGCATCTGACCCAAGTTTTCCTGGAAACAAAATAAAACTTGTGATTTTATGTTTTTTTTCCTTTTAAGATTTGGATTATTCTTTTTTAATTTCTGAACACTTCCTTCTGGAATCTCCAGAAGAGAAAATGGATTCAAGACTCTACGCAAAATTAAGTGATATGCATTCACTTTTCTTGTTTTGCACTGATAATCTTGACTCATATCACATTTGGTGCTATCATATCAACATAAGGATCTTTTTGCCTTTGCCAGCAGGGACATTTGGGGAGGTGACAGGAGGCAAAGGGTTTGCCAAGGCTGTTGTCCAGATGTCCCAGCTCAGTGATGGCACACACAATATTTTCATGTCCTTCATAAGGCCACAAAACACCTGTAGTTTGGAAGGAAAGAAAAATTGCTTAAAGGAATGGTGGATAAGCAGTGACAGACCCTGGTTCTCCAGAATCAGAGTGCCATTCAACCATGGATAATGACCACAGCACAGATGACAAGATAAACACAGTATATGAGATTGAAGTAGACACACAGCATTTAAAAACATCCTCCCAACAATGCTGGCTGCTAAATTCGTTCATTAAATAGTAACAAAAATGCTATTTAAAGAGGGCAAAAAGCAAATTGGAGTTAAATGGACATATACAACTGCCTCATGCATCCACATGAAATCACACATGCTAACACATTTATACATATTATCACATATGTTATTCACTACCTTGCTCTTGCTCAGCTAAAGGCATTTTTTGCATATACACACAGTTACATTCTCCCACAGAACTCAATTCAATGCTGCAATGCATAGCACACCTTTATGTCCAAGACACATAGTCTAAATCTTGACATTTCTGAGTGAAGTTGAGGCAGTGGGAACTAAACTCACGAGGATAAACTACTTAATACTTTTGAGTAGTTTTATGCAAATTGTATTCCCAGAGCCAGGGGTGATCCAACTAAGCAGAGAAGTCCTGCGATCAGAGGTACTTCAGGCAAACTCTTTGTTATCTACTGTCAAGTCAATGTCCACTGAGTGTATGAATATTATCCTGGAGGAGTTATGTTCCACTTCTGTTTAGGGCAGAAGTAGACAACTTGTTGTTTCCATATAAACGCTATATACTTCTCACTCTTGGAACAGTCATGCAATTCACATTCTATGTCTGAAACATAATTTTCGTTACGTCAGAGTGATGATACCAAGATACCCTATCCTAAGGTCATCCACTAGTACCCTTTTCAAAAAACATGTACCAAACCTTCCATTTAGTGTTCTAGGTGGAAAATACTTATAACTTGTGTTTCCTTTATATGCTAAATTCACAAATGATCTGAAAAAAAGGTGGCTCCTGTCAACTAATTATATGAATATCCTTATTTCTCTGGCTTATTTTTTGGAGCAACTTTGCCCAGAATGGGATAACTAATTCTATTTTCCACTGTTGGTACTTGAGTGATGACAGCAGAAAGGAGGATAGCTTGGGTAGCTAAGCATTCATCATAGCCTGCCCCAATGCTCAGGCAGCAGCCTTTTTGAGGACAAGAGCACTTCCAGAACACAGTCTGGAGAAGGAGATTGGTGGCAGGGAGAACAAACAAACAAAAAACCAGCAGCATTTCTTCCTCTGATAGCAAGGCAATGTAGATGCCAGGCAACCTGAATACCGCTCAAAGTTTAATAGAATTTGGAAAGGTTCGGCTTTTCAGGTTGCTTATTATCCAAAGCTGCTAAACCCTAGACAGTCAGGGGAGAGCAGCTGGGATTGCACTTCTCTTTGGCACCTCCACTAGGTGCCTTTTGCCATTTGTATTATGGTAGTATATTACCACAACAAAGAATGTTATAGCTCAGCTGGAAGCTGTTTGACTTAACAATATTTAATTTACTACAAGAAAGACTAGATCAAAACAAATTTCTCATGGCTGTACCCATTCAGGTCTTCAAAACCTTCAAGTGTGGGGAGTTGGATGCACAGTCCCTCTGGACAGTCTGTCTTCAATGTGAGAAGTTTTTCCTTATATTGATATGAACCTGTCTTGGTTTATCCCCACTGTGTCTCCTCCTTTCATGTGCCACTATGAAGAGACTGGTTCTGTCCTCTTGATATATAGGAATACTAGTAAAGAAGTCTTGACTATATTTTGTTTTCCTGGTGGACATAAATAAGCAGAGACTAAAGCTGAGCTGTGTAAAATACAATCAAAAAGCTGTGGTGCTTTTTGTATCAATTGCAGATGATGTTAGAAGTTGTGAGTATAAGAAGGCTTTCAGCTGTTGTTTCTTAGGAAACTGATAAGTGCTTATACTGCCCATCAAAAACATGCCATGAGCTTTGTGCAGTGCAACAGACATGATACAGTTATATATTCCAGGGCATAAAGTCGCTATATACTATATATAAAGACAATGCTACTACATTATTACAGTAGTATCAATTGAGAAAAAAATCCCAGCATGCTTTACTCTGCTTTATTAAAGACAATGTGGGTACCTTGAACTTTTTTCTTCCTTCAAAAGCTGTCCTGACAAAGGCAATTTGCTCAGTGTTAATCTAATGAAAAGCCGAGCTGGGCATCTCATTGTTTGTGTCATGATACGCAGTATTTTGTAAGATGCCTAGGACAAAGAATGCATTGTAATCTATCTTGACACATACTGCAATTTAGTACTACTTCAAGAGCAAATTGGGCCTGAGTCTTCCTAGCCAAGGGAATTGGTCTTGCAGTTTTTTTCATTGCTCCTGGATGAAGGACTTCTTTGAGCGAAATGCCTAGAGCGACTCAGTGGAGAAAGGCTTATTCCCTCTGAGAAGTGTTTTGGAGAATCTGGGGAAGACACCGAGAGGCAAGCAACCTAAAGGCAGTCAAACAAAGCACTAGTCACAGGACCTGGGTGAACATATTATGATGTAGGAAAGCAGCCTTCAATCTATATTTGTCCACTCAAATGAGTGGCTTGAGGACTCAATTATTTTCTGTATGAACAATATTTCTGTTCATAAGTGAGAAAGGAGTCCCAAGGCAGAGTGCATACCTTGATCACAGAGTGTTTTCTGCTGGCTAGAAAGCAAACAAGAGGAGGGATAAACTTGGTGTCTTTTGAATCTGTGCTTGACAGACAAGTTCCTTGTCCTCTAATTGCTGTTTGCAGCAGTACAGACACCTGAGGCAGCTGTGGAAAATCACAAAGATGAGAGAGGCTTTTATGTTGTACAAGGGCATTCAGGGAAGCATTCAGTTTGTGGGTCTAGTTGCAAAGTCTAAAGTAAATAAGAAGTGTATTTTGAACATGTTAATGTGGGCAGAGTGAGTCCAAAGAAGGAGCTGTAATTTCCAGTTTGTGATTGACAGCTTTGGTGAAGGTCAGATGCGCAGTGCAGGCAAGTGTTCTCCATGCACAGGTGTGATAAGGAGCATTTTTTCAGAACCCATGACAAAGGCAATGTATGTACTTTCTCTTTAAGCCAGCCTAAACAGCTGCTATGACAGCTTGAGTCAAGAAAATAAGTTTCTTTACTTCAATCAGCTCTAATTTTTTTCACTTTCATCAGTTTCCAGGTTAGGGATGAGGCAAATGAGACTCAGTTCCTTGGTCTAGGTAATGCTCTGCCCAACCACTAAACTGTTCTATACCTTACCTTCTCAATCTGTAAAAGGGGGAATGCTATGTGAATAAAATCCCAAATAAAAGAGAGCTATGATGAAGGCAGTTTTTATTATTTGGTTTTGCAATGCATTATGACATTCTCATTTTCTTTATTTCTTCAAATGTCACTCAAGTCTGAGCAGCAACAGAGCTCTTCAGTGCCTTTGTTGAGCTGCACCGAGGAAAGGCTACTGACTTATTCAGCCTTTGTCTGCCATATCCATAGGAAGTTTCCAGGACTGCTTAGAGAGGGGAGATAGGTGTTTTCTGTACTCACCTTCCATTCCTTGGAGGAACTGGACTGGGCTTCATGCAGTATAAAAGGAGGCTCCAAGATGATACAGGTGAGTATCTCCTTTGTATAACTACTCAGAGCAGCAGGTTGCCTGAGACTGCAGGTCAGGGGTCTGCAAATTTGCCAGAGCGGAGATTGCACAACCTCACTGCCAGTTATGTTTGAACATCAGGACTTAAGTAGTGTTCTCTTCCTCCACAGATGTTTGTGCACTTCCTGGCTATCCTATCATTGGGAAGTTACATATGTACAAAGCAAAAGAGTGTTACAAAGAGCTAGAGCTGATCAGGCACCGGGATGCTAGATTCATCAGTGAGGTGCTGTAGGAGTGGACACTGTATGTTGTACAAAAAAAGTGAGAGAAAAGATTATGATGAGTTACCTTGGCCTGTAATAAACCCTCTCTGAACGTGGCTGCTTCCTGTGAAGCTCCTGTCTCACTCTGAGTCATATTCCTGGCCTGTCTCCTCTTGCACCACCAGAGAAATGGGGTTTCCCTCTCTCTATTCTGCTCTGCTTTTCTTTTCCAGCTTCTTGACACAAACAATTTTTTAGAAATATCTGATGTCTGATACTTGTCTTCAATGTTTTCAAACCATCAAGTGAAACACTTTAGATCCATTCAGTTTCAATGGTTGAATGCCAGTAGTTTTCAAGTTTCTCATTTGGTAATTTGCAACCAGCTGTGGAGGAATGAAAAGGTAATCAGCAGTGGAGCAGAGAACTCATATTTTGACATTCCCGAACATCCATACAGAGAAAAGTCAGGCTGAGTTCATCCCAGTCCAGTCTTGAGGGAATGAGCAGGAACTCTGACAGGAAAATTACAAATATCTTACATTTGTGTGATTGTTTGTACACAATCTGCACTCACCCCTTCAACAGCTTGCAGTCTCTGGAAGATTTCAGTCAATTCCCTAATCAGCTGTGTTAGATTTAGCTTTGTGTATAGCCTATTCACTACATGACCAAGGCCCTGATTTTTGAAACAAGTTCTCTTCCCCGTAATAAAATGTGAAAATGACATTTCAAAGATAAAAGGACTTGTATGTGCAGAGCTTCTGCATTTAAGGGTTTAACCAAAGGCTTAATGCTATGACAGCCAGAAAGTTGGAGTCAAGGAAACAATAAAATCAGGAAAAGTGCAAGAGCATGGTAACAGAGTTTATTAAAGTGCATGCCACTTGGACTTAATCAGGAAATTCGTTTATTCAGGAAATCTCTTGGAGCAAACCTAATTTAAGCCTAATGACATTTAATAGTGATAACTATGGCTTGGTGAGGATGATAATTCCATTTAATTGGGATGCCTCCAGGTGATGCAATGGTGTTTGTGTGTGTGTGACAACGGCAGGCTGGTTCTGACTGTTTATATACCCAGCAGCAGCCTTCAGTCTCTGTCTAGCTGCCAAGCACCAAGGCAGCCCAAGAAAAAAGTTTTGAAAGTCCTTCACTGCAGCTTGAATTTGGTAAAAACCATAAAGCCAGCAATGTTAGTTGGTCTCTTGGCTTCCATCACCCTATCTGCTTCTTCCCAAGTGGGCTGTATTCTTGGCCACCTTCACAGCATTCTCGGCCACCTTCACAGCATTCTCGGCCACCTTCACAGCATTCTCACCTAATGTCTCAGGACCCATCCTGTGCATGTAAGTTTGCTGCAGAGCTTCCTAAAGAGTAACATGAATATTGCACTAGCATCTGGTGTCAGGTGGAAGTTCAGGCTCATCCGGATGAAGGCCATCCATAGGCGTGTCACAGAGAAGAGACTGCTAAGGCAAATTGCCAGCAGTCTCCATTTTAGTAATAGAGACTTAAACCTCCATATCCCTTTTGGAGCCCTTGCTGTTGAATTAACAGCCTTTGTGTTTGTCTGTGCTGTCTCTGTAGCACCAACATTCAGCTTATTACTGAAAAGCTGTTTGGAATATCTTGAATACAAAAGTGTCCAAGAAAGACAAATTTCAATCTATTAAAACTCCTTTCTGAGTCCCAGAGGAGTATTATTGTGAGAAAATTTGGCCATTTCAGTTCCTTCTGTAGGACTCACTACATCCACAAAGCATAACACTTAGATCTTGTCTGCACACAAAAGTGGCATTGATTTAAATAATCAAGTTTAAAATTAATTTAACTGAACTGGTGTAACCTTTTTACATGGACTTCAAGTCAATTTAAAAAGAGCCTTTTATCTTTATTGCTCAAGGGTAGAGTCAGATAATCATAAGTGATAGAGTTAGAGTGTCAAGAAGTTATTGTCTCTTCAGATGAAGGCTACTGTCCTCTCTGCAGGAAATTTCATATTCCATCCCCACTCTGCCTCAGCTGGAATTGAGCCTTTCACCCCATTGCACCCCATGACTTTGCAAGTGTTCTCAGTTTCCTGCATTGCAATTAAAAAGAAAAATTGATGGCTCTTCCACCACTGAATCTTCAGCTTTCTGGCCTCCATGGTGAAGCCGCATCAAAAAGAGCAAAGGGATTGTTTTCACTTCAGGAAGCCTGTATGGCAGCAGTAGGAAGAGGCATCTTTAAAAAAAACCAAGCTATAAACCAGAAAAAATTCTTCACTGGTACAAAGAACTGCAGGTGTCTTGATTACAACGAACTTCAATTCATTTGTATCAGTAGAGAATTTGGTATCGAAACCTTTGACATAACATTCATGACATACAAGAAGGGGAGGAAGCCAAGAAAAATAGACCTTCATCCACAAGTGTATGTGCACATGTGTATGTGAACATTTTCTTTCCTCAATATGTGGATGCCTTTTAAGAGGGGGCATAATGCTTGTGCTCTTGAATTAAGAGGGGCATAATGCTTGTGCTTGGAAATGTCACTGCATACAATGCAGAGCTTCTGCTGAGGGGAAGGAAACACAGACAGAAGAGTATTGTGACTAGAGAGATGTGCAGTTGAGTAAGAAAAGAATTTTAATAATATCACAAAAACTGGTAAGAATGGTTAAAAAGAATTCCACTTCAAGTGAGACATGCTGGTATTTCAGTTTTCCACATGTTCAGTTGGATGAGTGATTGGATCTCTCCTGAACATTTCTAAATACTGCATTTTAAAATAAACATGTTAATTTTTCTCAGTCTTAAACTAGAATTTACTTTCTATTTTAAAACAGGAAGGTCATCTTGACCTCTTAAATAAAACATTTTAATTGAAAAGAAGCCGACATGTAAAGCCAAAGGAAAATGCCAGAGGAGCTAGCCTTTTTCTGCAAAGAGCTTCATTTCGATGAATCAGCATGTTCTGACAAGAATTTATACAAAATACTCCTGTTCTGCTCCAGGCCTGAATACTGGTTCTTTACTGCAGCCTCTCCAATGCTAATACAGCAGATCATATCCAGTTTGCTGGATGTGTTTGGCTGGTGGCTAACAGTGTGCTCCTGGAATAAGTCACATAAAAAGTGGGGGCTTACGCAACCTTCAACACAGCTGGACATTCATCTGAAATATAAAGGGACCTAGGATTTTAGTCATATATATAAGTATATATGCATGCATGCATATGTATACATGCATTAATACGGGTATATATGGATGGATTGAGCTGTCTCTGCATTTCTAGCACAGTCTCTACAAGAATAATGGAACTACCTGCATTTCTTTATTTAATTTACCTGAACAAAAGGAACACCTTCCTTCTCACCTCGGGTTAGGAGACACCAGAACTACTAAAGACTGTGTCTCCCAGCCTCTAAAGAACCTGCTAACACTGAGGAACTTCTCAGAGGATGTGACCTGCCCTACACCCAGTAGCTCAGTCAGAGCAATATTTCATTGGTACATTATTATGCACAGAAGTGCACACTCAAGCCATTTCTGTTTACTCAGAATAGTGTTTACTGAAATATGTTCTGCAGTTTACTGTTCCTTATGGAAGATAATATTGTATATACAAGAGCAAATTGAATATATGTAGTGCAGTAATTGCCATCATGCCCAGCAAGTTGATGTGTTTGAATACTCAAGATAGATAAGGTTTCTCTAAGGATTTACCCCTTGGTACATTCACCAAATTTAATTTTGTGTTGTTACTTACAATTTCTTCTAGCATATTACTTATAAAAGAAAAAAATTTGATGTGAATACATTCTTTGAAAAAATGTTGCACATGCTTCCCACAGTCTCCACCCTAGGGATCTTTGGGAAAGCAGTTTTATTTTTCCTTCATGCAATAATGGGTTTCGTCACTAAAAGAGCAATCCAGGGCCATTATTCTAGAATGGGGCTTGGGGGAAGCTGAATGCTGACCATGCAAACCCACAACCCTCGTGTACTTTAAGTACCCTGATGTATTTGTTCAGTATTTGGTAACGCAATTAGGTGGTAAAAAAATGACCTAGTTACCAGATACTGCTGGGAAGGAGTTTGAAGAACAGTCAGTATTTAAATGAAGATAGGAAGATATCTATGAGGACTGAAAGGCTTAGGAGGAAAAAAAAAATAAAAAAGGAGACAGGATTTCTCCTTTTGTGATTTATATGGGATTCTGATACAACATGGCAGGAAGCAGAGACTGAAGCAAAACACAATGAAAAAAATATAGGCAAGCTTGTCTGGCCAAGGGTTCTGTTCCAGCCCTGGTGTGAGAGCATTTGCTATGCATGCAGGTGTACTGATCCCCCCTCTCATCACTCATTGCCTCCCCATTGCCCTATATGTACTCCTTCCTCAACAGTCCACCCACTTTGTTGGCATTCCCATTCTATTGCTTCCTCCTTTTCACACAGCCTTCCATCTCTCTGACTTTTCATCCTGGAACCCCAGTTTCACCAGAGGAGTTAGCACTATGTACCTATTACAGAATGACATCTATCAAGTAACTTTTTTCTTTAGTCTGAAAGCTAGCTGATTACAGCACTGTAGATAGTCCATGTAAAGCACAAAATTTAGCAACCCAACAGAAATATTTCAAAATAACATAGCATGCACACTTTCCTTCTCAAGAGAAAGGGAGAAGAGCAAACTGCAGATAACAGGCATACAACATGTCATCTGATGGGCCACCAGGAAGGATTTGTATATTATTGTTGAGAGGGGATGTAAGAACTCTATGAACTGGGAAGAATCACTTGCCCAGTTTTCAGTAGTTTCTGTGTCCCCAGTGTTTTGACCCACTGATCTGCACTGTTCTTGCACTACTTCTTTATTATCAGGAGATCCTGCTTGAGCCTCCTCTACCCAGGATGTTAAGGCATCATGTGAGCTTCTCTCTTCTGCCCTTCTTTCCTTTCCTAATTCAAGTAAATCCACTTTCATATTCCCTCTAGTTCTGGCTACTGGCTTTGAAGTCCCCTCTCCCTCCTCTCGAGCCTTCCTGACAGGAGGAAAAGAAGAGAAGCAGGATTTTATAATAAACAGCAAGAGCGTTTTGTGGCACTAATCAACATTTGCAAATGAAGATTAACAAAAGTGCAAACAAGCCTATGTGATAAATCCATGGTCTGACCTAATCTTAATGAAATCTACAAGATCTATTTATATAAATAAAAATGAATTTTCTTGCTTTCAACATGATGCAATTTGTGCACGTAGATTGCAAGTGACACACACAATTGTTTTGCCTGCATAAGTGCCCCAACTTTAAAGACCTTACTGACAGCTCCCTGCAAAGTGAAGACATGCAGCTGACAGAGCTGTCTCAACTTTATTCACCTTCAGCAGGAGGGCTCCCTTGCTTTTCTTTAAAAAATACATTCCATTTAATTCCTTACTCCCTGAGGACATCAGGCAAGACGGAATGCTGAGAGGAGGGGAATCTCTGTAAGCTGGCCTGATGGTATGCAATGGAATAAAGACAGAGAGGGAAAAAATAGTCTGAAGAGCTTTGGGATTCCCCATCGGGAAGTATGACTTGAGCTCACAGTATTTTGCATATTATCAACAAAGGCTGAACATTTGGAAATGTATGTACATGGAAATGTATATTTAGCTTAAAAACATTCAAATTGGATGATCTAGCAAAGCTCTGACACACTAGCATGTGTCCATGAGGCAGAAAGACCACAGGGAAGGGGCTGGTAGCTGAATCAGGAGACATCAGCTCAAGGAAAGATTCAGTTGCCGTGTGCACAAAACAGTTCCCATCTCATGTGGTGGTAGATTTGCGTATCATAGGTGTCCATCTATCCAAACAAATATATAATAAGGTGAACACAGAACAAGGGTTTCAAACTGAGGACAAGGAGGTCTCTGAGGACTAGCATGTATATGTAACTGCACAATTCTTTACATCACTCTTCCCTACAAGCACACCCTCCATAGAAATATGAAAGTCAAACTTCTGTGGTTTCTTTATCTCTATTCCACATATTGTGTTGCAACTTCAACTGTAGTCCACTTACCAGTCTGGAAATAATGCTTAAAGTGTTCTTTAAGTTCTACAGAGGAATAAAAAGGCCCTGGCCCTTTTCTTGGGCATGTCACAACTGACATGTACCAGCAAATGAAGCAGAAAAGAAACGGAGAAGTAACTAAGGTGTTTGTAACCTTCCCCAGAAGTTGCTTTGGATTGCTGATACCTTAATATCTTATGAACTAGTGAGTGGAGGTCAAGGGAGAGAACACGGTTGTAAGAATACCATGGAAGGCAATGATTTCACTGAAGACATTTTAGCATCTTGCCTACTGTTCTGTCTGCTCATACATGGCAGACTTCTGCTAATTTGATTTGACAATAAACTTTGAGAGCTGTCAAGTGCTGAAATATCTCTGCGTATCTGCATTCATGTTTGCTTATTGTAACCTGTCAGATAACTTTCCATCCCACAGGTTAAGAAGAAAAGAAGTAGTGCTAGATAGTTTTCTACTTGGTATTACCCTTGCATCATTCATGATGGGCTTTCATGGCAAATTAAAGTTTGAAGAGCCACAAGCCTTTTACCACTGCATTTGCCTATCTTTCATAGACAGTTACTGCTTATTGCTGTGGGCTATCCATCTGTTTCTGTAGAGATCTGCCCGCCATATATTTTTCCCATATCTACATCTGCAATATTTATGCTTACCATTTTTGTGCATTTGTTTATCTATTTCTATTCCCTCTGTCTTTTCTTATGTATGTGCATTTATGTAAGGAAGGAGCAGTATATCACTGTCTTCATGTATCAACAAAACCAACTCAGTTACTTGAGGTTAGAAACACGAAGAACACATGAAGCCTCAGAAATCATAGGTACACATATAGTGTCTTCAAACACTCATTACAGAGACCAGCTGTGGCCCTCAAGGGGAACCAAGTGTCTAGGTACCATTGTGTTCCCATGAAAACCTCTTTCAGGGTCTCTGAAGATATCAGAGGACTTAAAGCCTCTGTCAGTCAATAAAAATGGGAGCATCTGCCTCCCTGCCTGCTCCATGGGAAGGTGGAAGCAAAAGAGTCAGTTGGACAGGGCTACCCACCAAGGTGTGGAGGAGACACTTGGGTTCAGGCCTTTTGTGAGGAATATTTTGTATGTATTTTGCCTGTGGGAATTATAAAGTAAGCCAAAAGCTAATTTTGGTACTGATGTCAGTCACCCCTCAAAATCCAAGGTCAGTCCTAAGACCTGAAGTCAACAGAAGGAACAAAATGAAAACAAGCCACTGGCAAGGACTGAACTTGTTACTAGCAGCACTAAGAAGCTCTCTTTTCACCAGTCCTGATGAGCATTGCTATTTCATGTTTATTTGTTGTGATGGCTTTAATCATATGGCTGTTTACAGACATAGTGGAGTTATTATTTCTGCCTGAAGGAGGATAGTACAAAATCAAGGGAAAGGAGAAAATCTGAGCTCTTTATCCAAACATATCCCACAGCAGAAATTACATTTATAAAGGGGATTAGAAAAGATGATGGTGTGGTCCTTTGAAAGAGAGAAGGTAAGTTGTTTGGTTGTACTGGCCTCCTAGAAGAAAAGAAGGGAATGAGGCAAACTAGAGGTTATCAGAAGAAAAGGGAGGATACATGAACTTTCATCTTGGTTTTTGTTTGCATCCTTGAGCAGTTTATATGATGCTATTTAGACCCACAGTAACTTCTACACATCTGTTTCCTTGGACACTATGGTTTTCAAGCTATGGATTTGTGGTCCATAAACGAATATAATTAATGCCTCTGGTACAGGTAATGTAAGCCTTGCTTATACATCTAAAAATAGGCCAGACATCATAGACTACAGATTGAGAGCTACTGCACCAATACACACTTGCATGTAATATTCACTATCACCACTTTGTAGAAATAAATGTGTGTTAAGTCCCCTCCCTGACATCTCTGCAGAGTTAAAAGAAATTGTTTAATTCTTGCTTTCAAGTTTTCAAGAAATGGAAGGTAGATTTAGAAGACACAGTAAGCAGCTATTTCAGTGCAAACCCAGAAGAAATCTGTTACAGGAAAATTGCAAGTTACTGCCTAGGGCACAAGAATCTGACATGTTGGTCTCCAGAAATGAAAACATGCTTCCGAGATTCAGGCTTTTCCTGAAACATACATACTGAGATTTTATCTAGTATTAACAACACTATTTTTTAAGCTAATGTAACAGAAATAAGCACTTACCTTGTAAAGAGCATTTGCACTAATTCACTACCAGGTTACTTCTCATGAATTCATTACCTTGGATGCTGTTTTGTATCAGTTGACACTAAATGGGATAAAAAAATATAACATCAGTGTAAAATAAATGATTAACCACTCCAAACAGCACTTAGTGCTGATTTCTACAGAGACTATTTGCTGTCTTTTCACTTGAAAATCAGTGTATAATTCAAAGCTTTCAAAACATACCTGCACACCAGCAGATTCACAGAACCATTAAGTGGGACAGAAGAGCACAACGACCTCCTTTCTTTTTCCACTGAAGAGTAGAAAAAAAAATAACTCAAATTTGGTTTATTTATGGGCAGTTTTCAACAGCTACAGGTTGCTGGATGGAAATGTAAAATTGAGTAAGGCACAAAGGTCGGGTGCAAAGGGTAATAGTGAATGGGGTGACATTGGACTGGTGACATGTCACTAGTGGGGTTCTGCAGGGCTCCACCTTAGGCCCTGTGCTCTTCAACATCTTCATAAATAACTTGGATGCAGGACTGGAAGGGATGCTAAGCAAGTTTGCAGATGGCACAAAACTGGGAGGAGCTGTTGACTCCCTCAAAGGAACGGAGGCCCTGCAGAGAGACCTCGACAAATTAGAGGACTGGGAAATCACCAACTATATGAAGTTCAACAAGGGGAAGTGCTGGATTCTGCACCTGGGATGGGGCAATCCCAGATGTACAGACAGACTGGGGAATGAGAGGCTGGAGAGCAGGGCCATGGAAAGGGATCTGGGAGTCCTGGTCGGTGGCAAGTTGAATATGAGTCAGCAGTGCCCTGGCAGCCAGGAGGGCCAACTGTGTCCTGGGAGGCATCGGGCAAAGCACCACCAGCCAGTTGAGGGAGAGGATTGCCCTGCTCTGCTCTGGGGTGGCCTCACCTTGGATATTGTGCAGTTTGGGGCACCACAATATAAGAAAGATATTAAACTTCTAGAGAGTGTCCAAAGGAGGGCAATGAAGATGGTGAAGGGACTTGAGGGGAAGCCATAGGAAGAGTGGCTGAGCACACTTGGTCTGTTCAGCTGGAGAAGAGGAGCCTGAGAGACCTCGTTGCAGTTACAACTTTCTCATGAAGGGAAGAGGAGAGGGAGACACTGATCTCCTCTCTGTGGTGACCAGCGATAGGACCTGAGGGAATGGCCTTAAAGTTGTGTCAGAGGAGGTTTAGGATGGATATTAGAAAAAGGTTCTTCACCCAGAGCGTGGTTGAGTGCTGCAACAGGCTCCCCAGGGAAGTGGTCACAGCACCAAGCCTGGCAGAGTTCAAGATGGTGTGACTCTTGGAGATGGTCCTGTGGAGGGCTAAGAGTTGGACTCAATCTTTATGGTTCCCTTCCAACTCAGCAGATTCTGTGATTCTGTGAAGATTGATGATGTTTTGCCATATATTCAAAAATCACATCAAATGAAAGGCTTTGGAAAGCTTCTTTTTTGCCTCTCATTTAACTGAGGCTTATTTATGTTGATGAGTTAAGAGTTTCTTGTCAAAATTCGAAGGGGAAAAATCCTCATGTTTTCCTTT
>VWZF01005843.1:892671-1119883 GCA_013396755.1 Sclerurus mexicanus | reverse complement strand
AAAATTGCCTGTTTTTCCTGCGGGGGGGGGGGGGGGGAGTACTTTGGCACAAAATCAAACAGTATGATTCACTATCACTGTTTTTGCCAAATCACCTGAGAGTTCATTTAGGTCCCTGATTTCTCCAGCCTCTCTGTAGCAAGTTCACTATTTGGACCACAATTCCTAGCGTCAATTTATCTAGTGTCTGTGGTTGTGGAAGTGTGGGAGCAAGCTTCTTTTATGAATTAGATGATGAACAAAAGAAAACTAACTACAGCGTGAAACGTCACAGCAGACTGCCCAAGCAAAATGCAAGAGAAGCCAGGTTTAAAGGTATTTCGTACCTGGCACACTCCCAGAGGCAGACATGAGTGTCTTATAATTGAAGATCCCATTTTTCTGGTGGAAAACACCAGAAACCCTTTTGCCATACAATTTCTGACCAGCAGTTTCAGCCACTGAGATGAGTCACCCCCTTCATGCACAATGATCTATTCATATTTAAATTGATAGAAGCACAATTTGAAATGTTAATGAGCTGGGATACTTGTAACAAGGTTATATGTACTTCTGGGGAGACCTAGCTTTATGTCTTCACATCCTTCCTCTGGGGTTTATTGGGGGGTTGTTGGGTTTTGGTTTTTTGAGGGTTTTTTGAGTGGGGAAGGAGTAAATTTTTCTTTAACACTGTCCTCATCTCCAGGTATTTTTAAAAAGCTTTTTTGTATAACATTTGCTTTTCAAATTTTAAAAGTATGGTCACAAAGTAAGCAAATATATTTTCCTGTTGTAATGAATTTGTTTTTAATTAACATCACATGAAATTCACGTGTGCAGCCTGCAGCATAAAGCTCTGTAATTATCTGAGAGCTACTTTTCAGATTTCATTGTGTGCTCCTTCTTGTTAAAGCTGCAATCGCTTATTATCACTGCTATGCTGTTTGCTTTGTTTTTAACCCTGGATGGCATCAACAGCAAGATGGTGAGGGTATAAGATACATCATAATGAAAACCTCCTTTTTTTCACTCCTATGTGTCTCTTGAGTGCTCCCGTGATGATGAGACTGGGACACCAACAAGAATCAATGAGAAAATTACTGTGTGTCTCAGGGAATGGTGGTTTATGGACTTAACAGAGGGGCCACACAATTAGAAGTTCCATGCAAGGGTGCAGTCTATGTGGGATAGTGAGAGTGGCATTAATAGTCCCCATGTATTAAGACTTGATGCTGGCTTGTCACTAAAAGAACAGCTGGCTGCAAGGAAACCAAAGCTCCCACTCCAACAGCAATACAGACTGTTGCTGTCTATTCTCATATATTGTGAATACAGAAGCCTATAGTATCAGTGACAAACTCAATAAGCTATTTCAGATCCCATCAGGCGGCTCAGCTGTTTCCACGTTTCCAGGGAATAGCTTCCAAGTTCACCAGCCCTCTCCTCTTTTTATGCAGAGTAGGAGGAAGGAAGACCTTTTGAATAAATCATACTTGAAGTTTCTAGGCCAAACCATTCATGAGCTGTTGCGTGACAGCAGAGCAAGAATTATTTCAAATTGTTCCAGATATGATTGACACCAAAAATTTCAGACTCCCTATTTTACAGAGCTGCTTCTCTGCTCTTCTTGTAGTGTACCCACAAATAAATTATCCCCCTTCCAGAGTCTAGACATGTGACTAACTTTGCAGAATATGAAGTAAGACAAACTATAATTCTCAGATATTCTGCCAGTGAGTGCTATGGAGGTGCCTTCATATATTTTCTAATTAATGGACTTTCACTTCTAAATTAAACTGGCTCATAATAAATAAATTCTGACTACAGTCTTAATTATGCAGAGGTTACTTCTTCTCACTAATCAAAACCTTGACTGAAGCCCAAGTATTCACAATAGGTCATCATGATCTGAATCAGTGAGTTGTCACAGGTGGGATGCTATATTGTCCTTCCTTCATTACATTTAATGAAAATGTGTGTGCCAAGGAAATTGCTTTGAATAGAGATGAACAATTAAGAGAACCAAATGTATATAGGGAAGGGGGGAGGGAAAAGCATTTCTGCTGAATGCCTTGGATGTGTTTAGGCAAGCTTCACATTTCAAAGCAAAATTCCTGTTGCCTTGTTTTCTAGATTGTAACCCCAGAGCAGAAGCAACTCTGCTGAGATATGAACCTTCGGGGTGGGAAGGATGAGAAAGACATTCCCACGAAAAAAGCAGGAGTAGGAACAGGGAGAAAGAGTTGTAACTGTGAGACAAAGACTTACAGGACAGGGCTCAGAAAGCTATTATGAAGAGGAAAGATGAGTGGAAAGAATGCTGAAGGGTCACAGAATAATTGCAGTTTCAGCTGCCTGGATTAAGAACATTTTTATTTTATTCTTTTTCCTTAGGTACACAGAATACACAGTCAGTCTGTCTGTGTGACATTGTATCCCTTCCCCACAATGACTGTTGAATGTGCTGCCTGATTTGAATCCAATTTAATAGAAAGGAAAGAGACTTAGAAGGTAATTAAGCTCCTAATTTATAATGAAAATAGCTGTCTAGGAAGAAGAGACTTTGAGAGCCATAAATGTGAGAAAAACTGCAAGAGGAGCTAACCTTTTACTGGAGACTAGAGAATCCATGCAGAATCCATCATGGATGGATTGCCTAAACACAACCAACACTTCAGAAGTTATATTCCCCTGTAAACTGCAGCTGAGAACAATGCACAAATTTATATTGTTGATTCTGGTGCTCACTTCTTTGTTATCATCAATGAAACCTCAAGTAGCCTCACTGGGTTTTTGAAATTATATTAATGGAAGGGCCATATTTTTCAGTGTTGTGGGCCCTGCAATCAGTGTGTAGCCCAGGAATTCTCCCTCAGACACAGAAATTACTTACCTTTTGGTTGTGATTATTACTGGCAATGAACAAAGAAGTTCCACATAGCTGTGTTTAGGACTACCATAGCAAATATCTACTGAAAAATACAAAGTGTGTAGACAGTAAAATAAGCCCTGGTTTTGACTTATCTATGGCTATATATAAAGGAATACATAGATTAGCAAGAAACCAAAGTCAGGTATTTCTCTTCATACCTGTATAGATACACTCCCTGTTAATTCCAACTGAGTTACGTTATACATATTTGCAATAAAGCTTAAAATTTTCAGCCAACGCTACCTGACCATAACAGACACAAACCTTGCACTAGTTTGGTTTACATTGCTAGAAGAGAATTAACCACTCTGGATTAGATTCTCAGCTAGTGAAAACCACTGATTCTGTGCTGATTTTCATCAGTTATGCCAATTAACCTTAGCAGAGAAGCTACCTTCTTTTGTTGTTTCTCCATGGGCTGATGAAGGATTTCATTACCCCTTATCACAGCTACTAGTATGGGTACAGCCTATTAAATAATATGCAGTTCATATAAAACAACAAGAAGAAACCTGTGTACCCACCAGCTGCATTTCTTTCCCTCTGCCCTCTATCAAGTTTTACTTTTCATAAAGGAAATAAACTATCAAACCCTGAACAGAGTCAGAGATTTTTGCAAAGAAAACACTGCTACAAGCACACTGTATGATTGCCAGGTAATTCATATAAACTTTCAAGGCCGCAAACGTATATTGGTCCTTTAGCTCCAAAACACATAGTTCATCATTCTCTCCTTCCTCAATTTAGAATGCCCTGAATCCAGTTTTTTTTCCTCTGTGCATTTCAAAATATGCTTGTAATTACTATTCAAATCCCTTTCCTATTTCTAGTATATTGTGCCTAGTGTTTCAAAGACATAAGGGAGTTAGATGCACGACTCTCTTATGCTGCTTTGAGACTTCAGCTCATACCGCTAAGAGATAATTTATTATGCAGTGTGTACATACATCCCATATAGGCTCATAAACCATGTTGTTAAACACAAACTTCCATACATGAACTCTCCCTAGATTATATCATCTATGCATGTCATCATTCAAAAGGATTGATCACTCTGATCCCAAAGGATAGATAGAATGTGCTTCAACACATACTACTGGTACAAGATTTTACCATCCTCTGACATAACCAAAATAGGCCTGTGATTATAGTCCAGTCAGAGTCCTTTACAGCATGTTTGAGAAAAACCTGCAATATGAGTCCAATGGTGTACTTCTATCAGAACCAAACAAAGAGCAGAAGTAAGCTTATAAAAGAAAAATAAATTAAGAAACTGTGATGGTGAATGATGGAAGGTTATGTAGTGACGGGGAATATGTTGTCGGACATACCATCCATCTTCAGCCATTCTGACTTTTTTGAGCAGTAGAACTTTCATAAAGAAAGCAGAATAATGGTTTTCTGATCATTAGCTGGACCGTAGCAAAATGCATATAAGCCATAACTCTCTTCTATAGAAGCTTTTTGTTTGGGAATAATGCAAATCATCCTCATTACCATCAGATGGGATGGTTGTTAATATCTTTGCATAATTAGAAGCTATTTTCCTTAAATGCAGTTTATGCATGAACTTTCCAAGGAGATTTATCTACTGGGGTAACACTGAGTCATTTTCATCTGGAGGGGCATACTGAAGGTTACACAACTCAACATTTTAATTTAGTTTTAAAGATGAACCAACTCACACCCTTCATATGGTAAGAATTTTGGTCCCAATCCAGATATGTGCTAAGGGCACTTTGCTAAATTCAAGTGCATGAATGGTCCCCAGGACAAACATGCCCAAATGAATTTCAAAGCCGTAAATGATCAGCACCTAGCAAGAATTATGCCCCTTCACTGCAATATCAAAGTACTTCCTCTGCAATTGAGTTTGCATAACGAGGTGTCAGATGGAGGCATTTTCTTACTTTGCTGAAAAGCCCCTTTTGCCTTCAGAATAAATAATTTTTAGGACTAACTATGAAGAATAAGAACTTATTGGTGAGAGGGTATCTTAAGAGATTTGATCCAACCTTGGTTAAAATATTGCTGTGCCTTGTATCTTGTCCACTCTAGTCCTAGAAAAGCCAGTCATCCTACAGTATTTTCAAGGATCTGTCTATAACTTATTGCCCCTATTCTGCAATCAGGCAAGACCTAGGATCAGAATTTGCACGTGCTGATTCTCTGCCTCTCTTGGCTGTTAGTTTTTGAGAAGAAGAGCACAGTTGTACCTGGGACCCCAGAAATGCCAAGACCAAGGAGTAGGTCTGCATCCAAACAGGTGTATCAACTTCCGTGATGCTTCTAAACATAAGACAGGAGACTGACAAAGCTTTGGATTGAAATTGGTGATGTGGATTTGGTATAAAACAACATATCTCTTAGCGGGGGCTAGATGAAAAGAAAAACTTTTCAGGACAATGCATGCTCTGCATAGAAAGCCCATTAGTGACAACAGACAAGGCTGGGGAAAAATTCCAATTGCTTCTGCTACTGGTCTTAAATTCTGAAATCATCATTGCTCAGCCATGCTAGCTAGTCCCTTTGTGGCTAGAACTGTGATGAACAAGCTAGAACAAGGTGAGTGTGGTTTTAATTGTTGTTACATTATTTTTGTGGTTTTCTTTGTCATACAAATGGTTTCAGCTTTCCAAAAGACTGTAGTTATTGTTGTTTACTAGATACTTGCACAGCTTCTGCCTAAGTATTAAGGACAAAAGGATGCCTACCATAAGACAGGACGATAAAATAAAATGGGGTTCATTGGTCTATAAAATAACCAAAAAAAACTTGAAATAGGACTTGAGATCTCATGTGAAAGCATCAACCTAAACTGTGAGTCCTGCAATGAAGCCCTTGATAAGGGTGGCGAACACAATGTATGGCTGTAAAGGAGTGACAGTCTGCCCACTTCCCACACAGTGCCTCAGGTGAACAAACTGCTGCAGACAAGTACCAAATGCTATTTGAAATGTTACCACTGACTGTTTCTGGGAAACAAAATATCCCAACCTGAGCTCCAGAGGAAGAGGCTTCACTTTGTAATGGGCCAAGAACAGGCAAAGAAGTTGAAAAAAATAGGAACAGTAGGGAAATCAGTGCAGTTAAGAAGGTCATATTGCTTCAGGACTGTAGAGAGAGGGGAATATTATTTCAGGGAAAACTAGCTGAAGGGGTGTGGGTGACTACTGTGAGATCCTGCAAATAATACCTGCCTCAGGAATTGATTTGCTGTAGACCTATGAGCAGTTTTTATGACAATGTTTTCCCAGTTATTTTCCTAAGCTCCCTGATGCCCATAGATTTGGCAGCGTAGTAGCAAATAGAATATCACTGCTTTCATTTCAAGGAACAAGAAATTTTGCCACTGCTAGTCTGCTCCTCAAGGGAGGTAGACTTTGTCACTGGCAATTTTCCCACAAGGGTGTTAGCAGGACAACTGTGATGAGCCTATTTCTGCCACAGGGAGCATGCCATGTCCAATCTCTTCCTCTGGCAGGATGCTGCTTGGGCTGAGACATTTCTGGGGATCAAGAACTTCCAATGATATGACAGGACCACTGAAAGTGCTAGGGGTTCCTGCCTTTCTTTTAAGCTCTTGAAGGCATAAAGAAAGCCTCCAGAGGTGAGAAAGGAAAGGATCCCTCTCACAGAGTTCACAAAATGTGGTTTTCCCAACGGCCCTAAAGGGAAGTTTGAACCTCCGAACTGGAGCATTAATTGCCAGAGCTGAGAGTGGGTAAGGTAAAGAAAGGAGTGACACTGTATATTAAAACCTGTCTTTTCATATCTCTCTAGACATAATGTGACTTGACATCACATCATCATCCAACAGAGCATCCAGAGATGGCAATGGAAATAGCTTGTGCAAGCACTTGGAGACGCTGAAACCCCAAAGTACATAAGGGACTCAGCAAGCCAAGGGACAACGCTACTTCCCAGCACAAACATTGCTCACAGCTGAAGTGAGATGAAGAGGCTGCCTTCTGGGGATGTCATCCAGGGTCATGAGGTGTCACTCACACAGAAATCAAGAGGCCTTGAGAAAGCTTCCTGCTGTGACCAAAAGCATGGTATAGAGCTCAGACCCTTTAGGAGCCAGCCATGGCCTTTTGGGACACAAGTCATTTGCAGGTGCTGGCAGCTGCTGCTGGCACTCCTGTTATAGCAGGAGCTGGGATAGGGGCCAGACAACATGGGTATGGATGGCCAGGGTTCATGTCGTTGCTTCAAGACCTGACACCATATCTCCAGTCTGCCTGGTTCTGGTGGGGCATCAGGCAGCCTTGCTCATTTACCTCCTTATCTCATAGAGGGTAAAGCAGGTGTCACAAAGTCCCCTCAAAAGAGGGGAAAAAATCAAGGTTTTTTTTACAGACTTGCGAATGGGAGGATGACTTGCGAATGGGAGGATGACTTGCGAAACAGGAGGATTAGACTTTTGTGGGTTTATTTCTCAGCACTATACATGTGTGATTGGTCTGCCCTGTGGGGTATAGTGCATGGTTGCAGCTTTCATGTGTCTGCAAAAATGGACAACAGTATAATGGGTATTAAAGGGAAAAACTGCATAGTTCATGTTGTTTAAACTAGATAAGGACTGAAGCAGTCTATTATTTTACTTAATGACATGTAATTAATTGCCAATCAGTCAACTATATATTCAGGATCAAAATGATCAATACAATTGATAAATAAGGTCAGACACTTAAAAAATATTATTGTACAGACCATATTTTGCAACATCCTTTCACAATTAGTCCAAATTTTCAAACTGCATATTCACATGTAGGATATCAAATCACACAAGAGACATGCAAGTTTCCCTTTTCCTTTGGGACCTGCAAGTGCTTGAGTGTTTAGGTGTACCTTTATGTCTCCCTACAATTCTCTGACTCCCATCCAAACTCCCCCCATGCACCTATGCATCCCTATATACCAGACTGTTCCAGGGGTGCTGTGAGGATGCAGCTTTCTCTGGCATGGGATGAGGTCATGACGCCACAGGGACAACCCCTTGCAGAGTCCGTCTGATTTGTTTTGCTATCAACTACATCTCATTTTAGCTGTTTTGGTATGGTGAATATGTAAAGTGATTTAATATGTTTTATTTGCTAACTTGTTTCTTTTAACTAGTCAACAAGTGTTTGCACTTAGTTGTTTTGCAGGTTTAATTGTAAAATCTAATAGGGAAAAGCTTATTTGGCAAACTCATGTTTGTAGTCTCTTCTTGTCTGTGGCTAGGAGGGCAGTGTGCATATGAGGCAAAGAATTCATGTGTGAGAGAAAGAGCATGTTTCTTTTACAATAAAGAGGATATTTTCTAAATCATAGATGTATTTTCAGTGTCTGAAAGAAAAGGTGCTTCTTTCTCTTGCAATTCTTTCATAAGAATGTAAATACTTAGTTCCTCAAAAGCTCAGTACCTGTTTTTCTTAAATGTGACTTTAATAAAAAGGTATTTTCCTTCAAGTGGGTTGTTTAATCTTTAGTGGGAAATTGAATTGATGTGATACAGAAAGTAGTAAGGTAATGATTTTAAAATAGCCCCATCAAACCAGTTATTGCCCTGAAGTATTATAAAATATGAAAATGGACTGACTGTGTAATGATTATATGTAATGATTAAATCCCAAAGCAGGGAAGTTTTACCAACAGGGGGAAAAAGGAAGGGGTTCTAGTGACAGTAGGGAAAAAGCACTGGTAACATATGACAGACTTCAGATAAAACATGCTGTGCCTATTTCCAGGACATGATCCACAACAAGTCCCACAGCAAAGTCTGGTTTCACACACAGGTAAATGCCAGACAAAGTAGGAACAAGCACTGCTAGAAGTATCCTGTCTCCTGAGCCATTAGGCCAAAGACACTTCCTAGCTATTCAAGGGGATAGTTACAGATGCAGCCCATGGAGTGGTGTTCTGCTGCTTATGGTGCTGTTCTGTGCCCAGGGGCTGGGGGATGTGTTCAATAGGCTTGCAATAGGCATCTCTGAAAGCCAAGATGCAATCACTTTGTGAAATTAAAGCTCATTTCCTCCACTGTTAAAGACAATGTACACGATCACTGCCACCAAGTGATTATATTTAAAGTCAAAGGATGCAGAGGGAATGCCAATTCTTTTGGTCTGTATTTAGTCACAGCTGCAAGGGATTAAGCAGTTGTTTAAAAATCTCTTAACTGCCTGCCAAAAGTTGCCAATCATTAGAACCAATAGGTGCTTATCATTCCAGTCATTGTTCAAGATATTGGAAATTACACAGCCGCAGATGACCACATTCTTCCTACAAAAAGAGTGTGTGGGAAGTTCAGAAGAAAGGATTTGAGCTCTTTCCATCAAATTTCAGTATGTTCATTGCTGGAAGCCTTTTCATCTGCATCTTCAAGCATCTTCACAGAAGCAAATATCAACCCAAATCATTCAGTTGCTAGACCCAGCAAGCCTGCCAAGACTGAGAGTTTAATCTGGAGAAACCTACAAAGCGAAGAGTAGACATTACTGTTCCTTTCCCTTTACCTTTCTGTATGCGTATATGTGTGTGCATCTATGTCTTGGGCATCAGCGCTTCATATTTTCTTCAGAACCTGTTTTCCAAAATGTGTGGTTTTCAAGCAGACCATCACTTTTCTTTGCAAAACTACATTTCAGCAGTAAAAATTAAGTTTCTTCTTTTCATCAAGATGAAGTGAAAATTAGTAGTTTTGCAAAATAGATTAACAAAGTAAAGGTACACAGCACTGGTGCAAGTGGCAACGCTGGGTAGAAATTATAGGCTCCATGAGAAGTCAAATAGGAGACTTCAGTATTAAAGAGTTTCCATTTCACCCCTCTCTTTTTACTTGGTTAGCTCTTTCCATGACAAGCTGGATTTTCAGGTGAAGATGCTTTTCCACCACATTGTTAGCAAACAGGTGTGTTTGTGCGAACGTTTGAGGAAAATCTGTTCAGCTTTCTGTGCTCCGGGAGAAGAGCCCTATTTACTCATATCACTGGGGTTTGTGTCATTTCCTGCAGCAGACTGAAAAGAGCTCCCTTCAGCATGAAAAAAGAAAATCATCACAGTTTCTTGCCCTCCCTACACACAGATAATTAAAAAGCTCCTAAATCTGCAGCTCGAGGTGCCTGTTGTGAGGTTGCATAAGGCGCACGTCCATGTTCAGCCTGCAGAGAATGGGCTAGATAAGGAAGTCTGAAAGACTTAAATGTCACTCACAGTCAATCAGCATCAACCAGGAATTTCGGCAGACCTAATCGACCTTTAGTGACACCACAATGAATATACACTCTGCCCAAAATAGCTGCCTCTGGGACAATTTGCATGAGAGATATGCAAGCATTCACATCAAACTGAGCAGCTTCAGATGGAGAAGCTTAAAAGCTCAAGTGGTGAAACTTTTAATAACTCATTTCAGCTCCCTGCCCCCAACTTTTCCATTAATATTCCCACATTCTCTCCCCTTAAAATAGGAACATTAAGTGCAAATAAATAAAACATTAGGTTGATAAAATTACTTATATTGTGGCAGCAGCTGGAGGCCCTGATAAATACCTCGTGATTCTAGGTCCTGTATGAACAATCGGCGCAGAGACAGTGCTGGCTCCAGAGACAGAAACCTGCGGTTTCTGACAATATGCAAGCAGACAATGGGAGGGAGGTGAGGAAAGATAGAATAGAACACGCAGCTGTATTTGCTTCAATTAGTAAACATGGAACACTTCAGGAGTTTTCACTTTATGTTCTTTATTTGTATAAGTAGACATAAGCTATTATTTATTGTACTGTATATTGTAATTGAAGGTTCTTTGAACATGTTTGGCGTTATTAAAAATGACTTTCCAGAATTACACTGTGGGCAGCAGAAGCTTGATACTGCTTTGGACTCCTATTTGTTATTCATCAGCATATAAGCACAGCTGCTCAGAAAGGATATTAATATAACCTTTGGACTGTGTTTTTAATTATCCAAGTACAATTTACATAAACAAGCTGGACAATCAGTGAAAGAATTGTTACAGTAACGTGGGTCACAGCATTGCAGCAAAAGGCACAGCTGCAAGTGTGCCAGGATACTGGGAGCGTGCAGTCAGTACTGGTCAGAGAATCTGACAAATTGCATTTGTAACCCTAGATTCTGCTGGAAAACACACAGGGAAAAGAGAACATTTGATTCTTTTATGCAACTTAATGCTCCTGGATGGAGAATTTCAGTCTTTGTGATCTCTCTTAACTGTGCAAGTTGCATGATAAGCCTTCCAGTATGGTCTGAGAAAAATGTATATAGGCTGGTGGTTGGAGTAGAGGAGAAAATACTTGTTCTTTTGTGTAAGACCCATATTTCTACAGGCAAACTGAGTAGAGTAACGTACTAGAATTAATATTACTTGACAATTGCTATTCCTATTTGTCCAATATTAACTTGCAAATAAACTTGCATCAATCTTTGACCTGCTTTCTTAAAAAAATATATCTCTGATCACTCTGTCTGTCCATTCACACCCCAAAATTTCAGAGCCATTTTCTCTAAATGCATCTAACTTTGAAGGAGAGATCTCAGCTATGGTTTGATCCTTCAAACTTCATGAAAATACATGCTCAGAAAGATCTTTTTAGTGTTGTCTATGAGCAAATCTGCCATGAGAACCCTACACAAAGAACTGCACCCTTATTCATGCCCTCCAGGGAAACAAAGGCTTCAGCTGGAGGTTTCATCTTCTACAATCCCTGGAAATCCAGTCAGAAGACACACAACAGTGAAAACTGAGGCTTTGTTAGCACTAATGCTCATGGGGCCAACTTGATTTTTAATATGAGGATGAAAAAAAGCTATTAAAACCCCAACTTTATACTCTGAAATTAGTTCTTTTCTGTGCTGTGTGAAAAGTTGCATATGGTTATGCTAATCTAGACTTCCCAGTATGGGAACTGCATATCCTGCTCAATGGTAACCACTAAAACACCCTGAATGTGATCTCTCCAGTGCTGAACTCTTTTGAAAAACTGCAAACATTTATTTTGGGAACCTAATAAAGACTTAGAAGTCCAACTACTGGCACTCTTTTGTGCAGGTCTTTGTCCATTATGTACCAGTTGTAGTGGTACTCTGGGACTCTGTGCCTGTGCTGTGAGGGTTTTGTAGGTACACACTGTGTGTGGTTTGTCATGTACAGTCCCGTTGATGCAATGCCTCCAGAACAAATTTCAGGGTTTGGCTAGAAGAAAATATAGTTGCTGTAGAGCAATGTGTCTGCCTCAGGGCAGTCTGCTGCACTTCTGCTCCTTAAAAAGCAGCATCTGCAGGAACACTGCCTCCCCAGGCTTTGACTCCTCAGCTGGGAAATCCCTCACAGAACGACCTCACTCAGCCCTTCTGGTTGGATTTCACTTTTACCCACAGCCACACCCACACCTGGACTGATCTCTCTGCATTAGCATCTTCCAAGAAGTGAGTGGCAGCTTAGCTACAGAACTGCCAGAAAGGACCTCTTAGGCCCTTCTTTTGCTCTGCTTCTCCCTGACCAGAGAGACACTCATTAGTTCAAGTGATGCTGTGAAGTTTGTCAGTTTAATATATTGCCTTCTCTTTAAGCTGCAGTAAGAGAAAATGATGCTATCATTATAAGCCTATCCATTAGAAGAGCCATAGAAGGATCGCTATGGCAAAAAAAGATGTTTTCCTTTTCAAATGAGTTAAATTGTGATTCTGAAATATCAGTAGATCCATCCCCTCAGTTCATTGCTGATGGGTTGGAAACAGCTGTTGAAGGCAAGAAAGCCTTTTGTACAAGCCTTTTGACAAGGGGTAAGAAGTTGCAAAATCCCCAACTTTCATGGTATGTTTGTGAGTGGTCACTCACAAAGTAAGAAGCAACCTGAAATGCCCCATGAGTTGTCATGAATGAGTGAATCCTGCAGGCATGCAAAAATAGTGTAGAACAGTGTAAGGATTTGTGTCACAGCAGCAGGTGGCTTGCATCGCAGCCAGAAATGCCAAGGACTGCCACCCTGAAGAAGGAAATCTGATTTTAAACCAGTACCAAGAAGTTTGCTCAGCCTTGTCAGTTAGCTGTATTAGAAGTGAGAAATAAGCTTGGAGAGGGGATAGAAAACATTGAGATATCTGCTGCCTGCAATTCTCTTATAAATAATGAGGAACAGGAAGAATGAAGCCCTGCCCTTGCAATAAATCTTGAACTGTGGATGAGTGAAAAAAAAAGGGAAGTAATAAGGAAAAAGCAATATTTGCAAGCACACTATATTAAAGAGAAAAGAAAAAAAAACAATAACTTTGTGGTAGAGGAAAGGACAAAAATAAAAAGTAATTTTATGGATCAAGATCAACTCCCATGTTTGACCTGGTGGTTCTTCAACTTCCTATTATGCAAAGACTTGGTCTTTCTTGAGCACCAGTTTAGAAAGCACCTCATTCATGAAATATGCTATGAAAGTGGACTGCAGCAAGTGGAGAAGCCACTGTATTTTATATCTTGCTCGGGTATCCAAGCCAAATGGTAGTCATGCTTCTGAGAAGAAGGTTGTCCAACATGTCTATCATTCATACTGCCAACAATCTAATATAAAGTCAAATTCAGTAACTAGTTTCTTCTTCCCACAGGTTCTCTGGAACCTATCATAACAGGAAAGTAATGCATAGAAAGCCACTGAAGATCAGAAATCAGGAGCAGGCAGGCCAGGAAACAGCTATACTAGGGAGGGTAGGAAGCACAAATGTTACAAGACAGTCTTGAGAGGCTTATGAAGGGGGTTATTTAAATGGTGCCCATGATGCCAGCAATGACACAGTTCTAAGGTCCAAATACTGTGGTGGTGATCTCTCTCTCTCTCTCTCATGTCTCTCCCTCTATGTATTTAGGAAAACAGGAGGCATATCAACTCACAAGAACACTTCCAGAATACATTTTCCCTAAAACAGAGCTTCTTCCTTAATGGACTCAGTGCTTTAGCTGGAAGATGGCTTTCAACAGAGAGCACTTTGTATTGAAAAAGATACTGAGTTTCTAATATATGTTCCTGATGGAGGAAAGCTGTAACTCAGCTGACACACAGCAGATTACAGCATGTTGTTCCAGACTGTTCCAGCACAAAATTAGCTCTATCTTTCACAGTAATTAATTGCTTTTCCACAGGTGAAACAACTTTGTCACTTGGTTTTGAGTGAGTTTCATCAGATATACTCTTCCCCATCACTGTCTCCACGGCAAAGACTGAAGTGTTCTGCAGCTACTCTGCTCAGCAGGACATGCCAGGAAGTCCTTTCTCCGTCATGATCTCTGTGAAACTGGCAACCAAAAGCAGCTGAAGCTGAAGTAACAACTTCAAGTAGACAAAGTTAAGTTACCACACTTCTTCTTCACCTGCTCATCATTTATGTGAATGACTTTCTGGAAGCCAGAGAGGAAACTTAAATGATGCAGAAGCTCAGAGAATGAATTTGAGAGGTAAGGGGAACAAGATTTAAATTTTGGAAGGAAGATAGTTATTATTCAAAGGAGATGACTTGTTGATAACTCATCTCTGCCACATTTTACTCTCATCTGCTGCTTTAAAGAAAGATGTAAAGTGCTTTTAAGCTATTTTACAGGCACTAAGCTGACAACAGTGGAGGCCAAGGCTTTCTATTTAACTTCTCAGTGCAGAACAGGCTGTGCCTCTGCAGCCTGTTCCTTGTTGTGCCAAACTGTCTTTCCAAGTCCACCCATAATGTTTAGTGATGGCTTGAATATGCAATGTTTGGCTCCTGTGGAATTTGTGTCTAGTTGGCAGCTTCTCTTTTTCCCTTTTCTGTTGCAACAGTGACTGTTGTGATCATTTGTGGTGTTAGTAAATATAGAACTTCCAAACAATGAGATGTAGGGCTTTTCTTGAAAATTTTTCAATAAAAAATTTGGTTTCCAAAACTCAGCATACTGTTTTGTACATTGTCTCTTCTGAATAGGAGAAGAAGAAAAAGTGCAGGTATTCTGAAGATTTTAAATGAAAACAGACCATTTCAGCTCCAAAACATCCACGTGGTGAGTTGAGGTGCAGTAGTTCAGGAGCCCAGACTCTATAATAGTTCTCTAGGCTGGGCTCAGATGCACCCATTTCCCATTTTGCACTAGGATGATACAACTGACATGAGGCATCACCATTTCTACCAACTCAGAGATCATGATATGTGACATCATGAGATGTCATTCTCGTAGGAAACTCATTGTAAAATGAGAACTGGGGAGCAGCATGCACCTGAATTACAATTTCAGTAGCATTTCATAAAGAAAATATTTGAATTTTGAAAATAAATATTTAATGTGTTTATTTATCACTGTGCAAAGCATTAAATCTCTACATGTTTTTGACAAAGTAAGCTTGTTTGTATTCATGTCAAAATTTTCTGCTCTGTGTTTTCCACTCAGGCCTGGAAAAAGGCAGGCCATGAGCTCTTTTCATGTAGTCTAATAAAATCACAAAAATGCTCAAGAAATAGCTTGCAGGTCAAACTGACAAAAGCAGACAGCCAATTTTTTCTGTCCTTAAGAAAGCTGCCATTGAAAATGGTATGAAGTAATTACCACAATCAATAAAAGGACACTTTTTTAATCCAAAAGATTGCCTACAATGGAACAGATCCAAGAGATTTAATATAGGAATACCTACTAGGGCAATTTACTGAAAGGTCTTTCAGCTCAGGATGGTAATTCAAAACACTTCGCTTTTAGCTTTTCCTTATCCTTCGTGCTTTAATCCTTGCCCACACGTGCACACTCATACACAGATTCATGGAACTTCCTTAGATGTGGACACGCTTTTATCTTGGGTTTGATTCACTTCCCAGCATGAAATGTATTAAAAACCCAGAGATGTGGAGACTAGGAGCAGAATAACTGAGTCAGGCTTTTCTCATTGTTAAAGTGCCTAGCCTTCACTCTGTGACAAGTCTTTGCTTTTAAGGAGCATTGCCCAAGCCAGGAACACTGAAGCAATTTTAATTCCCACTCTTCCATGACCATGGAACACAAGTGGGAAGGTTGATCTGCCATAGGCCTGAGGAAGGAGTAGAGTCTTCCTCTAAAGACCAAAAGAAATGAGCAGAACTGTCAGGTACTCCTCCACAATTCTCTTTCATGGGCACAGTGTCATTATTCACATGGCTAGGGGCAAGAGAGGACTTGGGACTCATTTTCAGAATGAGCTTGTTATTCACATGTTCAGTGACAAGGCAACCCTCCCTCCTTTTCCAGAGTGTTAAATCAGTGGGGGAATCACATGAGATACAAAAATTTGCAGTATTAGATCCATGATAAAAGGTCAGGTTCCAAAAGCCCATACCCTAGGGCCCTTTGGAGAATTGGTAAAAAAGTACATGGAGTGCCTGTCTCTGGAGCAAAGACCAGTGTGTGATATCCACTGTACTAAACATATCAAAGTCACTGAATTAACACGCTCGCTTCTCCTCCATTACTTCCTTCTGATGCAGTGAGCCTCTGGGCTGCACACTGATTTGCCATCAGTGGAAGAAGCGGTAAACCTATCACGTCCTCATCCATCTCAATCCAGAATGGTCCAGAGCCTGGTGGTTAGACATCTGTCAAGAAAGAAAGGTTCAATTGCCTTCCCTTATCAAGTTTCTCACTTTAAGGAATCCGGTCAGGTTGAAAACATTATGAAAATGTTACCTGCAGTGGAACATAGGCAAAAAGAGGGGCAAATTTTAGGATACATCTGTCCCCAGTATTAACTGTAGCCTAACTCTGAGGAAACTGGGCTTAGCTGGAATCATGGTCAGCAAGACAGTTCTTTCATCTCTTCCTCTGCACATGCTGCTTTGGATGGATCCAAGGGTGAGATGCCCAAAGGTTAGACTTTTCAAGTCAGATTTTTGTCCCTAAATCCTTCATAAAACAAATGGGGAATAACAATTCTTCTTTTTTTCCACTTTCTTTTTTAACCCAGTACACAAGAAAACCTTGCTTCAAAATTCATTTAGTGCACTATGAATAAAGTGGAACCTTACAAATTATGAACCTCAAAATTCAGATGGAAACTTCAGAACTGCACAGGCAGGCAACAAGAGGGCACTGGCCAAAGGGACACTTCTTTATTATGCCTTTGTCTGTTCCCATGAACCAGTAATTAGGACCCTTGAATAAACCACACCAGAATTATGAGTCACCAGTGAAGCACGACAATGCAGCCATAGTCTCTGATAAATTTCCTTGCTCTCTGACAACCAGAATTAAACAAGATGCAGCACTGGGAGACATTCTTGTTTTGTGGCTTTGTTTAAAGTGAGGTTATGCTGAGGAAAGTGGTGATAAAAGAAGCACTTCATGCACTAGGTCTCCTGTCTTAATGGCAGCCCTTAATTTTACTGACACAAATAAAATCTTACTAGTGTCAGCACTGTAGTCAGGCAAAAGTGAGTTCTGTTCCATGTTGCCACATACATCATGAAAACACACCCTCCTCCTCCTTTTTGACCCCAGAATCATTGTTGATAGTGATGATGTATGAAACAGAAAGACCATAGCTTGATTGTGAGAGATTGCTTTGAACTTGTATTTGCTGGCAGGTGAAAGCCTTATTTTTGAGTTTTAAATGAAGCATGTTTCGTATGGAAGTCAGTGAGAGGGAATAAATAGGGAACACTAAGAATTCATTTTACAGACTCATTTTTCAGACCGTGACCATACTTTAAAAAGGAAAATGGGTTGAATTTAAGCTCTGATGAAAGGCCTTGGACTGACAGTCCTGTGGAATAATGTTCTTGACACACTGTACTCATAATTTCCACCACAGTGGGAGTTTCTTGCTAATTACCAGTCAGTCTAAGGGCTATACTTCCCCTCCCTTCAGACTCCCATCTCATGTCATCTCATGTCATCCTCAGCACCATGTAGTTCAGAAGTGGCAGTAGGCAAGGCCAAATGACTGTAAATGGGCGTGTTAACCTATCTGTCATGTGCACTTGTAGTGCAGTGACTTCAGGTTATAACAACAGCAATCTGTGACTCTCCCTAATGGCCATTGGAGCTGACAGGTATGCTCAGTGTTAATGCAACCACATGCCTTGCTCTGATCCGTAACCTGTTGCTGGTCAGCTTGTTGGTTGTACGCTGGGAGAACCAGGGCAATCACTGCATATTCATCTTGTGTCTTTGTCCTGATTGCTTGCTGCAGAGCACAAGGCAAAGGCAACTGAAATGCTGACATTTCCAAAAACCTCTGTTCACAAATAAACTAACCTGAGACAATCAACTTGCTCTGGACTAATGCTGAAATAATTTCCAATCACTTTACCCTCAGCAAGGCGTTAGTTCTATTGGGGGAAAGAGGAACAAAT
Source organism: Sclerurus mexicanus (assembly GCA_013396755.1). Classification (NCBI taxonomy): domain Eukaryota; kingdom Metazoa; phylum Chordata; class Aves; order Passeriformes; family Furnariidae; genus Sclerurus; species Sclerurus mexicanus. The sequence goes on along the minus strand of VWZF01005843.1, from coordinate 1,101,644 downwards.
GCAAAACTTCACAGAGCTTACAGTGAGCAGTCTCTCCAAGAAAGGTATTGCTGCCAACCCTCATGGATGAGTTGAAGGACATCTATATTTGATGACTACTTGAAGATAACCTCTCTTTGCACGAGTCATGCAGGTGACATCCTTTGCATTAACAGGAAAGACAACATACAGCTAAGAATCATCAAGATGTTACCAGTAGAACAAGCACAAGTCTACAGAATAAAACATGTACCTACATAAGAAAGGGAACCAGGGAAATTAATTTTCAGTAGAATTTACTTTTGTTGGATTTTTTAGTGGACTTTCTATTATCTACATGTAAACTTGTAATATTTCTTTTGACCCAAATGATCACATTGACCTTATTTCCACTGAAAATCAGAATAAAATATCTTTATAATATGGGGCATTTCTTCCACCTTGTGAACCACCGCAAATCAGTGCCAGATGCCACAGTGAAAGAGCATGATATGCCTGAAATTCCAGCAGGTTCATTTGTGACTTTGCTGTTCTGACTGCTGTGGCACGGTGCTCTCACACATGTGCACACAGTCTTGTTAAAGCCTAAAAGGCAACAGGTTCCTGAGGGAGCGATCAAAGGTGTGGGGTATGTGGTTCTTCCAAGACAGGTAGTCAGCAGACCACTGGGGATGTAATCCTTCTGACCCTTCAGATGTAATTTTATGTTGCTGCATAATATTGCCCTTTTTACACTTTTTTTCTCTTTTCCCCAAGGTTTAACAAATACTCTTTGTGACTTTTGCATAAGAGATGTTTCACTTATACTCTTCTGGTCTGAGAAAGTAAAATTTTCATGCATTTTCACATTTTGGATACTGGTGGGGAAAAAAAAGATCACTTCTTCCTTTTTTCCCCTCATGATTTATATGTCTTGTCTCCTCTGGGTTCTAGCTGTGCATTATACCTCTCATTTTCCACCTCTAGTTTATGTCCACTGAGTCTGCTTGGAAAGTGTATGCCTTACATTTGTATATTATAGCACACAGAGGTCTGCTAGTGTTATGAATCTGGAAGGGGAATCTGTGGCATCCTACAGTCTTTTACAGTGTTTAATGAGCCCTGCCAAAAGATTTGCATTTTGTCTGTTGCCTGGGCACTGTGTATGTTTTTCAGATGTGTTGATATTCTGACCTGCTGTACAATGCTGTCATGGACAAGGATAGAGAATGTCTCTTTCATATGTAACCTTCATTACTGTAGTCCAATGAGTCCCCAAAGAGCAGTTGTTGTGAGACTTTGCATGTGGCTCTGGAAGACGAAAAATTTAGGCTAATCTGGAGGAACAAAGTACAGTGTTGTCCAGGGTGTGCTCGGAGTCAGTGTAGCACTACCACTAATAATAACTATCCCTAATTACTGTAACCACATATTACTCCATCCCCTAACCATAAACCTAACCCTAACCCTAACCCTACCCATAATGACCCCTACCTCTAATTTCCACTACCTCTAATAACCACTACCTGTAATCACCACTACCGCTACTGTCAGTGTAGCACCACCAGGCAAGGGCCATGCCTTAGAGCTTTGACATAAACTATGTGCTGTCCCCTTGCCATGGGAGATCAAACATATTTTTCCTTCAATATCTTCAGTATCTCATGACACTGAATCGGTTCAAAGGCATAAATGTTCCAGCAGTTTAACACTGGGCCAAAATTCCCTGGTGTTTTCACTGGGGACTTCAGAATATACAGATTGTTTTCCTCATAAAACCACACAAGCAAAAGCTTGGTCCCTTTTGTAAGCTAGGACTGAATTATCCTGGTTTTCATCAGTGAGACATGATGAACTGTCAGACAGGTGAAAGTACTTCAGGGCAAATGGTAGAACCTTTGGTTTTACGGCAGAAGCTGTTCCAGGTTAGTTAGCAAGTTGTTCATAGCTAGATCCAAGCAATTTGAGCTGAAATTACATGTTGATCTTAATTTTTAATAAGTTTTTAGGCTTCCATTTTTATTTCACTTGTGTTGCCTACTATTGCATTCAAAAAACATCCCAGCTCTGCCCACTAGTTTGACTTTCTAGCAGAAAGAAGGACCAGATGGAACCTATTTAAGAAAGTCTGTGAAGGGGAAAATAACTTCTTCATTTTGTGGTAAGTGGGGGGATGTTAAAATTTTTGTTAATGGTATCTGTAAGGTGAAGCTGTTGTCCATGCTTCATTTTTCAGGAGGGAAACTAATTTGGCTTTTATTAATTATGTTGTTAGTGTCCACAGACGGTTTCATTCTTTATCAGAGTAATAGTTTAGGGGAACAGGTTTTTGAAGGAAAAGGACAGGATCATCTGCTCATGTAGCTATTAATACAAGTATCTGTGCAATTACTTTGCTTGAGAGTATCTCTGCTTGCATATATTGGGCAAATTAATCTGCTGCACTGTATTTCTGAAACATGTTAGGGCTGAAGGTTTAGAATAAATAAATCCCGTGTTTATTCAGACCCACGTTTCGAAAGCTCATTTGAGATGTTCCCGACATCACATAATTTTAAGAGTTTTAATTTGTAGAAGTTGCCCTTTTGTTCCTGTAATACATCAATGGTGTCAAAGAAGACATGACAGTCATTACTGGTCTTTTCAAGTTTGCTCTTTTTCTTATGAAGCTGGGTATACTTTGGTGTTGGAATTCTAGTTTCACAGTCGTCCTTCAGATATTCTGCCTAGATTTGACCATTCTGGATCTTTCTCCATTTAAACTCTTCACAGTTTATGCCAATTTTTGGTGCTGCAGCATGTTCAGTGTTACTAGTTTGATAATATAGAGTTGTATCTAATTAGACTTTTGGAAAAATATTCAGGCAGAATATAGTTGCTCATATTGGATTTGAGGCAACATGTTAAGCTCTTTTTCACTTGCAAAATAGGTATTCTCAGTAACATTATATTTTTCACTGGAAATAAAAATCACCAGATGCTACTGAGTGAAATACACTACAGAAACAGCTTGAAGACCTGTTTTTAACACTTCCATGTAGTGATTTTAAAAGTTCCTGAATTGAACAAGTTTAAAAGGGCGAGAAAGATTCTTTAAAAACACATTAAACTTTTCAGATGGGCATGCAATACTTTTGGTCATGGTTCAAATTGGCAGACTGTTTTTCTTTTTCAATATATTTTTACCTCTTGCTCAGCTTAATGAAGAGAAGGTCATAATAATGTACATCCTTTGCTTTGTGCCATCTCCCAGACAGATTCCCCTCTTTTACTATGAAGTTTCCCATGTCTCATGTTCTTTCTAATTTTCCCATTTATAAAGTTGTGCTGTCAAAAAAACAACAAATGTCAGGAAAACACATTAAGGAATGACAGATGTGCAAACAACTGATAAAGCATCACATCATAAGATGCTCTCATAGTTATCTTCAACAGGTATTTGGGAAAAAAATTCACAGCTTAGATTAATGTTGCTCAAATTGTGGTCCAAAGTTCAAATCTGGCACTACATAATTAGTTCTGGGTCATCATCTTTGTTTTCCTCTGTTGTACACTACTGTGCCCAAGCAAAAGCGAGGCAGAGGAGTGCAGACAAGGTGTGGGGTGTGGAGTGTGTTTGCCTTCATTTTATTTCAGAAATAGATTCTGAATAGGCAACAGGCTCAAAAATTTGCAATGAACAGATCACGGACAATTCCAGTGCACAGATCAAGCCAATGTTGCCCATGCTCTTGCAGGAGCCTGAGGGAGTTACATACCAGCATTAGGAATATTTCTAACATTTTGCTGACTTGAATGCTACTTTATATGACAATAAATGTAAACATTTATTGCTCTATGCATCTGTAGGTATAGACATGGGCCTGTTTCTAGATTTACCAAGAAATTCCAGGAGAGCAGAGCATAAAGGAAATGTGCATTAAAACACTGCCCAGCTTGTTTGCACATCTGTGTGTTCAGAACTGCCAGAGTAACCAATTATTGCTTCTCATAGCCATGATGATGCAAACCCACATTCTGAGTAAAATCTGAGAGGCCCCTGCTGCGATGAGATCGTGCATTTGCTGAGGCTGCAGTTCACTGGTAGGCTGAAAAGAGCCCAGCCACATCATGAAAATAAAGCTCAATTGACATTTTCCTGCTGGGACCATTTGCTACCCCTTAGGGCTGCTGAACTCCAGAGCTATTTCTCTCTGATCCTGTAATAGCCATCTGTTAATAGCATGTTTAGCACATTGCACTGGGAACAAGAGGGTGACAGGGTGGTAGTTGAACTGTATATATGAGGAACACAGCAGAATCATGCGCTTCCTGCTCTCCAGAGACTGATAACAAAACAAAACAAAAATGCCATTGAGAGCTGTTGTTGCAGTGGAACAAAGCATAATAAAAGCTCTTGAAAGAGCCATCTGGACTGTGCTAAGGATGCTGCTCCACGCTAAATACACATCTTTTGGCAAGCCTGTGTTATGATCAACGTCTAGGGTTCTTCGCTCTATTCCAGCAGTCTCAGGCTGGAGAGCTGCGTGAGTTGATGATAACTCTGACGTCCTTGGAGGCTTGGTTGCAGACCATGCTGACAGGCTCAGGCCTGGAGTGAGAGGAATGTAAATGTTCCTAATACCTTTTCACATATTTATTTTTGGTTTTTTTTGAAGGAGAAGCTGTAACATAATTTTTTTTTTTTTCCTAGCCACACAATTGGCTTTGGAAGTGAGGTATGGGCTTGAGAGTTTTTCTAACCCTGTTGGATGACAGACTACCTCTACTCAGTGCAGCAGTGAAGGTCACACTGACTGCAGTGAAGAGGAGGTTTTACCTCTATTTGTAAAGGTCAGCAGAAAGATCAATAACAATAGAAAATAAATCATTCTATTGCTTTGTCTTTCCTTCAGTGATGAAATCCAGTTACTCTATAATTCATGTCTGCTGAAAAGAGATATTTTAAACATTGTTGTTCTTTTACTGTCCTGAAATCAATTGTCATAAGCATTTGTTGACAGTTCCTATTCACAACAGCAAAAATAAAATATTAAACAATGTTCAAAGTCATTGCCCTTTTACCTTGGGCTAACCTGACCATCCCCTGGGTTTGCTGCCAAACACTCAATGTGGTTCCAGTCCTCACTGATGCAGAGTTAAATTTCTCATTCCTGCATTCTCGTGCCTCCTCATCATGGAGAACACAAAGCCAAAGGAACTGAAGTGGCTGTGATATCCCCACTTCACAGCAGTTCTGATCCTACACACAGATTTATTAGAGCTACAGGCAGCTGATGTAGGCTGTAAGAAAGCTAGATCTAAACTTTTCAAGGAAAGTTGGAATCAGGGCAAATAAACCTCAGGATCAAGAAGATTTGAGAAAATATTTGTGCCTTTGAACAACTTATTCCTCAGATGGTTCTTCATGTCTGTCAAATGAAGTTCAGTGTTAGTTCAAGTACAGGAGTGTTGTCTGTGAGGCAAGTGAAGTCCTTGGTGGGAGTGATTCACACTGTCTCCTGGCTGTATAGAGCCAGGAGTTAAATGTGCACAGTCCCAGTTGCCAAGTGTGAGAAAAAGATGATGGAGGTTGCCTCTACTATCTATTTCTTGAGTTTTTGACATTGACAGAAAGAAAAATAATTTCTTTATTTTCTTCCCTTTTTAACTAAGTGAAGCTGATCTACAAATCATGCAATTACTGGATTTTTTTTCCCCCCCAGACAGCTTTCCTTAAAGTGAGACATTATACTTGCAGCTTTGAAAGCCAAACATTAGTTATGAAAAGAACACAACAAATTAGAAGGCATTCTTAGCGTGAAAATTAATGAACCTAGAGGCCTTATTATGTCTGTCAGGCATTCAGAAACCCAAAGGGTGTTTGCACTGGTAGGAGCCAGTGACCTAAAAAAATTAAGTATTGCCAGCTAATTATGATGTCCTTAGAGCAGGGATCCTTCACATTAATATNGGGATCCTTCACATTTATATTGAGGCCTTTTTTTTTTTTTTAACATGGAGCTTTTGTGGACCATAAGGACTACAATCTGCAAGTGCATAGATAATGCCTTTTCTATTCACTGGTAGAATACATTCCTGTGCCAATGATAGTAACTGCCTGTATAGAAATAAACATTACAAGAGCACTTAAATGTATTTGTAACTATTTCTAACTGTTGGAAGTGACGAGAAGGAGCCAGAATCATGTGAGGAAGCAGCTGCTGTTGGCAACCAGTCCCATGTGCTCTGTGGGACATAGTCTGAGAACCTCTGTGTTGGAGCAGGAGGCTAGGTCATAGCTGCAGCCTATGTTCAAAAAAATTGCCAGAAGAGCTTTGCCTACTGAGGTGATACCAGAGGAAAGCAATGAAAAGCTTTATGACAGATCTTTTAGCATTACTGATTAGTGCACCTTCAGGTGTCTTGAACCTCTAGTCCAGACCTGTCTTTTCATCACAATTAGATGATATTTTCTAAGTCCACTGTAATAAATTCTCTCTGGGACAGTTGATGAACCTAGTAATTAAGAGGACTGCTGTGTAGGAACAGATCAAGCAAAGATTTCTGTCACAGGATCCTCTCTCTAGTATTGCCCTGTGATGGAAGGAAAGAATATGAGAAACAGGACACACAGAAGGCAATCCTTCCTCCTGACATACCCCATGTTCTTACAGAGAAAGGAAGCATGGGAGAGCTTGAACAGTCGGCTATTAAAATCCACCACAAATACACATTTGGTTTGTGTTCCACTCCACTGCTGGCAGCAGCAATTGCCTCCGTTGTCATTCAATTATACTGGAAAATGTCAATTTTGATTAAATCTCTTGTTGTTTTCTGCAAAGCTTTGCCTTAATCCCAGAACATTTATATAAGCTTCTATGACGTTGCTGTCCCAGTCTGAATGTCACAGCGCTCCCTCCCTATGGTTGTCTGACATGCTCTCTGGCCTGGCACTTCCCCTCTGTGCTGGGGTTTTGGCTGGGGTAGAGCAAACTTTCTTCACAATGGGTAGTATGGGTCTGTGTTTTGGATTTGTGCTGAACACAGGGTTGATGATATAGAGATGTTTTTCTTATTGCTGAGCAGGGCTTATAAAGAGCCAAGGCATTTTCTGTTTTCCATACTGTCAGATGGGCAGGGAAGTTGGGCATGAATGGGAGATTGAGAGGAGACACAGCTAGGACAAGTGAACCCAGCTAACCAAAGGAATATTCCATAGCACATGACACCATGGTCAGAATATAAAGTGGGGAGAAGAAGGAGGAAGGAGGGAATGTATGGATTGATGGTGAGCATCTGTGTGGTGCCTAATTTCCAGCTGGGCTTAAACCACCACACTCTTTCAGCAGGACTTGCTGGGCTAGTCACATTTCCTTGTCACAAGCACAAGGAAATCCTGCCAGTACTTCTTTTACTGCTAGTGGTCAAAACTACCTTTTAGGAGGACTTTGAACCAAACAGGCAGTCCATTGTTTTTGGTAGGAACTTCTCTGGAACAAGGCAGATGTACATGAACACATGCATCACAGATCCTGTAGCTCTCCCTATGCTGAATGAGAAAGACAAGCTGTAAAATTAGTTCTAAAAACCAATTCCCTACTCCAGAGGCAGAAGGAATTCAGTGAAGATGACACATACACAATTAGGAAGAAGATGATCTTCTTATGAATGTCTGGGGGAACATCTAACCAGTGCAAAACTAAGATGAAATTAATTACACTCAGCTTTCTTCAAACTAATGTTTTTATGTTGGCGTGAGCAAAACAACATTCACACAGGACCACAGGACTACATGCCTCTGATTTGTTCTAATTCATCCATACTCAGTCATACTGAAGCCACTTCACTGTTCCAAAAAGGTGTCATCACTGCATGGAAAGGATATTTCATGGGTGCAGTAACTCTGCAGTGGGTCCAATAGCCTTAAGGCTTCTTCAGAGAGCAATGCAAAAGGTCAGAAGAATCAAGAAAACGTTAAAGAATCTTTAAAGACCTTTAAAGAAATGGCTCATCCTATAGTGGATTAGAATTGGAAATGACCCAGTTGATGAAAGTGCAACAGAAGCTGGGAAGTTACAGCAGTGTGAAAACTGATCTAAATAGTGGTGTGAAGACTGGCTGGTTTTCCCAAGGTCTCTTGTATGCCCCACCTAATCCTTGACTCTAGCTGAGCCTGTATGCTGCCTATGATTTGGGTCCCTTTTGGAAATGCTGGACTTGTTCCTGGAAGGCATTAGCAGTCTGTGCGAGGAGTGCTCAGCTAAACTCTACCTTAAAAATGTCTGGTGTGGGGGTGCAGTGAGACTGAGAGTTCTCTTTCCATGAAGTTTCCTAGAAGCTCTACAAGGCAGAGCTGGGAGGGGATGGGAACACTAACCAAGTAGAACAAGCTTATAGATCAATTGTCAGACTGGCAAAGAAATCTTTCCTTCTTTGGACAGATTGCTTGCTGAGGATCATTAAACATTTAGGACATTTTTTTTTCCTTTTTCTTCCCTTAATTTTTTTGTTGCAATTCCTTTCAGACCTAGTGTTATAAATATGAAACACCATTATGACAAAATAATATCCCATTTGTTTTCTGAAGCCAATCTTTCAGTTCTGATTAGAGAGAAGAGGTGTTGGAATTTAATATATTCAGTGGCTCTGAGAGTAAACTGCTCTGTAGAGGCATTTCAAGGGCTCAGTAAACAAACAGAAAGGTGAACAGTGCTCCTACCATTTAAACTTCAAGCTAGCCTTACGTTTCCAGTCAAGGATGTGCTCAGGCTTAGAAAAGGAATGAAAAGAGGAATCCATCTCTTCTCCAGTGAAATCTCTCCAAATCTTGGAGCTTGGCTCAGTGTGGTAAGTGCATTATGTACCCATTTTCTACTTCAGGTGATTGCCAAATGGTCAAAATAGAACCATTATTTCCACCACCTACCTCACGATGAGTTCTATATTCAGTGTCAGTAATGATTTAGTTATTTTCAATTGTGAATGTAATTTTTTTCTTATGCACTTACTTCAGCAATACAATCTCTAGAAGCCAGAAATGGGGTAGGATTATTTTCACTGGTACAAAGTATGGACACACTGAAATTGATGTATCTGTGTCTTCACAAGCAAAGTGATACCATTGTGCTGATTTTGAGAAGTGTTTAAGTAGTCTAAACATAGGCATCTGATACTCTCAGGTGCCTAAAATGGTATCTAGTTTCCTTGTAAGGGCTTAGAAAATATGCCAGCAGTTTGCCAAGAAACTCACCACCTTCTGTTGCTGCATAGTAGGTAGGCTTTGGAAGCTTTGGAAACTTGAAGAAAAAAAAAGTCACATGAAAAAGACAATACCCAACTGAGTGAGGGGATTGAAGATGTTGGACGACACAGGAAAAATGAGAGGATGAACAGGGGAAGGGAGAAAATGGGAAAATGTAAAATCATTGTTGTCTTGAATGTAAAGAGAAGCCTGTATGAAAATCAATGAATCACAGACATCAAGATGCAGGAGCAAGAACAAGAGCTGATTGGAAAATTGGTTTTTCACCCATGTATTTTCTGGTAGGAAATGAATGAACTTTGACTAAGGATCATTGATTGAGGCTTTAACTGAAAAAAAAAAAAAGAACCACCTACCACATTTAAACAAATGCTAGCTGTCACTATTGACAAACAATAAATGAAAAATGAACAACCATGTGCCTGTCACCTCCAGATTTGATGAGAAATGAACTTTTCCATGGAAATATCTGTCTTAATAGAAAAATACAAGGCAGGGGAACAGATCACAATGAATTAAAAACTTCAGCCACTTTGGTTTTCGATTTTTGCAATGCCTCCTGAGGCTGGACTTTGCTCCCTAACCCTTGCTGATGTCCACATCCAGAGCACAGTCTGGGCATTGGCAAAAAGCCCTAAGGACCTTTTTTGCTCCTGCACTGGATGTGAACAACATAAATGCTCCACAGGTATTGTGCAGGCCCTCAGGAGCTTCACAGACTCTCTGAAACTCGAGGCACAGACAAAGGTGCCTCAAAGTTGAGCTGTACCCGAGCCTGGGAAAGATATGATGATCCCAGCATTTCCCAGTGAAGATATTGGTACCCAAGGGGCACATCTTCCCATTGCAAAGCTTTTTCTTAAGCTAAGTGCTTTCCAGTGAGGCCCAAGCTGTCCATATTCACTATTTAAAATGTATGGGTTTGTTTCTACCCAGATAACATCCAGAAACAGGATTTCTTTCCCAGTTGTCTCATTTTCTCACTACAGAAGTGGGACAAGAACCTCCAGAAGTGGTTTGCCCCACCTGTTTCTAAGATAATCAGGAAGAAAGTCCTTTTGAGAAGCCTCAACATGGTTTGCACTGCGCATTTGCACAGCAAAGCCCTGCTGAAGTTAATCCCACCTTTATTGTTGACTTAGTCCTTATGTTGCACTCCTTGCATTGACTAAGTCCATGTGTTGCACTGTAGGTTCTATATTAGGAAAATACTCTTCACTCAGAGAGTGGTTGGGCAGTACAACAGGCTCCCCAGGGAAGTGGTCACAACGTCAACCATGACAGAGTTCAAAGAGTGTTTGGACAACACTCTCAGACACAGAATGTAGTTCTTGGGGTTGTCCTGTGCAGATTCTTGTGGGTCTCTTCCACCAAAGGATATTCTATGTTTCTGTGGTTCTATGATTGTCACAGTTCACAACCTCCAGAAGCCAGAGCATCCTTCCCCATCTTTGTAGCTCCACCACTTGCCTTCACAACAGACCTGGCCTGCTGGCCATCCCTGCAGATAAGTTGTCATCCCAATCCACCTGTGCCAAAGGGCCTAGCTCACCCATGTAGGCTGGATTTACAAATGTCCATGTTCCTCTGCTGACTTCCTGGACTCAAACTAATTCAGATTTTTGTAAAGAATGAACGTTAAGCACCGCACTTGTTACACCAAACTGGTGGATCCTGTATTCCTGCTGGTCCTCTGCTTCCGAGTGACCCACTGACCTGAAAGGGCCAGGTCTGAAATACATCCTTATCAGCTGTCATCTCCCTCAGAATGTTGAAAATCCTGTGCCACTGCCAACAGCAAGAAGATAGGCTGCAGCTTTGAGGCAAGCCTCCATCTGCACAGGAAGAATAACCAGTTTCCTGCTATGTCATTAGAAGACAGAAATGTCTGTTGTCCAGCTAAAATAAAAAAAAAAAAAGAGGGTACTGCTTAGCTGTGGCTCAGTTATATACATCCTGCAAGCACTGCTGGTAGGCTGGGCAGAGCAAATGGGAAGCAACAACCTCTCCATGCTTCCCCCTCTCCCAACAAAACTGTGCCCAGCAGGCATGTGAAACAAGAGAAGGTACTGGGCCCTAATTTCCCTCTCATAGCAACTTTATGGAACGATGAAGTTATTCTTAATTGTAGAAGGCAAAAACTCTATTGGTCTTGTGGCTTGTGACTGAGGAGCACTCTGCAAGGATTCTTTTTGGGGTTTTTTTTGTCCACTTCATTGTTAATGGGGTGATTTCAGAGTGTTCTCATATACGGTGGCTGAAGTCTCACTACATATTTAAGTGCAATTACTGGCTTGGTTCCATTCTCACACAATATTTCTCCTTGGCACTGAATTTCCCCATTCTGTTTTGTTGCTTTTGCTGAGCAAAATCAGCAAAGAGGTCAGAATTCTTAATAGATGTGCAATAGCCCTTTAGAGCTCAAGATCCCTGTAAATTTAGCTTCACCCCTGCCAGGCGTGAAATTATGTGTTATCTCAGGTTGAGTAGGACTCTGGGAGAATTCAGGGTAAAAAGAAACAACAGGAGAGATGGAAGGCAATAATGAGGGAAAAGGTGACACAAACTTGTTGGCAGTAGGGAGTAGTTTAAACAAAACTGAGGAAGAAAGTCACACATATATCTATACCTGTAAAGTAGAATCAAAGAGTCATAGAATCATAGAATGACTTGGGTTGGAAGGGACCTTAAAGATCATTTAGTTGCAACCCCCCTGCCGTGGGGCAGGGACACCTTCCACTAGATCAGGTTGCTCAGAGCCCCATGCAACCTCCTTAAACACTTCTGGGGATATGTATTTACATGTTTCTTTCCAGGGGAATCTCATGATGTTAAAACAAATCTTGTGGACTCTGCATGTAAATATGCTTCTAAAATAGTTTGGAAGTATTACAAATGTTATAGAACAACAACCCTGTAAATTGACAAGACTGAGATAAACCATCATTTTTACTTACTGATTATCTTATGTAAAAGGTACCGTATAATTCCAAGAGTTAAAATTTGACCAATATACAGTCTTCAACATAACATGATTTTTCTCTGGCATACAATTGGAAAGAAGAGACCCCAGCCACATGTGGGAGCAGCTTCCTAGCAATGCTTACCACACATGTAATTCCAGCCTCTTTGAAATTAAAAGGTTGCTATAACAACATGATGCATTTATGCCTATACAGTTTTCCTTTCTTGTTTTTCATCATAACTTTTTAGAACATCAGTTGCCATAACAACAGAACATAGTATTTTAAATGTTACCTTTCATGTATATTTATGCAGTATAATTAAAGGTACGGGATGTGGGATTGGGTCAAATTTTGGATTGGTTTAACTCAAATCTTTTCCAGGACACATTCCAGTGCTCCCACTAGAAGCAAGAGTGAATTCAGATAGGTCCAGCCCTGCAGTGACACTGCCTCTTATAGCTGTAAATATACTTAACTTTGCAATGCTTCCATTGTTAATTAAGTGTTGACGAGTCTTCTAAGTTATAAGCTATCAGCATGGCTCACTCTTTGGATTTTTTCTAAGCTGTGATTTCTATTAATTACAGTTGTGTTTCTATTCTTATTAGCCAAGCTGATCACTCTCAGAGGAATATGAGATTTTCCTGAGTGGAGCAGAGAGCTGAAACAACCAGTCTGCTATCCTGCCTTTCAAACAAGACTGGCAGGCAGGTTCTTGGCTCTGCATCCAGCTTTTTTCACCACTATAGTCGTGTCTCCTAAAATCAGCTTGAAAAGAGAATGATGTCTCCCCATGCAAATGGGGCTATGTCCCTGAATCTTCCTTCAACATGGCAAGAACATGCAGAGAAAGGGGCATGGATGAGCTGGGACAGAGCAGCCAGCATCCACAAGCTGCTGTGCTGGCACTTTGCTGTGCCAGTACTTTGCTGTTCTGGCTGCAAAGTGATGAGAGTGAGAGCAGTGTAGGGTCTTTTGCACTCAGAACTGTATTTGTCTCTGGGGTGAGCACTGCCCTCCATGGGGACACAGCCCATATCCAGTCTGCACCTTTTGAAGCATGAAGTCACTGAATTAATAAGTGCTCATGTCTGTAATAGCACAACACAACACTGATGATCTCATATAAGTCTCTGTGCTTGCACCAATGCTCCTATACACTGGTTTGCCATTTCTCCTATTTCTCTGAAGTTTATTTTTACTTTTAAGCAGGGTGCTAACACTTTGTGGTCAGTGGTGCCTGCTCTAGGCAGAGGCTGAATCCCAGCTCTGAAAAACGAGAAGTCATATGGTCACAAAGCTCGCTAGCAACAGGGTGGCACTAAACATTTTCTGGAGAAAATGTTCTTGGTGAGACAGTTTATCAGGGGATCATAAACATGAGCTCTACCGTTCCACCTTGGAGAGGTTAGAAGGGCTTTATATACACCCACTCAACCAAACACATGAACCCTCTACTAGGAACAGCTAAGGGGAAAAAAAACACATATAGGTGCTTTTTGTCTCTCCACAAGTTTAGAGGAGCTGGAGTTGTCCAAAGAGCAGAAGCAGCAGACTCCCATGACTACTTAGGTGCCCAACGTGAATGCCATGCCAGGGAAGCAAGGTCATACTGAGGAAGGATCCCAGGAGAGGTCTCAGTCCTGAAGGGCATGTTAGCCTGCTGACAGGTGAATTCTCCAGGGACCCACTACAGGGCACACATAGAAAAGGACTCAGGGAGAGACAGCACAGGGTGAGGCAAGGAAGACACTGTGATAATTCTATCTTTCATTATTACTGTGTGGACAGTTACTATGAAAGGAAAGCAGGGATTTCTGGTTTATGGCCAATATCAATATTTCTTTTTATGGAGAATATTGTGTGATCTGGAGTTCTTAAAGTTCTGATATAGGGCAAAAGCTGTATGAAAAATGAGGTATGGAAATGACCTCTCTGACCTCCAAGCTAACTGTTTGTATGAACACGAAAATAACCATTGAGGAGAAGAATAGTAAAGGATAGAAGTGATATTTTCAATTTCCATCTTTTAACGTTGGCACAGAGTCATAAGTGTAAATTGCTGCAATCACTGTTCTGAGTGACTAGGTCAGGTTGATGCCACACTTTTCACACGTACTTCTTTTCAGAGAACTGTGCTCTGGATGCTGCAGATTATAAGGCACCACAGGCTATCAGCTCTCTTCATGCTTATCAGAAGGATCCAGAGTCCTGGCAAAAAACCCAGCTGGAGCATTCTGTGATTATCAAGTTGCAAAAGATTGGTCTTCATTATTCCTATTCTGCTCTTATTCAATAAGCCAGTAGGGCTTTGGCTGAGGTAAGCAAGGTACCCACTATCATCAGACCTTCAATGCCTGCTTCAGCAGGTTTCAGTGTTCCCCTTGACACCTGAAGGTTTCCTAGGCAGCTGCAGTTCCAGCTGTTTAGCAAAGAGGGCAGATATGATTCAGCTATCCTCAGGAAGACCCTGGGTCACTTCACTCAACCATGGCATGCTGCTCTGTCACAGGGTCATAGAATGGGACATCTTGAGGAGGCCTGGACAAAATCCAGCACTGACCCCTAATACCACTGGTGGGGTGTCTCTGTAGATTAAATGGAGCCAAAAAACCCACCCAGTCTTAACATGTGCAGCACTTAGAGGAGTAAGATCACTTCCTGAGGGCCTGTGATCATATAGGGAATTTTCAGACACTTACTTAGGACTTATTTAGCCTCCTACCAGACTATACAAAAATGTAGGCAATCTGTGTCCATGTTTGACAATACCAGGGCTGCAATGCTTTAGTGGGTACATAAATTCTTCAGACTACACCATGAACTTGGTGCCTCCTTACAGCCTCACCCAGGTTGCTTTTAGAAGATTACTCAGAAAACTACAAAGCATTCACACTTCACTTCCCTGAGCTGTTGGCAAGAACTCTCTCAGTAGCAGATTCCCTAACAAGACAGATGGATCTGTCCATTAACATGATGGTTACAGATCTGTGACTTCTTATTAATAATCTAAGAGAAATGTGTAATATCCTGTTCTTCTCCCCCACATTCAGATTGCCAAGACCAAGTGCTCTTTCATCACTCTGGTTAGCACTTCGGCATCTGTCAGGCTGAGCTTGATCCTGGAGGTCATTAGTGAGGGGAAGCAGCTGATATAATCAGGTTATGCATTAATGATCTGTGGCCATATGCGACTAATATATGATTGTAGACATGCACTGGACAAGCAAGGAGTTCAAAGATTTTCAGGGGGAGAGAGAGTGCAGTGTCTGATAGTCCAAGATCCTGATGGAGTGCAGCAGGACTATGTAGCTGCA
Organism: Sclerurus mexicanus; assembly: GCA_013396755.1. Lineage (NCBI taxonomy): Eukaryota > Metazoa > Chordata > Aves > Passeriformes > Furnariidae > Sclerurus > Sclerurus mexicanus. Next base: position 1,086,159 of record VWZF01005843.1, on the reverse strand, counting down.
GAGCTACTGTACAGTGTCCTGTTCACTGAAAACTTCTCAACGAAATGTTCTTCATTCTGATCACACTTGTTTTATTTGTCAGAGTCTTTGTCATAAGGTCATCTCTGCACTTTCAGTGTAATCCATGTCAAGCATGAGCAGGCTGCTCTTGAAGAGAAGGGGAGTCAAACCAAAAGGGTAAATCAGCAAGGCTGCGTCAGGACCAGCAAGATCTGCAGATCCATGTAAGTACACTTGCAGTATAGCTAAGGCAAGGACCAAGTGCAACAATTTGGATTTGAATATAGGCCTGGAGGAAAAGGAAAATGCCAGAGACTTTGCTTGTCACTCCAGCTACTCAAGGTTAGGATGTTTTATCTGCTTTGGAAATCCTGGTCTTCATCAGTGGTACAGTTTGTGACCTACCGCAGAAACCTTCCACAAATCATCAAGAACCACTTGCTTGACAGAGCTGAGTGTTGGCCCTCAGGTAGAAAGGAAAGAAGTGAAACCTACTGAATGAGAAGAGTTTCAATGATATGAGTGCCAGGCTGAAATCAGTTTTGCCTCTGACACCATGAGAGACAAGCAAGTTCTCCTAGAATACACTGTAAACCAGTTCCAGGAAAGTTTGCAGGTTGTTATGGTAGTCACCTGGGATATGTGTCACAACAACTAGTACCCACCTCAAGTCCCTTGAGAGAATAAGCCACTGTGTTTGCACACTGGATGTAACTGGAGGTGAATCTATCTGCATCTCCTGGTCACATGCTATACCTTAAACAGTCTTTTATTCATAAATATTTCCTTAGTATAGAACAGTCCATTTTAACAGCACAGCTGAGCATTTGGCCACTTTTTTTGAAAGACTGTAACCTTGTGGAAGAAGACTAGAGGAAATAAACTCGTAACAAGTCTGGGAAATACTTAAATCCTAGAAAACTGATGAAATAAATGACAACAGATATCTCTTCCTGATTCTGAGAGTTCATCAGTCATGCTGGGAAATGTGACCACTGTTTCTTAGGATATGACCTGTGGCAAGAAGGTGAAGGCACAGAGAAATTGTTTGTTCATGTGCTTAGTCTTCATATGTGTATCCTCATGCATATATGCATCTCTCTCTCTCTCTCTCTCTCTCATATATCCAAGGAGATCACTGTATTATTGAGTTTGAAGGTACTTGAGAAGATCATCCAATTCCCCCTTAAAGTAGGGGTAGCACTGAATTGAGACCAGGTTGTAGTACACCCTCTGCTTTCCATTGGCAAGGTTATCAGAAGGCAAGTAAAGGTAGTTCACATGTCAGCTCTTTAAACTTTACATTTCCAGCAACTATTTGTTCAGTGCAACTACTTGGTCACTTGTAGAGCCCCAAACAACAGAGTAGTTACTCTTCAGAAAAGCAAAGTTAAACTCTACTCAGCAAGAGTAGAGCCATCCCTGAATTATTCTGTGTGTTGTAGAAATGTTTCTTGTCATTCAGCTTGCCCTCTTCTTCTCAGCTTGTGTTAGGAAGGGGAAGCAAGGGGGAGAGGATGGTGCCAGACTGTGTGTTAGAGCTGGTGAGATGAAAATGACCTTGTTGTCGTCTGGATTCTGCTTTGAGCAATGCTGCGTATCCCTTAGAGGTGGATTAGGTTTCCACTGACAGGCTCTGGGAGATAGAATTTCCATTAGAATTAGGGGAAGAATATCTATTAGATAGATACAGCTCCTTATCTGCGGCTTGTCTCCTTCTCAAACTGTCTGTGTGCTATCTCTCATTCTCCTTGCCTGCTCTCACAGTTCCTCTGCTCATCAGATTTTTCTTGCTCTCTTCACCTCTCCCTGGGCTCTTCCTGCAAAGATAAAATAGTTCTTTTGCCAGACATGTAGTGCCATTGCTTGTCCTTCGCTTTCTATCTTCATCTTCCAAACAAGGGGCTTCTCCTGCTGCAAAATGACTGCACCAAGCAGCATGCAGGCTGTGCAAACCCACAATGCGCCTCTTTTTCCAGCAGACACAAAAACTTCTTGTTCTGAGATCATCCTGGCTTTGTACCCACCACCATTAAAACTTCTTCAAATGTGTTCAGCTGGTAAATGCAGGTTTGTTCTCTGATATCACACAGAGGCCCCGGTCTTGTTATACGTGGTCATCTACTCATGTTTAAGCAGAAGAGGCCCTGAATCCTGAAGATTTTTGCACTCTAGTTGAGAGCTATACTGGAATAACAAGATTGGCCACAAGGACATATGTGACCATCACTCAAATCTGTGTTCTTATTCCTGCAGTCTGTTTTCATTTAACCTATGAGATCAGTGAGAACCATCAACCTTTCAAGCATCACTCCTTAAGGATAACTGTGTGGCAAAATGACACCTTCCTTGAGAATCTGCCTCAACAGCCAGTGCCTGAGGACTAGTGCCCACCATGATGGACCTGCCAGAGCTGTTTCAGAGATTAACTGTTCTAGGCCATTACACCCCATCCTTATTTAAAAAAAATAAAAATTGTATTTTCATAGAGATGCTTTTACTGATTCAGGGAAAGAGTTAATGACACACCCTTCCCTACCCATGATGTATCTTGTTTCTCCCATACATATTATATGAGCAGTAGTTATTGAAAAAAAAACAACAAAGCATTAAACAATTACACATTTGGTATTACAGTCTATGGTTGTACATGCTTTAGAGCAGAATGTGAAGTGGGAGGGATTCTAGAAAAGAGAAAGAAAGAATACATAAGATTTTTTTAAAAAAAAGCAGAGCTCTGCTGACCATACATTTTTCTTGATCCTTGCCAGGATTGGGAATAAAGGGCAAAGTCTGCAGAGAATCCCACAAGGTATAATGGAAGCTTGAATCAGATCCACTATTCCTGCTCAAGAAGACTTTATCCAGAGAGGAAAGGAGAGACTCTACTGTGCCACAAATGGTGTTTTAGTTCCTGAGAAAAAATAGAAATGGTCACAACAGCCTACGTCTAATTTGCAATGGCTTTTCCAGGCATGTCAGTACATACTTCTGCAAGTCATTGTCTGGTTTAATTATTTACATATAATATCCATGGAGAGGGATGCTGAGAGACCCAGGAACTACACCAGACTGATATACTACCTTCTAGATTAGGACATCAGTGATGGGCCTGCATACTCACAAGCATTTACTTCCCTGTTGGTTTCTTCAATAGCAATGCTTCTTGTGCACTGAATACTTCTTCCAAGTCCAAGTGTTCTGTTGTCACCAAACCTTGGAAAATCTGATTTTACAATAGTACCCACACTGAATCTGAATGACTTAACTTTCAAAGTTTCATGCAAAACAAAAAGCATTGTTTTTACTTCACAGCAAGCCAAGAACCAGTGAAAATTAAACTACTGCGCTCTAGTTCTGACCTTTGTAATAGGGCACTAAAATGCAAAAAAAACCACAAACAAAAAACCCCAGAACGTTTGCTATCAGTCCTACTTGAAGTTGTTCTTGTGAGCATGGTAATATCTGCATTTATATCCCCATGAAAGTCAGAGTGCATTCTCTGGCACCATTGAGTGACAGTGTGCGTTGACAGCACCATACACCAATTTGCACCTTCACTTCTTACATCCACAGGACCCTCCAAAATATCTGCTAGCTATGCTTGATAGAGCAGTGGGTTCCAGAATAGCAAATCCCATCAGCATTGTTTCAAAGCCATTGTTTTTCAAGCCTTTCTACTGGGATCAGGAACCCTGAACACAGCAATTTTTTATAATGAATATCTATTCATGGATATTCATGCGTGGTAATTCTGACAAGCTGGACAGTTGTTTTGCATTTGTGTTCTCCAGCCACTGGCAAAATAATGTCTATCCGCTCTCGCATACATATGTTTTCATGACTCAGATTCATTACTGCACAGCTCTCACAGTCCCTCAACTCTTATTCCACACTGATGTCCCAGAGTTGTTGTCTTTTGAGAACTGGGAGCTCTTTGACAAAAAAAAAAAAGTATTTTGAAGGAGTATCTATGATGCAAAAAGCTGGAAACTTGAAGGCAAAAATACTTTCACGTGAAAGAGAACATTCAGATAATTTTGTGATAAAAGGAGATGCTGCATTATACATATGGCATAAAGCCTCCTTTTTAAACAAAAGCCATATTTCATTGGTTTCTCTCTTGCACAGCAACATTCAAAATTCATTAAACTTTTCAGTTGGGAAAGCTTGCTAGCTCCTCTCTCTTTCACCTGCCTTTTTTGTCCCCCCTCTCTGTTTTTCCAAAACAAGCACAGCTACACTGGGTTTGGTAATTGGCCCTGATCTCCTGGGGGCCTTTTCTGTCAATAAAATACAATTAGGAATGCCTGACGGGCTGGCTTTGCAAAGGGAAACTAGAAATACCTTTGAGAGCACTACATGCCGTGTTCATAACAAGACCTGGCATCATCAGCTGCATGGGCTAAAGCAAATGCTGCAAATAAAAATTATCCACCAGTTCATTCATGATGTAGACACAAGTTGTAAGCATGGGTATTTTATAATGCTTGCTTTAACTGTGATGTTATTCTCCCACCCCCTTCCCACAGAGTCCTATTGGTACCACAAGCTGATGTCTTATTTCAGACGGAGAGAATTATCATACTAGTTTTTAAACACATGTAAAACCCTTCTTGAAAATGCATCAGATAAAAGAGAATAGAACCATTATACAAATACCACAGAGTCAAAACTCACAGGCAGATCTTACAAATGAAGCAGAAGACTTACTTGTGACATGCTGAGAGGACACATCTGTTTCAGGATGCATTTATTGATTTACTTTTGTGCTCAGAGTAGCAGGAGACTCCATTGTGCCTCTTGGCCATTTTTCGCCATTTCTGTTGTCTTAAAATCAAAGGGTTGGAATCTATGCTTAAAGCTGTGCACCGGGAAAGCGAATGCAAGAACAAACAGTGTTTATAGGATTTTGGTGGGCAGTGCTAACAGAAAGGACATCTCTGAAATGCTCTGAACTTTCCAGCATTCCAAATCTCAAAGACCTGTCTCCCCAACAAGAGATTCCATATGCTTGGAAAAGTCACCCCATAGAGATTAGCCATATAATAGAGGCAAAACATGTTGCATTCAGAATACTTTTAACTTGCTGAACTTTTATTTCATTTGCAGTACACTACCAAAGCTCCCCAAGGCTGTGAAAGCACAGCATGGTGTAACTTTCGTTCCAGGGGCAAGGGGAGAAAAGTGCAAGCAGTCCATTTGACAGCCTTAGGAAAAGCCAGGCACAACCGAGTCTGGCTTAGTTAGCTGATTAAAGTCAGTCTCCCAAATGTATACTTATCCTGCAGATTTCCCCTAGAATTCAAAGTATGTCATAGTGGGCAAAAGTCCAGCAGTTCCTCAAGAGAGGGTCTGTCATGGTGAGGGATGGAAGTGCTTGGCTAAAAAGCATTACTAAGACTTATGGCCCAACATTATGACCTCATCTACAGTTTAAAATAGACTCTAAAGCAACACCAGGAACATGACTTTTCTCAAAGAGGTAAACAGAAGGACAAGATAAGTGCATTCTCTATCAGAGTAAAAGGAAGTTGACAGGTATAACTGAGCCCTATGGACAATCTCTGGTGTTGCTGATATTTTGGACAAGATTCAGTTACTTGCCCAGGAAAAAGTATTTCTGAGATCTGATATTGATTTGGGATCTTGGTTAGAAGTCTTTAACATGTAGGATAGCTCTGAAAATGCAGAACTGCTTCCCTCAAAATATGCCTTGAAAATAAGGAAGAGCTAAGTGTTTTGTCCCCAAACACAAGCTCCAGGTTTTGGTCATTGTAGTGAACAAAATACAATATCAGGGCACCATACCCTTGCCAGGTATTTTATGCACATAAGATTCCCAATCCATAGAGGGGTAACCACTGGACCTGAATTTCTTTATTTCTGTACGTCCCTTAGGAACATACTTATGAGAGCTCACCAATTCTATCATCATTAAAGGCTGATAATGTTTGTGATATTCTTCTCTCAGTATTTGTAAATCATGGTTCAGATATCTGTGTGTTTCTCAGAGCAGAAAAACAACTATAAATTTAGTTTAACAAGTCAGACATCTTCAGCTTATGGCTTGTTGCTTTACAGTAGCATCTCAAAGCAGAGAGAGGACACTGAAGAATCTGGCCTTATATATCAACTGAACAGGGTGATTTAAGGTCTGAGCCTAGTACGAATACCAGTGCTATTAGATCCATCTCTGGTACCCCAAGGTTAAAAATATTACTCTTTCAGATTCTATCCATGCAGGTCTCCTTGAGACCAAGGCCTACCTTGATGCTGGGAGAGTTCAAAAGATCTTGTCCAAGTGCTAATGTCAGATGCAGTTCAATACAGAAAGCTCTAAGGCCTCTGAATTCCTATTAATGGTTTGTAAAAATTCACAGTGCAGTCTGTGCACAGAATTATCTCAGCAAAGCACACACTATGTTCTCAAAATATAGATTAATTTCTTTTTTCTTTAAGAGGCAAATCACAGTGCGTGAAAGCATGAATTGTTCTCAAAACACAGGTTAGCTTAGTTTAATTCAATTCAATTCAATCAACCTGGTCCAAAACAGAGTGCTTCGTGTGGGAGTCTAAAGTGATGTTTTATTTCATCTGTTACAGTACTACAGACGGGAGTTTACATTTTGGGATCTTCTTACTATCATCTGTGCACGTCCTGACTCAGGATGCACAGCATGTTGGCATCCTGTTAGTGTACATCAGCCATCAGGCTTAGTTAAGATCCATCCAATTATCCTAACCTAGGACAGTTTCAGGTAGGAAATTGCATTCTTCCTGTCTTCTTCCTTACCATCACTGTCAACACTCCCAAATTCACCCTGAGCTAAGGAACGTCTGTGGGAGGTGGTGTCTGGCCAGTTGTGCAGAAGCTGGTGCTTGCCAGCCATGTCCTCAGCACCCAGGCCAGCAGCAATGCATGTTCTGTGCCACTGAGCCTGCACAGTACCTCAGATTCAAGAAAGGTTGAGATAAGGTTTCAAGAAAGACTGAGATAAAAGCAACCCACTACCCCTCCTCAAAGAGCTCCCATTTCTGACTGCAGCCAGCCAGGGTCTACTGCCTGCCATTTCATATGACTTCCATGGACAGACAATTTTCTAGTAGAAATAAAATTTTAAAAAAATGAACTCCATCCTCCACAGTTCAGATTATTTCAGGCATCAGATTTTGAAGTCTTAAGATTAAAGTTTTCATTGAGATCACATGATATTTGTGCAAGTAAGGAAAAATAAATCCCGTTTAATCCATCAGTAAATCCAATGACTTTATTTTGTTTCAAGAAGCTCTTGGTAAATTTCACTGATAAAAAATGCTGGGCAAGAATGAAATTGAACATGCCACAGAATATTTCACATTATTTTTTGGTGATTTTTTTTTTGCTTGTTTAAAATTAAAGAAACCAAACAACTTTTGAAGTGCTACTTAAAAGAAATTGAGGGCTTTTATTTTTATTTAGGCAAAGATTTTCTTGACATCATCAGAAGCTTTCATTTTTGATGCTGAATGTCATGCTCTGCTCCTGTGAGAACCCACATGGAATACTGTGTCCAGGTCAGGGTCTCTTGGCATAAGAAGGATATGGACCTGTTGGAATGAGTCCAGAGGAGACCACTAAGTTGATCAGAGAGCTGGAGCTCCTCTTCTGTGGAGACAGGCTGAGAGAGTTGGGGCTGTTCAGCCTGGAGAAGAGAAGGCTTCAGGGAGACCTTATAGCACCTTTCAGTGTGTAAACGAGGTCTAGAGTAGAGCTGGGGAGGGGATAGAACAAGGGGTAAAGATTATTCACTATGAGATTAGTGAGGCACTGAAAGAGGTTCCCCAGAGAAGCTGTTCAAGCTGGAAATGTTCAAGGTCAGGTTGGATGGGGCTTTGAGAAACCTGGTCCAGTGGAAGGTTCCCTGTCCATGGCAGGGGACTGGGAACAAGATGATCTTTGAGGTCTCTTCCAACCCAAACTGATCTGTGATTATATGATTGTAAACTTGAATATAGTGAGCTTATAATCAATCTTTAAATTATAATAATTTAATGGTGTAGAGCTATTTTATCATTATCACAGCTTAAATTTCTAGCCAAAATAATAAACAAAAATGAAACATTGGAATGTTACTGCTTAAGTCTTTTTAAACAGAATTTTTTACTTTATGGAAATGCATTTTTCCCCCTGTCTTTCCCTCTGTCCCATTAGATGACATTCAAATCTGCATTTTCTAATGAGAAAACATTGGATCACAAAATTTCTGCTTAGATTTGTTGATTAAACTTTCATGCACACAGTTCAGTTTTTGTCATTTGAAAACTAAGATGTTTACCTACCTCTAGTATTCCATTTTATCTTGCTGGGGAAATTAAAGGAGGATAATGTCAGGCAGGAAAGAGGTGGAGTAGTGTAAAAAATTAAATATAACCCTACCAATTTAACCCTGTTTGCAGTGTGGTTTAAAATTCTGGTTCAATACAGACTAGTATGTGTTTAATAATCATGTGTCCCAATAAAAATATGAATTAATTTTTCTACTGAGTCTGTGCTTTTCCTTTCTCATTACTTTCATTTTGATCAAAGGAAAAGCATAACTGAAGCACAGATCAGGAATAAAGGCTGTCAGATTAAAGCACATTCAAACAAAATGCACTGGACATAGTATTAGTGAGCTTACATGTGGCACTATTTCCATATTATACATCAGAGCCTTTTGGAAATTAAGCCATCTTTTTGATATATGTCCTTTAAGCAGCAGAGCAAGGTAGCATTATATTAACCAGAATTTACTAAAGTGTGAAAGAATGCTGTGGCAGCTGGGGGCATCAGGCAGTGGATATTGCTGGATTTTGCTAAATAAAGTTGTAGAAAGGCAGCTACAGTGTGCAGAAACCTTCTGTGTAATCACTTCTGACATCAGTTAACTTTTCCATTATCATCACTTCCAAACATCCCTTCAGCTTCTTTCTTCTAGACATAGACCTTCCTTTTGTTTCCAATCCACTGCAATTTTATGTCATGCTGCTGAGAACAAATGTGAAATCAATTCTGTGTTTTTGAGCTTGTACACTGCTTTTTGTTGGCCATCAGCAAAACTAACATCAATGCCATTGTGGTTCAACCTTATTTAAAATATTCACCACTTAGAAATTGTACTAGGCTCTGTAAAAGGAGTGGAAAATATTAGCCCGGAGTTGGTAAACACATTGGAGCATCACCTGAATGCAGTTAAGTAGGACTATTAACATTTCAGAAGTCACTCCAGACTAGACCAGCCCAAAAGAATTACAGTGAGCACCAGGCAGGTTCTGAGATACCTCAGATTGTTCTGTAAGACCTAAAATAGATTAAAATACAGACTGAAGAGCTCTTTATGGTAGTTACTGTCACCAGCAAACCTACTTAGTACTTGTCCTTGGCTTTTAGGCGCTTTCCTGGGCATCATCATCCAATTAATGGCATGGGAGAAGACCCAGCAACGAGTTTCTTTCTGGTGACAACCAGAGTGCAGTGCCTCTTTGAACAACCTTAAGGCAAACCCCATGTCAACCAGCCAGATAACTGAAATTCAATTTATTAAGAGAAAGAGGAGATGTCAGCATGGAAAGGTTCTGTGAGAAATAACCAGCCATAGGTATGCCTAGCATCTTCCAGAAGAGAAGCAAATGGTTTTGAGGGTTTTGTTTGTTTGTTTGTTTGTTTGGGGTTATTTGGGGGGTGGTGATGGTGGTGGTGTTTGGGGTTTGTTTGTTTGTTTTTTTTTCTTTTAAGCCCTGTTTTGCAAGGAGTTTAGGCATTTTTTGTGAGGTACATTAGTAAGTTTTATTCTTCCTGCCATCCGGTCTTGATTTTCCTTTTTTACTTTCTGGACACATAATTTCACATTTGTTGACATGCAAAACTGAGAGCTTGTTTCCCTCTCCAGATACTCCTTTTGTCTCGCTTTTTGTCTCTAACACCCACACACCTCCTTTTTAAATCTATTTTGATGCTACTCTGATACTCCTATCATGTAGTATGCAATACTGAGTTCTTCTGCTGAGATTTGATTTCTATTACTTTTTCTTCTTCCTTCTCTCCAACTCTGAAGGCCTATTCCTGAGAAGACCACAGACTAGGGACCTCCAATCTTCTTTTATTTTTCTTTCTGTGTAAGAAAACATATTTCTGAGGGCCAGACAACCCTTTCCTAACAGTTGTCCAGATGAGGAAGCTGCAGGATTCAGGGAGGCAGGTTTACACAGTTTTCAACTCCCCTGTAACATTACTGTATGTCACGCTAAACTCATGCTATTGACAGACATCATATCTGCCTTGTTTACTATAGAATGGTAGAAAAGAGAAAATAGTCTTCCCTGATTTACAGGATATTGAACACACCTGAAATTTAATCAAGAACACATTTGTAATGAGGCTGAAAATGGCCTGTCAAATGCTGGCTGATGATTTAATTAAAAACAATGATAAATCTTCTATATGAGAAGTAAGAATATTTTATTGAGGTATCAGTGTGGGATTACATAGAATACATAAGGGAAAAAAAACCCAGAAATAAGCTGAAGAAAAAAAACCCAAAACAACAGAAAAATCCTCATCTTAATTCTATTTGTAAAAATAAGCATGAATACCAGGCACAACCAGTACCTTGAAGTGACTACTCAATAAATGGCTGAAGAAACATCACCATTCCTGGGCTGATGTTTATTGCTAGAGCTTAGCTTTTGTTTTTCACACCTTTCTTCAGCAATATGCAAGCTCAGTGGCAGCCCTCCTTTCACAGCTATTGATCAATCCTTTTAAAAGAAAAGTGTTCCTAGAATTATCCCAAAGACTGAAAAGTGAAGTCCAAACTACTTAATTCAGGCAAGAAAAAAGACTAAGTGTCTTTTCACAGAATATTCTGAGTTGAAAGGGACCCACAAGCATCATCGAGTCCAGCTCCTAAGTAAATGGCCCATACAGGGGTCAGACCTACAAGCTTGGTGTTATTAGCACCATGCTCTAACCAACTGAGCTCATCTCACGGTCACCTTGCACCACTCTTTAACATGCTGTCCATGGAACTGATCACAAATATGCTGTGTTTCAACCCCAGGAGGCAACTACACCCCACAGCTCCACTCACTCTTCTCAGTGAGATGGGAAAGACAACTGGAAGGGTAAGAGTGTGAAAACTCGTGGGTTGACATAAAGGCAGTTTAATTGGTAAAGCAAAAGCTGCACATGCAAGCAAAGCAAAATTTGTGTTTTGGAATTTGTTCACCACTTCCCATCAGCAGGCAGTTGTTAAGCCATCTCCAGGAAAGCAGGGCTCCATCACGGGTAGCATGACTTGGGAAGACAAAGCATACAGTTGCAGAAGCATAGAATATCCTGAATTGGAAGGGACCCACAAGGATCATCAAAGTCTGACTTCTGGCCTTGCTATCACTCAAACACTCCCCCTTCCTTCTTTTTGTCCCAGCATTTATTGTTGAGCACAATGTCCTATGTTATCAAATCTGCCTTTTTTTCAGTTCAAGTCAGATCTCCCAGTTGTTTCCCCTCCTGCCTTCTTGTGCACACCCAGCATCCTCACTGGCAGGTCAATCCGAGAAGCAGAAATGGCCTTGATGCTGTGTAAGCACTGTTCAGCAGTAGCTAAAACATTGGTGTGTTACCAGTACTGTTTTCATCACAAATCCCAAAGACAGCACCACACAAGCTACTACGAAATTAACTCTATCCAGGCAAAACCAGTACAATTAATTAGCTCTTATCTTTGCACCCAATGGATCACAATTCTACTTGTTTATCTTTCCCACAGATGTCTGCTCAAAGCACACATATTTTCCCAAAGGAAAAATGCCTGATTTTGACTATGCTTCCCATACAAATCTAATCTGGGCCCCACTGGGGCTGTTCTGTTCACAAGCAAAACCACAATATACAGATAAGATTTGTCATACACAGCTGACTCAAATTTACAACTACCATATAACTCCCACAAGCATGGGCTGCACATGTCAAAACAAGACTCCAAGCCCTCTGTTTCCTCAACCATACTCCTATACCATTTATACAGGACAGGGATTGCCAGTTTCCAGTCTGAGCAGTCTTCTAGACGACAGTATAGCCTGAAGGACACAGGAACTTTATTTTAGAGTAACCAGCCCCAGATGCTTTCAAATATCCCACAGGGGTACACACATATCCTTATCTCTGTGCCCTGGTTTCTGTAGAAATGAAAAGTGCCCACATTATCCAAATGAAAGCTATGGTACACATCAGCCAGCTCTTCAAGTGAGGTAATGGGGAGACTGGAATTCCAAGACATAGCATAATCCCCATCTCCTGCAATGTCTCCTCATGGCCTCTTCTGCTTTGAGGGTAGAGACTACTTTGGGCATAGCCAGGAGATTGAGGGGAGCATTCATTACTCTTTCACTTAGCAGTCCTGAGTCTGCATCCAGAACAGTGTCCATTTCTGTATCCCCTCTTGCCAGACAGAGAGAGTGAAACCTAAAGCAAGTTTACCAGAGTGTTATGAAGATGACTAGATGGCTGGAGAACACGCTGTGTGAGGAAAGATAGATATATCTGGGTTTCTTCATGCTGAAGAAGGGATGATGGAAAGGGATTTAATTTCTGTCTCCTACAGCTGAAAGTGGATTTATAGGGAAGATGGAGCCCATCTCTGAAGTGCATGGCCAAAACAAAAAATCAATGATAAAAGTCTCAGCAAAAGTAAATCTGACTGGATATAAGGAAAATAATCTTTGCCATGAGAGTAGTTAAGCAGTTAAGCAGTTAAGTGGAACGGGGGACGAGAGAGGCTATGGATTCTCCATGACCAAACTGGAGAACTATGGACTGGGTAAATGGTTGGTGAGAGGGTGGAAAACTGGCCAGGCTCTGACAGTGGCAATCTGCAGTAACAAGTCCAGCAGAAGACTCTTACTAGTGGCATCCCTCAGGAACTAATAATGAGAGAATATAATTTATTATGATTGTTAGCAACCAGGATGATGAGATAGAGCTCACTACTGGCAAGGCTGCAGATGATACCAAACCAGGGGGAGCAGCTGTCATGCCAGAGGGTATGACTGCCATTCAGAGAGACCTAGACAGGCTAAAATGGATTGACAGAACCATGAAGTTCTAGAGAGGCAAATGCCAAGTCCTCCATCAGGGGTGGAATAACACTATGCAACAGTGCAGGCCAGGGACTGACTGGCTGGAAAGCAGCTTTGCACGAAAAGGGTGAGAGGTCCTGGTCAATAAGAATGCAAAAGAGCTCAGCCTTGTGTCCTTTTAGTAAAGAGGCAGCCAACCATGTACTGAGATGTTTTAGTATAAGAGTAGTCAACAGGTTGAGAGAAAGGATTATTCCATCCTGCCTGGCACTTCTGAGACTGCATGTAGAGTGTTATATTCCCCCCTGCAAGAGCTGTTGACATATGGGAAAAATTTAAAATTTCACTAGTTGAGTGGTTTCCTCTGGGTTTTCTTAGATTCTGCTCATCAAAGCTTTCAGAAGTACCACAGGCACTCAGGAGTGTCAGCTCCACTGAGTTTCAGCTGAATGCAACCCCTTAAAATGCTTAGGGGTTTCTGAAGCTGTTGCAGTTTAGAAATAAACTAACTAGCTCTGCAAGAAAAAGCAAACAGGTTGCAAAGCTGGCAAAGGAAACCTAACTGAAGTTATGTTGAATCAACTCCTTGCCCATGTGCTTTTTTTTAATAGTGCTGAAAAAGATTTTGTACCCTCTTCAGCTAGACCATTTGTGTCCTTAGCTCATCAGAGTAAGGAGATCCTCTTGCTGACCAGGAATAATTCTCCTCTTGTCTTGGCCCTTGCACTTGTAATTGGAGAGAGTGAGACAAGCAAAAAAGAAAAAAAAAAAAGTTTGTTCATCAGAGAAAAAAATTTGAAGGTGAGGTGGGGGGAGAGGGTGATGGGCTGTAAAGATCTCTAAAATTGTTTCAGCTGTTTCCCGGTATAGTAGGTGCTCTATAAAAGCCCAAAAGGCCTCAGTAAATGGTTTCTCTTACATGCAGTGACTATCTACCCACATTAGATATGCAGTTCTGAAAAGAAAGTCCGACACATAATTTCTAAAGCCACATGTTGCTTCCAAATCATTTATACAAAGAGACTTTATAAATATCCAGAGATGTCACTCCTCTGCTATGCAGCAATAACAGATTTGTTCAAAGAACCCGATGCAATTAAGGTGCTCAGAAGAGGCAAAGATATAGAAGTGCAATAAAACTCAAAGGCTGTCAAGCCTTAATAAAGTATGTAAGGAAATAATAATATATTAAATAGAGTGGAAGGACTCAAAACAATGATGGTTAAAAAAAAAAAGGCCGTAAATAAGCATTTAATCATATCACTTAGAAAGGAGACTGCTGCATGGCTCACTGGTGCTTTCTAATCTTCCTTTTTTGGAAGTCCTGTATGACTTTGTGGTTTTAATCCCACAGGCAACTCCAGAACACAACCAGGAAAAAAGCCTCCATGCATTCTTATCTAACATCATTTATGGTGTGGTTATTCCCTCTGTAGGTTCCCTCCTCAGAAGGCCAGTGTAAAGCTCTCATGTCACTTCAGTACCTCTTAGCACTGCAAGATGGGTATTGCTGCTCTCTGATCAGAGTCCTGCTTGGGAGTGGTTGAAAATCAGAATTGTTGCTCTGCGGCAGGGAGGCAGGCCATTGTTGTGTTTGAGAAGGAAAAGCTGAATTTACAGTTTTCCTAGGGGAGACAAATCCCCATATCCAGTTTTAAAAAACAACAACAACAACAAAAGGCAAAAGCTTGCAAATGCAAAGACCACTGGTAGCAGGGAGTACAGATGTGACATTTGAACAACCTGGACCTGCAAACTGGAGCTTAGCTGGAACAGAGGCTTGAATCACCACTTTTCATTTTCTTGCAAGTCCCACAGCTCACTCTTGAAGACAAATTGTCTCACTTCTGCATTTCTATGAGCCAGGCAGAGTGACAGGTCAAAGAACTAAACACGAGGTACAGGGACAGGCACACACAAGTGAGAGGCTACAGAGAAATGTCAAGCCAGCTGCATAATCCAATACACAAAGCTCCCAGATAAAAAAACTTTGCTCAGTGATAAACTGTAGCCAAGAGCAACTGGGAGAGAAGCTTTCTTTGCCTTAAATGTCTTTGCACCCACCCCTTCAAGTGACTCAGTGGTAGCCACCGTAGCTGCCCCAGAATTCCAGTTTGATAAAGTAGTAAGACTGGACAGAAGGATGAAATAAGGGCAGAGGGACTGAGAAGGGGCAGAGAAGGCTTTTATTTTGTGTCAAAGACTCCTGTCTTGGGTGCTGTAGACCACTGATTCCATGAAATAGATACCGCTCAAAAAGCCGGCTGACAGACAGCTCTGAGGAGGATGTGTTAATGACCCAGCCTCTCTGAGCTGTAACGGGGGAAGGCTGAGCGAACTTCAGTGAACATCAGCTACCTACCACAAATAAAGATGGTGTAATTACAGAGGAAAAGGTGGGGAAGTCTGAGGGCAAACCCGGGCACCACTTTTTTCAGGGACTAGAGACAGTCATAGCTGAATATCTACTGTGTGAACTGCTAGCAACTCGGATGATAAAAAGCTGTTTTCCTACAATGTGGTCAGGTTGCTGCTGTGTTGTCCTTACTGCTGTATCTCTCTATGACATTCTTTTGTGCTATGTGTGGACTCCATGTCAGCAAACAGTGAAACTCATCTTTTAAGGGGAGTAAAGGAAAAATTGGCTTGTCCCAGCTTTTGGACAGGATTTTTTTAGCCCAAGAATCCTAGGCTGCATTCCCAGGCTTGCCAGAAGTTCCAGCAGGATGGTGACATTGGGAAAGTATCCACAGGCAGGTGAGGCCCAACACCACTTGACCTCTACCAGGGGTCCTGCTGGTGGGATCTGTGTGATTGAAGGGAAATGAAGACCACCCTACCATGGGATGGATGTTGTACCATGTGAACAGGGTCACATACCCCACTGAGATGTGCTGTGAGGGATAAATGTGATACTTCAGCTTCCCTAAGGAAGTCTTCTTCCACATCTACACTGCCATTGCAAAGAGGAGGAATGAAGTCCTGACACATTAAGGTCAGTAAGAAAAACAGACCCCACACAAAGAAAAGTGAGAAGCCTGCACTCTTTCCTCCTACTCTCCACCTGCTCCCACACAAACCTCAACACTTGTTTTTTATTTGATCCCACTTTCATTTCCCCTTTTTGGTGTGGGTGCTGCAGTGTAGCAGCCCGGGGTGCAAGGCTGTAATCTCCCAAATTAATGAACATGTTGGAGGTGCAAAAACATCCTACGTGTCTGACTACTCCTGTTTCCCACCGCCTTTCTCGAGATTATCATAGTTTGACATTATTGTAACAGTGTTCAGGAAATAGAGGACTGGATACATTTAATTATACATTATATTTGTAGGCTGCCAGGCTGACAGCTTGTTTTTAATAACCAAATGCTTGGGGATAATCAAACAAAATTTTTGAGTTGAGCTGATGAAGTGCCAGCCGGGAGGAGCACAGAGATGCTGGGACTTCTGCAAACATGGCAAAACCACCCAGCCACCAGCCTGGCCCCAAGGCAAGAACCCCAGTGCTGTGCTCCCAGCAAGCTCAACAGTCAACACGTACTTTAATGCTTTCTAACATTTGTCTACCAAAGTGCTGTAAAGAACCTGTAGGTTTTGGAAATTTTATCTTGACATGTAGGTGAGAGGCAGTAGTTCAATTTCTTTTTATTTTTCACAGCCTCCTGTGAGAAGCCTCCATATTCCCCTACTCCCCATTCAACTTTTAAGTATTCTCACTGGTATTTCTTATCTGGTAAAGACTGAGCAAAGACTATCATCTGAACCATCCACAATGATTGAAAGATTCTCAAAGATTATGATAGAGAAGCAAAAGCTCTCTCTATGGTGATATTTCACCTTTATATGATTGCCAATCTCAGATGAATACCACACTAAGTTTTCCCAGCCAACTCTGAATTTACCCACTCCTTCACACTGCAGTGCTTATAAAAACAATCTTTCCTTTCACATAAACCCTGCATTGTATCTGGAATGCAAACTGAAACTTTTCCGTATCTCCTAAGAACTTTCAGCACATTC
The DNA here is from genome assembly GCA_013396755.1 of Sclerurus mexicanus. Taxonomy (NCBI): domain Eukaryota; kingdom Metazoa; phylum Chordata; class Aves; order Passeriformes; family Furnariidae; genus Sclerurus; species Sclerurus mexicanus. The sequence continues at coordinate 1,069,038 of VWZF01005843.1, read as the reverse complement.
CTGGTGCTTTTTGCAGCCCTCATCAGACTTTTCTTCTCTAATGGCCAAACATTGGCTGTAAAATCCTAGACTTATTCATAGATGCCCTTTATGTCTACTGGTAGTCAAAGCTCCAGGTACAAACATCTTCAGGCTCTCAAGAAACACAGCTAAGCTTTGCAGCCTTTGGGAGCGGCTTTAATTCTGTGTACACACCTTCATAGGACATGCCTAGAGACCTCTTTTTTATGGCTTTGAGCAAAGATGTTCTTCTGTTATACATCCCACACTGCTAGTGCAGTGATACAATGGAAATTATATTTCCTGTGGCTGCAGAGACTGTGAGGACTGCTGAACCACTGCTGAATAAGGAAATTACTGGCACAGTGAAGACTCTTTTGGAAGCATTATAATCAGTTTGTCCCTATTCCTCTCACCACCTACATGAAAAACTGGTTATTTCATTCCTAAGAAGGAAAAAAAAAAATGTGCTCTGTGATTGCTAAACAAGAATAATAATCAGAACAATGAAAGACAGAGAAGAAGAGAGAGCTTTGTCAATATTGCAAAATTATTTGCTCTGTTTTATGTAAAAAATAAATTCCATATGATAAAATCCTTTCTAGGAATGTAGACTCTTCTGAAATCCTCTCTGGACATCCCTTCTCTCTAGAGGATCATTTCCTCCTTCATTCCGGATGGGCTAGCTTTCCTGTGTAGTTGAATTTCCCTCTTCACTCCTGTCTGAGGACAACAGTCCTGGGTGACTTTTCTCTGTCTAAACTCTTGATGAACAGCCAGCTGGCAGGTCACTGAGTCTTTTTAGGAAGCCAGAGGATGAGAAGTCCAGTTCCATCTCTTCCCATCCTTTTTCCTGTGTTATTCATATGGGGTCAAATTGTCCCTCAGCTGGTTGCCCGCAAGTCCTACTGCAGCAGCAAAGGTCTTTAAAATCTGTGGGTGGGGGTTTCCATACCTCAGCATCAGGTGGGGTGCTGAGGACAGGCTGGGTAGTTTCAAAAGCTACAGGCATGGTTGGTGTGAAGGTCCCCTTGCCAAAGCCCCCGTAAGCATGTGCTGTGAAGTGCACCCCTCTGCTGGGGCACCAGGGCAGCTTATCTGTCACTTTTCTTCTAGTCACAGGATGCTCAATGCTCAACCCTTTTGCAAAAAATTTGGATCAAGGTCTCCAGTGGAGGAATCGGTCTGGAGTAATCTTTTTTTTCCAGTTTTTCCACTCTTCAGCCTTGTAGTTGTGATAAAGATCTAACTATAGCATGAAAAAAGTACAAATATAGTAACAGTCCAAAAGGGTGTTCCAATGACAGCCCCACTTTCAGGGGAGAGGAAATAAGTTAAGACTTAGGTATGTGTTTCACACTTACCTTGTAATTTGCCAGCATAGGAGGCCTATTTGTAGTACAGCTGTGACAATATTTAAATATAGTAATTTTGAATCTGAATTATAGATGATGTTTTGTACTTTAACAAATCTCAGTGGCTAAATATTTATCTTTTCCTCTTTCAGGTGTCTCCTTTTGTTGGCAGATTTCCAGTTCTCTCTGCATTGCTTCTCTCCTTTGGAAATAAGGCATTGAATAAGGATCTCTCTTCTTCAGAGCCTGGCTCCTCTTTCCCTTGGCTCCTGTGGTGAAAGTAATTAAGAGCAATTGATTGCTATAGAAATATTAATATTTATTATTGGTACTGCAGTAATATCCTGAAGCTTCAGCAGCTGTGACATAAATATGTGACAGAGCAATAACTGTGGTAGTGGCAGCTGAGGATTATTACTTTGACCACAAGGTCAATAACCCTGCCATCATGTAGGTGGACTCTGAAAAAAATTAAGTAGGGAACCTTCCAGAAAAAAACCCCTGCAAAACATGGTTGCAATCATTTGCATGCAACACAAATGCAATCATTTTAAGCCCCGTTTCTCTTGAAAGGATCTCTGAGAACTGGTATCTATGAATCAGTCTTTTGAGGAGCTGATGAATATGAATTGAAAGGAAAAAACTCCTCCATTTAAGCTTCTTTACCGTGGGTCGGCTTACCTTCTACAATTGTTCCACATGCCTCATGCTGCTGGAAGTTATCTGCAATCATCAGAAAAGTTTGTCATGACATAAACACAGTAAAGGGGCATTTTTATCTTGGTGTACCTGGCCTACCAAACCCCCATGCTGGAACATCACCCTCTCATATTTGCTGTTAAGTGTATCCTACCCACAAAAGCCTACTGTCCTTTATTTGAGGAAGAATAGAACAGTGAGATATGTGAAAGCAAACAGCATCCATTCCACCTTGCTACCTACCACTGCTTACTGCATTGATTTTGGCCAAGACTGAAGAGATTTGAAATGTTCTCACTCCAATCTCTTATTTTGTTCAGAAAAAGATCCATCATGAAAATCACACAATTGCAGTAGGCCCCAGATGATACAATTTCAAGGTATCGCAGCAGAAAGACTACAAAACCCCAAAATTCACACATTAAAAAGATAATAAAAAAAGAACATTTGAGGTGTGTCTTGCTTTTCAAATCTCAATATAACAATCTGAAGAACATGGGATGTTGCTTCATGGAAATTCCTCTACCTCATGTCTTTGTCCTGCAAAAATGACTTTAAAGGAAATTTTCACCCACTATAGTGCATTGGTTTATTACTATAAAGAGGATATACATACCATGTATGTGTCTGAGTGAGTTTTTAACAGCTTTATCTATTTACCAATGAGTCAAGATAATTATAGTTAGATTGTGGGATAGAATGATAATGCACTTTAATGTAGGAAGGGATTTTATAAAAATTACAAGTCAATCATTCTAATTAGCCAAGAAAGAGAGAACAAGATGTAAAAGGATTAAAGGAACATTGTCAGATTACATTTTAGAAACCATATAATTGTAAAAAGTCCGTACTCTGACAACTTACACTTCCAATAGCATGTCCTGGCTTTGAGATTATTTAAAATTCTCTTGAGAAGGAAATTTCCACTTTCTGTTCATTTTTGGAAGAGGTGTGAAAAGCGGTTTTCGTACACAGAAGTCTCATAAGCAATTATGCATTGAACAGTTTATTGGGTGTTACATAAATAGATTAGAGTGAAATAACTTCTTCAAATCTGCCAGTTATAGACAAATTTTCATTTCACTTTCATTAAAACATACACATTTTTTAAAAAATGTAGTGTTTTTCAAATAGACAAATACAAGGGTACGGTTTTTGTTGTGTTGTCCTTGCTATGCTACTGCTGTGTCCCAGTGATACAATTTAGAACATGAATTCAAAAAGAAATGTTGGTTCTGGGAGTCTCCTTTTGCAACCTACAATTTGAGACAACTGAAAAAATCCCATTTTTCAAAGTTGCACTACTTAGTTCTCTCTGAAAATGAGGTTCCAGCTCAATATCTCAGAAAATGGAGGTCCCTGAAACAAAGAGTTGTTTTGAAAATCTGTGCTATTTTTTAAATTGCATAAGCTTTTCAGAAGTAACATGTCAGGGAGTTAAGAAGAAATATTTGGTCTCTTGTTATTTTTCTTCAAATATGTCATTCAGGCCCAATAATTCTTCTGAGGAATGATGGACTGTGGTGTGCTAACACAATTGTAAATATCCTCTTTCCTGTGCAGATACAAATCTAGTTTTAAAATTCTGTTATATAAGAGGAGTTTAGGGCTAGTCTGCCCTAAAAACATCCCTGACAGTCTTAAATGTCCCAGTTCAAAATATTTTTCAGTGACATAAAACATTTTGTGGATTATTTCTTGTTTCTCTTGATTTTTAATTATTTTTTTTAAATTTTTTTTAATGCCACAGAAACATTCCACATGTTTAGTTAAGAACTAAGATTTTTTTTATTTTTTTTTAAATAGGAAAAATATTTACTATTTCCTAACCAGCCAAAAATGTTTCCATAGAATAGACCTGCCATGGGATGCTGTTAAGTATCATTGAGAACTGCTTTCCATGCCAGGCATTGCTATTAAAATATAAAACCTATTGACAAACATGAAGAAGTGCAAATGAAAGCAGGAGAAAGCAGATACGCTTAGGTAATAGGAGAGCTAGAGATGAGAGCAATGAGAGCTAAAGGTCACATTAGGTAACTGAGTGACTAGATGAACTGGCTAACAGAGGAAGATAAAGGAAGCTAGGCACAACTAGCTTGTGTAAACAAGAATGAATGGTCAGTGGAATAATAATCTATATGTACTCATAGTAAGGAAAAAATAATAAAGAGAGAAGGATGCTGTTTATTTTAGCTTAACTGGTCATGACTTGACTATTGTCATAACCTGAAGATCTTGACAATGCAAGGGGCATAGCAAGGGAAACTTCCGGACAAGATCTTCAGGTTGTTCAAAATCACAAAGCAGGTGAAGTAAGTCTGATTGCCTGAGGCTAGACTGGACAGTAGTTCAACCTGCTGAGTATGTATTTTACCATTTCTTGAAATTTGTGTCAGGAAATTCTAGAAAATGTTTTAGATGGCAAAGCCAAGGTACAAAGAAAAGTGCTTCACGGTTAAAATTACTGACCCTGTTCCACTGAAACTCTGCAGAAAACTTTCAAGAAAAGACTTTTCTATGACTCTCAGATTCTGTCACTTGCACAAATAGAGAGTGCAGGTATCAAACCTTCGGAGGTAAGATGAACTAGATGATGCAATAGATCTTTTCTGTCTCTATTTTTCATGAGTGCACAAACAAATATTCATGTCTGGGAACATTAATCGCTATTGGGCAGAGGTCTAAATCAAAGAAGGGAAATAATGTTTTGTGCATGCTCAGCACACAATGTTCTAATGTTTGTAAGTATGTAATTTCCAAACCAAATTTCTTCAAACAAGGCAATGCATCATTCAGGAGTACATTCTTTTTCAAGGATTATGTTTCAAAACAAAGTTGTTTTGAGTTACCGGGGATGAAAAGCATATGAAATATACCTTAAGTGGTGAAAATCACTTCTTCCCTCCTCTTGATTAGATAACTTTGAAAAAGATACAAACAGCTGGATTGATTTTTATGAAAGTTTCTAAAACCAATTGAATGTTGGACTGAGACCGAGTACAAAAATTTGAGCCCCAAAGGTAATATTTTTTTAAAATTATAAATGGCCATGATTTAGAATTGAAATGTCATTTTCAAGCTTGGCAAGACCATCACAACCAAAATGCTACATTAGCTTGTGTTGTGCAAAGCTTTAGTGATTATAGAAAAAACAATTCTCTGAGTTTCCACTGACCTGTAGCAAGTTACTCTGTTAGGAAATCTGTCACAAAAACAGAAAACAAGGAGTGAGAAAGAGGATGAGTAGAACTAGAGAACAATAAGAAAAAGGAGTAGGAATGAATGATAGGTGGGGGAATGAAAAACAAAACAAACATAAAATAAAGATGGACCAGAACAGTCTCTTTCCAATTCCTCCATTTCCCCATGGGAGGATAAGACCTCTGTGGTCAATGTTGCTCACTTGAACGCAGTAGTGAAAAGCACAAGACATGGAGATGGCAAAAAGGAAGCCAAAAACAATATAAAAATGAAGGGAATGCAAAAGAAATGGATAAACCAGGGAGATTAAAAGAGAAATTATCAAGGAAAGTGATTTTGGAGCTACTGCCAGAATTCTTGGAAGAGTTCTGGAATGAGTCTCTCAGTTACAATTCAGTGAGAGCTCCATTTAAAATCATTTTTAGAAATCTGCAAAAGCAGGGCCAAGTGAGAAGCAGGCTGTGTGGAGGCTGACTGGAGAAAGACACAGCCTGGAATTGTCCAAGACTGCAAAGCCATATTTTTTTTTTCCTACCTGGATGGAGCTCCAGTTAGTGTTTGCCAGCAAGGACACCTCACCAAAGCCAAGACTCTGGAAGTACCAGCTGCTAGAGAGACTTCTGAAGCTACAGGTTTGTCAAGGGTGCCTCTGTGTCAGGGATCTCAGATTAAACAGGCTGAGAGGGATGAGATTATCCAAATTTAGCAGCTTTCCTGAAATTTGTTAGCAAACTGAAGTCTCCTGTCAAAGATTTTGCATAAACATACTCCTTAAAGATCCTTTCTGAGATTTCTATAGCTTCTCAAAACATTGCAATGGTTGTCCTGGTCGCTGACCCTGCTCTGCAAGAGGTGGTTATAAAGCATTTCAGGCAACACTCTTTGATGGAAGCTTGCTCTTGCCCTTACAGCATAGGTCTGAAGCCTTATCAGTTTTCTGCTGCTACCATTTTCACTCCTCTCAGTTGCAAAACATGTTCCCTGTATTTTGCATTTGCTGCTTGTCATCAGGTAGTCAATGAAGAACTCTACCATGAGTTTCAGCTACAGGCCCTGCTCTTATAATTCTTCCAAACCGCCTGCAGGAGTTGAGCATAATTCCAAGTTTTTCCTGTATAAACCAGTTGTCACATTACAAACATCCATTCAGCTTTTGATTTGCATAGTTAAGAGAGAATTGTTTGCTGCTTTGTGACCACGACCCAATAGGGACAGACAACAACAGGAAAAACAAAACTTTCCTATCCTCTGACTACAGATATTTGCCCTCCTTTCCATACTTTTATTTTAAACTAGCCATCCTTGCTCCCTACCCAACAGCAAGAAAAATTCAGTGACTCATTTCACCCATTCTGGACTTGCTGACATTTAGAAACAAATGTCAAGTTGATAACTTATCTGCGAGACAAGAGAGAGGCATTGTCCTCTGCTATTCAAAGAACCTTGGTACAACATTCTCAACACTTTTTGCAATATTCTACATATTACATACAAAGGTATAAATGATATAAAACCTCATCTTTATTTTATCAAATCCTGAGCAGGTAATAAAAGTGTGTATGTCAGGCACATTAAGAATATAAATCATAAAGCTATTAAGAGAGTGCTTTGATCCATAATTTCCTTCCTCTTGGGAATACATTTATATGTTAGTTTTAGGGTCATCTTATATCATACATGAGAAGATTCATTTAACCCTAAGGGTGCCTCATGGAGTGAGTGTCACATAATAGAGCCCACAAGCAAACCTTTGGTACAAAGTGAAGGTGGCTAAAGGCAGGTATTTGGCAGTATTGATTTGAAATTCAGCTATCTGAAAAATTTCCATCAGGACTGTTTTCCAAAGACAAATATCTTTGACAAATGTGGGCACATAAATATTTTGATCCGGAAAATGCTGATTCTGTAGAAAAACAAAGCTCCTTAAAGCAAAATATATCTCTAAATCTCTATCTATAGGTATGTCTAAACAGAAATGAATTTTGTTTTTTCCATACCTCAATAACCATAAGAATGCATTGTGGGACAGAGCATCTGCTTTCCTGAAGTTTGAATTCTGGATATTAGTTGAAGTTCCCTAGAGAAAATGTATCATTTTAAGTGGGGTAAGAGACTGTGATGCATTCCACAGACAAATAGCTATATCATACTGTAGTATGACTCTGTTTATGCATTTCTGAGATGAACACTTTTTCCACAAAAATATATGGTTTTTAATTTTTCACAAATGCTTAATGACTTACTTCAGGGAGCAAAATTAATTTTCAGCTTCATTCTTCAGAAGACAGTTGTATGTCAAGTAAACACGTGCTAATACACAGGAGTGTTCAGTAATGAGGAGGCTTAGTAGGAAAGCTGGGCTGGGGGTTACTCTGCACCACTAAAGGCAGTGGATATCAGGTACAAAACTTCACAGGACTGTGGTGCTCATTGCCTTCCTATTATGAAAAGAGTGAGAACCCTCTCTGTAGCATAAATAATTTTTGTAACATGGTTTTGTTATTTTAAGAACAGTAAAAAATTCTGGGCATGTTTTATATTGAGAGATATTTAAGCATAGGTTGAAATTTCATTTTGAGGGAAGCTTTTAGGGATGATTTAATGAGCTCTGACATGATTTAGGTGAATGGCCTAGGCAGGCTATTAGAACTGTATCCCAAGCTCAACAGCACTATGACAAAACATGCAAAGACAAAGTGGACTTAATTGTTCTTTTTTTCACATTAAAAATTCCGCAAGGGAGAAAGACTAAGAAACATTAAATAATTTGTCCAAAATATCCTCAAAGTTGATGGAAACACAGGCACAGTGTCTGACAGATTCTATAAGAGAAACACTCTTTGCAAACTAAGTCTGTCTTGTGGGTAGTGATCACAATGGCTCAAGTCTGCCTTGATCAAAGCCAGGATCTGATTGTAGGATGAGACCTGACAGACTCATATTTAAAAGATTTGAAGACTGAGCAGTTAAAACTTACAGTGGTTATCTACAGCACTGGGATCTACATATCTTAGAATGAAAACAGGGTCTGTAGTGACATCTAGTCACTTCTGGTTTTAGTTAAAGTCAAAATAACTAATCCTAACCTTTCACTTCGAATGCTGTGTGCACTTTTTATCACAAAGCGAAGAGGAAAAAAAGGATGCAAAATACACATTTTTTTAAAGCTGCCATGCAATTTAAAGTTCAGTTTAGGTATATTTTGGCTGAATTCTGTAAAAAGTTACCGGCTGTTTACCAGTGGACAGCCTTATGCATTGTCAGCTCTCTTTTATAAGTTTTACTAAGTCAAATTACTTTTTACGAAAGGTACAAAGGTTCTAGGTGTTTCTAAAGTTACCTTTGGATCAGTTAGTAAATGTTCTAGAAATGTTGAGAGTAATGCTCCATATGGCAGCCATCAGCACAAGGGATGGCTTAAGATCTTTCTGCCCTCAACCTGCTTTCCTTCCTCCCTCATCACCAACAGTCTCTTGGTGCTTACCAGCTCCTTATCAGTGCTCTGCTCCATATTGCATCTCTGGGTATAATCTTGTTTGAATGAAAGAAAACTCTTAAGGAGAGTTATTGGGTTAAAACCACAGTGGTTTGTGTGTTAAATAGGTTTTCCGTATCTTTAAACCAGTCCCACGCAAGTAGTAGAATGGATGGGAGTGAAGGAGTAACTTTTGTCAGGATGTAAATCACTTAAAGTAGCTCTGCCACCAAAGGATTCATAATGTGGAAAAAAGTGTTTGTAACACTGCTCACAAGTAAATTAGCATTTTCCAGTCTTACACAAAACCTGTCTCCCCACACAGCCTGATAGATTTTTATTGAGCTTTCTGATTGTTCCATTTTATCACTATAGGCAAGCAACAAAGCTATGATTGCTTTGTTTTAATTGTCTACCAGGTACTATTGCAGTCTTTTGGGTCCCTTTGTGCTACACAGTTTTTAATTAATAGGTTATGGACTGCTCACACCCATGAGACTCCATTAAATGCAGCTGGATGGTACATAATGCTTACTGAATTGCAGCACAAAATTTGTGTTTCTGTAAAGGTACTATCTTAAGACACGTCCAGCTAAAATTCAATGAAAAGTTTAATGAAGCTTGTCAGCTTGTCTAATAAAGAATACTGCCACTCTGTACAGAGCTGGAAAGCACAGAAAATTTTGTTGCAGTCTTTTTGTCAGACATGATGAGCACTGAAGCCCAAGCTGATGTATAGACTACAAACAATTGCTTTTCATTTGATGTAGTTATGTTGCTCTCTCAAACAAATTGAGAAAACAGTGGGTAATATATGTAGAAAAGAGAAAACTGCGAGTCAGGCAGTAAAGAAGGAGATAAAGGGAAGGAAATGATTTGCATTTTGGAATAGACAGTTCAGTAAGAGAGAAAATTAAAAGAGGCTGCTGGTGGACATCTGGTGAGTCCAAGAGTTGCAAGTGTTAGCACAGAAATAGTTTTTGGGTGATCGGAGTTGGAATGACTGCTTTGTTAGAAACTTCCTTCCATTCATGACTGGGTCCTAGTCTGCTCTGTGGGGATTTGTTGTGCTGTGGGGTTCTAGTTTAAATCCACTTGCATGATTTTCATTTCAGTCTGAAAAAAGTGGGGATTCATGTATCTCAGTATTTCTATTGCAGGATCCCTGGCCATCCTACAAAACTAAGAAACTGGTTATTTTGCATTTTTTTTCTCTAGTGCAATGCTATTTGCCACACTCGCCTGATCTTCTTTACAGTTGATTAATTTCTGGGGGAATATATGGTTGTGCTGGGGGTTTTGAACATGACAGTTTCAAAATACATTTATTTTGTAATTTTGACCATGATAACTAGAAATTTGAAGTTGGTGAAATCCATGGACACTTTAATGTTTATAAATTGGTGATGAAAATTGCTACAGAATTCTACAGTTTTAGGTCAGATGAAGAAATTGTCCTCATATAACATGCTATATACAACTCCTCATAAACTTCTTAAACTAAGATTTTCCTCTGATTATTATTCCTTCAAGAATAACTGCTGGTATCTTTGCATGGAATGGTGAAGCTATGAGTGAATGAGAAGTGAATGAACTATTTTGCATTTTGTCCAGCTTTAAAATCTGCATGCTGCCATGTTCTTCAAGGTGAGACTATAGTGGTACAGGGTCCTGGTAAGATGCATGGATATACTCTGAATGTTTAGAGAGGTTTTATGCTAAGAAATTTCTGAGGCATAGTTTGTCTCAGAGAAAAAATGCTCTCTAAGTAGGAAGACAGACACAGACATTTTGTGTATCCTACTTCTATTAGAACTGTGCCTCTGTCTGATGCATCTACCTGAGTTCCTGTATTCATCATTATTGGGAAATGTATAGAAAGCCCTAGCGAACAGGGTGGAAGTAAGAGAGCTGGTAGTGCAGCTTTTTCTTGGGGTTCTCTTAGCAGTCATTTAATAGTGTCTTTGAGATTAAAGACAGACGCCTTTTTGCCTTGAGTTCCTTATTGTTCTATCAGAAAATCACTTGCTTGCCTTGCAGATGCAATTGTGAATGATGTATAATTTCTGTAGCTCCTCCCAAACTTAAAGAGTCTCACTGTTTCTAGTGAGAATCAAAATACAACTTCAGTGGAGATTATTCATTACTCTCATCCATCTACATGAATATGAGGTCAGATTTTGGGCTTTCAAATGTATGATTCCCAAAGCCATCCAATTTAGAGCTCAACAAGATGAAGAGTGCCTCAAAGTAGAAAATATTGTTTCAGAGGCAGGAGTTATCAATATGTAGGTGGGAGAGAAGACTAAAACCTGTTTTACCATATGAGTGCCACCAGTGGGGCTGGATGTCATACACCATGAGGGATATCAGGTCATCCATCCTCATTTGTTCTCTTCCTCTCCTACCAGTAGCTGTCTGCATAGCAGGCAAGGCCTAAGAGGCAGAGGCCTCAGATTTGGTGAAAACTCCCCATCTACTCAGCTGGTGTGAACAACAGAAAGTGTGTCAAAAAGACAAGAACAGGAAGGACAGAGGTGTGATGGATAGTTCCTCATCAGTTCCCCTCAATCCACCATACTATAGCCTTCACAGGAAACAGAAACAGAATACCATTATTCAAGAGTAAATAGAGATGAGGGAGAGGTCATGCAGAGGGCTAAAACAAAAAGGAGCAGATGGAGGGAAAAGCAGCAAGAAAAATACTGACATTTGTTACACCATGGCATGTCCTGGAGGTTCCCCTTTGTTTGTGTACCCTTCTGCTAGCCATTATTTCAAACATTACAGAAATACAGCCATTACCCTAGGAGTGTAAAAATAAAAAAATCCTGCATGAAACAGGGGAACCAGATTTACTATCAGAAGTCTGAAAATGCTGGTAGCAACAAAACATGTTATAAGGGGTGGATATCATAAAAGAGGACTGTACAGCTTCTCAGTTAAACCTACATAGATTTCAGCAACATCCAAGTCCTGCAAGACAACTTTCAACCACATCAAAAGACAAAGAGAAAAGTTGTTCTGACTGAAAACAACTTTCAACATCCTTGATGGCACAAAAAGTCTTCTGGTTGATGGGACCCAACGCACCAAAATCTAATTGCAGAACTGTAAAATATTTGCAGGCATCAGCAGCTATCTAAGAGAGATGAAATGGGTTTAGTCTAGGAGACGTATTAGATCATTGTGGGATATGCCAGAATGACAAAGTCACAACTGTACAGCCTCCTTTGAACAAGCAAAATGAAAAAGATTCTGAAACAAATGTTCTACCTTGAGCTTTTTGTCCCCCAACTCATTGTGATCTTGGTTTTTGATAGGACATGCCCTGGGAATATGTGTGCAGCTGCTGGGGCAGAGGCTTCCTGCAGCTGGATGCCAGCCTTGGATGAAGGCAGGAGGAAGGATCAAGCATCTGCCAGCAGCTGTGCAAGGATCACATCAAGCACAGCACTTTGGTCTTCCCAGGCATCTGGTCAGAGTTCAGCTCCACTTTGCTGACTCTGAAAAATGAGCGTTATGCTTTCTCACAGAATTTTTAAGTGTTTTTCCAGGAACATTTAGCCCTCATGCAAACACATTTATCTGAAAAGCCAAAGGAAACCTCTTATTTGCTCAGAAATCTCCAGCAAGTTTTTTCAATGCATCTGTTAGGATCTGTAGGAAAGACAATGAGAAGACCAGAAGAGCAAAGAGCAACCGATTCTAAGGTTTAGCAAGTAACAAGGAAACCAGTACACAATGCAGGTACTAATGCCCTTGGAGTAACAGGCATATAATTATATAATAGCCAGAGAGAGCAGTAATGCTCATTGTTGTACATTGAGTACCAATTACTATCCCAAGTCTGCCTTTTTCTTATTATTTTTTAAAATTTATGCAGGTAAAGTAACATGCTCAATGACAATTATACCTTTTCTCTAATTGCAGCAAAAGACATTTCAACCCTTTTAAGGAAGGTGGTAAGGGAAAATAGTCTACTCCTTTGTTTTTCATTAAAGAATTATTTCCAGTTTTGATTTTATTTAAACAAGTCTTCTAATGCCTGTGTACTTTGCAACAGAGACATGACATTTTCTTGATGAGGGAGCTGGGAAATAAAGAGAAGCTCTTCATTATGACTGACAAAATCTAGTACAATTTGTAAGTCAGAATTTTTACGTTCCTATTAAAAAAATCTTTGTAGCTACCAAACTCTCCTTACATTTTCCCTGTGTATTGTGATTGTTTCTAGACTCCCCTAAATTGTCTTTTCTGTGTTTTTTGACTATGTAATAACACAAAATCATAAATGTGGAACAGGATCCAGAGGTCTGAAATCCTCCAGTGCAGAGACCTGGCACTTCCTACAAATAGTTTTAGGCCTCAGAAGTGTGATGTATGTTAGTTTCCCCTCCTATACTTAGTTCACACAGACAGAAAAAGTCTACTGACAATATCAATTAGTTACTTCCTTAGCTGAAATAACAGAAGCTCATGTTGGCACCTGGCCTCCCAGGGAAGGAAAGGGACTTCCACATGAGACTGTTTTGGTGCAGAAGTAAGGGTGCAAGTCCAATGAAAAAACGAGCTAGAATGTCAATATTAAAAGTTTGAAAAGTCAAACTGTAAAGCTGAGGAAATGTCAAAATTGTACCCAAAAAGCATACATTGCTTTCTCCCCCAGGATTCTTGTCTTGTTCAGTACACAGAGTGGATAATGGATGAGAGAGGACCTGGCAAAAACAGAAGGGATGTTCTCTGCTTCAAAAGCTGGATGGCTGAGCTTTATTCCAAATTCAGCTGCCACCTTGCTATAGGATGATGGACAATAATTGATATATACAGGAAAGGTTGATTATGTTATGCAACTCACCTTAAATCTACTATCTCTTAACTTGATGGTCATTTCAACCTTAACCTTCTACTAAAACATTTTTTTTTCCAAAACCATTTTAATACACTTTGAAATGGGTCTGTTTCTCACACCCAGAAATGCCTATTAGCAGATTGTTCAATCTGTTGCATACAAGGGGCTCAGTTTTTCCTTCTACTGCAGTCCTGTCTTCAGGAATCCTGCCACCCCAGTGCCTCAGCCTTACACTGACATGTACTGCAATGTGTCTTGATGACCATGTGGAGCTGTTCATGGGCAGGCAGAAGTCAAACAGGTTTTAAACCACTGTATCCTATTCTATGATTTGAAGCTACTTCTGGCTGGATCTTCACCAGAAGAATTAAGAAAACATTGTATTATCATCTTTATCATCTATCTGAGACCTTGGTTAAGCAGTAAAGTCAGGAAAAAGCACAAGTCAGGCTATGTGCGTGCATTGTTTAGAGAGGTGTATTATGTGCATGTATGCATGATGTACCACAGGCTCGTGTCATAACCTTTTGCAAGAACACTGCATGAGATCATACTGTTTTTTACCTCGTGGCTGAATGACTTTTGCCATTTTGCAGTATTATCAAAGAGGAAAATGCACTTTTCCTTGAATTGTTTTTCCCCTCATATTTGTGAGAACACTGGAATCCTCACTGACCTGTGCCTAATAGGTACCACTATCCAAAACACTACAGCTGAAGAGAATGACCTTTGCCAATAGCGAGTTTGTCTTGCAGAAACCAATGGACAGGGAAAGAGCAAGAGAGCGAGAGACAGCTCCGACAGTAATGGGCTGTAATTGAGTTCTCAGCCTTGCTTTAAGTGCCTTGGTGCGATTGTCTGTGAAAGTTGCTCTGTTTTATGCTCTTTTGTTAGGTTCTGTCAAGCCCCATTTAAAATAATGAGGCCCCTTCACTCACTTTCTCTCCATATAGTTCGGAGCAGACAAGAGAACTTTCAAAGGAAGAACAAAAACTCATCTTCAGGGAAGAGGGGGCTGTTGTAAATTACTGATACCCAGGATTCTTGCAGAGGCAGTAAGCCAGGTGTGACCTTGACAAAGGACAAATCAAACACACATTATCTGGCACTTTCAACCAACGCCTTCTGTTCCCAGGAGGTGCAAACTCATGCTGGATGCCTGATAAAGCTCCCGCTTTCTAGCAGCTGATCCATCTCTCATCAAGTGTGTGAATCCACAACACATATCACAGGAGCAGGCTGGATATAAAGACTAATAGGTCTTAGAAAGACCTTTATGAAAGTTGTGTTTGAATTGGGAGCAAAGGCCATGTGTAGAGAGATGCTGAGCACTCACAGCTGTGCATTTCTCTGGTGGAACTGAAATGCCCATAATTCCCTTTGCATGTGGGACAGCTCTACCATGAAATGATTGATCTCATCATCAGGTATGTGCTGTAACTATCCACAAGTGTTTAGGGTGCATGACAGTATCAATCAGCTGATTCTGCAACTACAGACACTAATGAAAGAATATTTTGCCCTCACAGAACTCCTTTTAATCACTCTTGAACAAAATCTAAAATATTAACCACTTTTCTGAGACAAAGGTGGGCATAGGTTTAATTACTTCTTCCTTTCCCTGTCCTAAGAGGATTGCAAATCAGGAGCCAGTCCAGCTGACAACAGTATCCTTAATGATCAAAGTAGGGGCTTAGAGCTTGAGGGTGGAATGGTCTAATACTTCTGGGCTGAGGAACAAAGATCCAGTTGGTTTGTCTCTATCACAGCAGCACCAAACCAGTGTCACTCCCTTTATAACCTTGTTTTGAGAAAGGGATAGATACCTAAAACTCCAAGATACAAACTTCTTTCTCTCAGGATTGGGAATCCAAAAGAAATGAACTGATAGGCTGAAAACCCTTTAGAAAAAATATAAGTTCCTGGGAAGCAGAGGCCAGGAAGAATTCATTATATGGTACCCCTTCTAGCACTGGGCTTGCTTGCAATGTATTGATAAACCATTAGATGTCCCTTTGTACCTTGCAAAGCTCTACACAGGGCATAGTTCCTAGGGGGAAAACCCCCAAACAAACAGGAAAAAGAAAAGCTGGAGCTCAATCTGTGCAGAAACTTTTCTGCCTTTTCGCCTGTTGTGGTGCTATTTAGTAAATTCCAATTGTTCTAGAAGGAACATGCTTCTTCAGTTTATGATATAAACAAACTACTGGCATTGCACTCTCTGTGTTAGGCATGATCTTCGAGGATGTTGGCCGGTGTTAAACTTTAAGCCTGTTGGAACAGTATGTAGGGTGGCAGGTAGACAGCATGCTCTTGCAAAGTTTAAAAAAGAGGTCCAGCTCTGGGATAACTTTTGCCTTGCCCATCTACAGTAGGAAAAGTTATCCTCCAATACTGAAACAGCAGCAACAAGTGAGACTGCAAGAGAACATGGCAGGCAGTATGTGGCTGGGAGGGAGTTTCTCAAAGCTGCTAGGGACCAGCGGAGGGATGCTCTGTAAGGTATTAAACAACATCCTTTCCCCACAGGGACCAAGAACCTGAGTTGTCTGTGTTCTGGATGCTTTCCTCTTAAACCATCAGTTCCTGTGTTATCACCAGTTTACCACATTCAGCATATTCCTTAGGTATAAAGAAAGGAAATGCAGTTTATTATTTAGTCGTAAGTATAATTTTATGATCTCCTAATTGTTGAAGAGACCAGAATTGTTTGCTATTCCAGCTCTGACCATATGCAGAGCTGCAGAAAGAGGCACAAGGCTGAGTCTGCAAGAAACCTTATGGTAACTCATCACTAACAACCCCCAGAGCTGCTGCTTTTCTTCCACAATATTGCTTTTCAGGATTTGTTATGCTTTCTTCCTTCTTCCCTTTTGAACACTTTCCTTTTGCCTTTTCACAAAGACCCCATTACCAGTACTCTCACCTTGCTTCTCATGATCTGAGAATCAGGTAATATATTTTTATGTTGGTTTTTTTTTCCCTACCCTTCTTCTGTCCATAACTTTGTTCTTCTGTGTATAAGAGAACTTAGACAAAGCATTGTGAACTCCAGCCTTTAAATATGGTGTTTACTTGCCTTGTGGTTGGTTTTGTCCTTACAGCTATTTATTATTGGCTGTTTTCTGTCTTTGGTGTTTCTCAGTGTTGGCACTCAGCTTTCTTTATTATACACACCAGTCAGTGAAATTTATATTCGCTGTTCTCTCATAATAATAGTAAAAAGAAGGGAAGACATCTTATTATGCTGTCTGTCTTGTGTGTTTATTAGCAGCTTGGAAGGTCTCTTTGGCAGTGAGGTTGCTGATAGAGTTCTGGAGCCATCAGATTTGAAACAGAAAGTGGCATTTGTCCTGCAACGACAATGACTTTACATTCCTCATCTTGCTGACTAGCTTACTGTCAACTGCTTGGTTGCTTTTTATTAAGACATTGTTTTGTGCTATTATTTTTTATTTCACTTACATTGCTCGTGTACATTTAAAGCTGCTGTTCATCTTGCTGCTCGGGGCTTTCTGCAGGGAAAGACATACATGGACTATGACTTAAAGCTGTCTATGGAAGAATGGGAGAGCTGGGAACTATGTGTTCCCATAGCCTCATCCATTAAATTTTAGGGACTTTAGGGTTGGGTGGTAGTGTAGAACTAGAGGAAAAAAAATATTCTAGAGGTACATGCTGTACATGTATTTGCCCATGGCACAGAACAACACAACAGGGGCTGCCCACCAAGCAGAGTCCCAAAGCTAAATGCAGAAAGCACATACAAAATTGTCAGAGGATATTTTTGCAAAACAATCAGTGCGACACAAGGAATTTAAGAGTTACATTTTCAAAAAGCTGTCCAGGTATTTGGGGAGAGGTTGCCAATTCCATTTTACCTGAACCACGCTCTGATTTGAGGCTCGTCTGAAAAGCTGGCAAGGCAAAGTAATGTGCCCTGCCACAAGTCTCTGATATTCTTCAGTGTGAGTGTTCACTGCAGTACACAGGCAGGAACTTGGAGGCTTAACTTATCTGTTTGCTGCATCATTGCCTAGGGGAGAGATCCAATATCATATTATTACTATTGGACTCATTAAGAGGCACTTTTGCCTATTTACAGTCAATTATTTCTCAGAGATGGCTTGACTTTGGCCATGTAAGAACCAATCCATACAAGAATCATTTTTATTGTAACTGCAGATGAATTGCACCTTTGTCATTCTTTTTTAAAATACTTGTTCTGGGAAGAAGGAGGTTTGCATTTTAAAAAAAACAACCCACTTTCATTTGGGATTATCATCTCTCCCGTACTTTAGCCAAGTCAGTAGCCAGAAAACAAAAGCTAGGTGGCTGGGCCATGCTAGTAATAGTTTGCTATTTGCAGAAATATGAAGTCCATGATAAGACCCACATCTCAGTCCTGAAACAAGGTGTTGCCTAAAATCAAAAAGATTTTTCCAGACAATATTAGCATAGATAAAATAGAGAGCAGGTCCTTTAATGAAGTCTCTGCTGATAGTCTGTTGCCTCAGTGAGACATTATGGCTCAGGACCAGAGCCTCTACGTGTGTATCCTCTTGCTGCAGCTCAGACTTGTGAGGCAGTGTGACATCCAGAAAGGTCCTGGGTCACAAGCCTGCTGTGCCAGCAGCAGATCTGGGGAAAAGCCACAGTACTGCTCTGTGCCACTACATGAGAAGAATGGATGGAGTAACGTGGGACTCCACTTCCTTGCAAAACTGATCCGTCTGAAGCTACAATGAAACTGCCTTCTTATGATACCTGCTCTAGTGCTGTAGGAAGTCAGAATCCCATTTTAGGATTTGAGGGAGAAAGGAATTGTTTGGATACAAAGATCTGCCCCCTATAAGAAAGGGAATTTATGCAGATAGATGAAGAATCAGCAAGCTCCCCTTGAGTTGGTTGAGATTCTAAGAGTTTGGCATAGCTCTGGGAAGTAAGGAGGATATGGGAAGAAGTATCTATAAGGAATCCACTTACTATTTAACGGCAATCTGGTTTTCAGTTTGTTTGACTTGGATATTTGGGGGAGATGTGGAAAGAACATGTGAGTTCCCCACAGCAAAACCTGGGATGCAAAAAAAATATCGAGAGGGAAGGCTTTCTTTTATGTTGCTATAAATCACTTGGCACAACCTTTTTTATATGACAGCCTGAACAAGCCTGTGTCTCATCCCGCTTATCTCAGTTTTAATTAAACTCTGCTCAAAACTCAGTCTCAGTGGTCCTCATAGGAGGAAATGCAGCAGCTTCCAAAAGTGATTCAGGCAAGAGGTGAGGAGAGGGAGAGTAAAGGAAGTCTCACTTCTATCTGGGCTATTTTTATACTGCTCTCATCAGCACAGTACCAGTGTGCCTTCCTCTAGCACAACAAGCTGCACAATTAGCATCTTGTAACTGTGCCTCTTTCTCCACCCTCCTATCCCCTCTCTGCACAGGGGAATTTGGGTTTTAGCTAGATACTTTATATGCAGAACTATAAGTTTATAGATCTTCAGTATCTGATACTGAAGATGGTGGGTTGCTAGTGACTAAGCCAGAAACATTTTGGCAACGTAATATAACATAACATAGAGCAGCGTAGGGTAACGTAAATGTTCTTCACACATAACACTTATTTCCTCTTTGCAAAAAAAAAAACCAAAGAAACATATAGAAAGCTACCAAGTAGTTAGTGCCAGCAGGGAAGATACAGAAGCCATTTCCAGATAGGAGCAGCAGGTGTCCATGTTGGTGTAATAGGTGAGAGGCAAAGGCCAGGTAGATGTGTTTGATGAGTAGCAGTGGTGAGTCAGCTCCCAGTGACCCCATATTCTCCACAGCAGGGAGGCAGACAGAAAAGTGAGGCTGAAATACAGCAAAATGAGAAGGGAGACTACAATCTACAAGTAAGTAAAGCTTTTTTCCTGGGCTGAGTAGGGGGAATACTCTGGGCCTTGCATGCCTGCCTCCTTCGATGCCATTTGATCTCTAATTGCTGCAGCAGCTTTGATGGGCTATGATCTCAACTGTGGCTTTGAGACAAAGTAAAATATAGGCAAAGTAGGAACTCATTGGTTCTGGTACATAATTCATAAAAGTCCTGTGTAAAAAAATCCAGTTCATGAATTCCAAGTTGATGAAATATTCAAAGGAAGATAAATATATTTGGAGGTATTAGACTCCCTTGGTACTTAAAATCTCTCAGGACATTGTGCCAGAGAGTTCCCAGACACGTTAATCATGCTGTGCTGTGAGTAACCTGCTGCAGAGTGCATGCTCTGCTAGATAAGGAGAGCTAGGAGAGCAGGCAGCTGGAGAGCCATGAACAGCACCAAAACCACCACACAATGACTCCATGGCTATGGGCTGGGCTGGAAATAGGATGCAAAGCCCCTGAGGTTGACATGTGTGTTCTCTGAGGGTCTAGCTCCCAGTCACCAGGCTCTAAGGGTAGCTTGGTGCATCCTATGCACCGCTTTGTGAGAGGACATTTGACAGAGTCAAGGAGAGAAGTCTGGCAAAGCCCCCAGAAAATGTTTCCTCCAAGTCCAGCCACTCCACTGTGCTGGTCTGTCCCAGGTGTGCACTGGAGTGTGAAAGCCATTGGAGATTAAGTAGACAAGTCACTAGCAGGTCCTGAGTGGGCATGGGAGGGCACCAGTGACCAAGTAGGCAATTGCTATCTGTGATCAATCTGGTATATTCTCACAGCCATCATCAAAGGCCCTGGGGAGAAGGACTCTGTAAATGTGGTGATGGGATCTCTCATGCACCGGGGACGTGGGTTGACTGTGGTCACAACTATTCTCTCAGCATTCACATTTCCCAGCCCTGGAGAGGTGCACATAGGTCTTGCTACCTTCAGTTCCCTCTGGCATCACTGAGTCTCTCATGGCATCAGCACCACAAATGCCCTAGAAAATATTATCGTTGAAGGCACAGATGTGCCCAGTTTCTCTTTTGAGGGAAACATAGCCTTTAAGGTGTTGCCATGATAATCAAGTCTGTCACACCTCACTCACCAGAAGGTTGCATCAGTGTTTAGAAATATGAGAGAAGTGTTAGTCCATAGAACTTGAGGCCACCTCTCTTTTATGTTGGGCTAGTCTCATTTTGTGACGGGAAGAAAGTCATGCTCTCTTTCCAAAACTCCTGACAAAGTCTGAGAAGTCTTTTGCATGCTACACAAGAAAGTCAGCAAAATGCAAGATTAGAGGCCATTGAGCTGCATCTTTTTGAGGAGCTAGAAAACCATATGTCAGAAAAGTGTCTAAGGTCCAACAATTTAAGGACTTTGTGTCACTCAGTTTATGAACTACCCTATTCTTGGAGATGCACAGGAATGAAAAATATAGATCTTCCTGTGTCTGGAGTAAAGATTTCTTCTCTTGTCCAATTTTTATATTTATTTTAGCCTGATAGCTCAGATTCTCAAGAATATGCTCATAGTTATTTTCTGTTTCCTGTTTTTGGATGGAAGTTAAAACTTAGGATTATATGATGTCAAAATGCAAAGACAAGTCCTGCATTGATGACCTCAATGCAGTGATATCCAAATGGTTATAATAAGCATGAACTTCTTACTCAGTAGCTAAGTGTGTGACTGAGAAAACAGGAGTCACAAAATAGTCCCACAAAATGAGAATTCAGAAACACTGCAGGAGAAAAACAGTTGAAGATACTCGGAGAAATGTTTTGCAGTAATCACCACTGATTGCTAGTGTGTCCCAATAACATACTTCTTTGTATGCTTCTTTGTAGGTTTCCTAACCAGTGCTGGAAATGCCTTTCCACTGAAATTTTGGGCAGAAATCCACCGAAGTCTCAGGCAGGTGTCCATATTCTCCTAAACAGTCATAGGCACATATATGCAACTATAAAGTTAAAACAAATCCATCTGGTGAGCCAAGGCAGATGTACTTTACCTCTAACAGTCACCCAGTGCCCAGAGTGATGGGAATCAGATCATCCTTTCTTCTCCAAATCAGCAAAGACTGAACCAGCTGATATTTGGTTCAGAAATGGAAAGAATTTCCAATAACTTAATTGAGAAGTTTATAACAATTCTCCAAACTCTGTGTTCTACGTATATTTCTTCAAGTGTGTTTTTTTTAAAGTTAAAATTCTCATTAAACTTGTTTTAAATGTCAACCTTCCCTAAACTTCAGATTCCAACCCTCAGAACAGGAAAGGTTTGTATAAGGTCAAGAATCAGCTGTTACAGAATTACAGTCAATGTCTTCAGGAAGGCAAAGATTGTCTTAGTTTCTATGTTCTCCTCTTTCATTATTAATGCAGCTAATGGGCCTAGAGTAAAGAGGAGCAGAAAATATTGTTGCCAAACATTTTAAAAGGTTTTCAGCTGGAGTACTGAGAGTTATTACATTTCCAGAGAGCGCAGAATAATTTGTTTATCTCTTCAGTAGTTATAGTCTTTCATTCACTGCAGTTGTGAGTTGTTTTATTTTATTATACTAGTGCCAACAGATCCATAGAGAGACTATTTACTTTCAAAATGAAGTAAGCTATGTGTGTACATTAAGATATTAGCATGCAGGGTACTCCTAAAGGCTAATTTAGGTAAAAATAAAGGAAATCAGTCTGCTCAGTCTTTTTCTATTGTCAATGAAGGGAAAGTGTTCTTCTAAACAGGTCAACTCATGGCATTTAACATTACGAATATAACCATTATCTCTCCACAGGCTGTAAAGTGAGGCTGGCCTGCCCCATATTATCATTATTCTTGTAAATACCCATAAGACTAGAGCATTTATTGACACAGTGACATTGAGGAAGGTTAAATCCAGCTTTAACAACCAGGTGCATTTATAATGGATTAGTTAAACTGCATTAAATCCTTGCACAGCCTCTGGAAAATACAAATAAACAGAACTGAATAAAGGCTATATTTGTTCTGAAGAAGCATCCATCACCAGGTCTAGATGCAGTCAAATGGGCTTTAAAAAACAAACACAGTTTATTTTTTTCTGAATATCACTCTATGGACAATATTCCTATAAGTGTCAGCACACAATATATCACCTGCTGTAAGTTTATACTCTGCTTTGCTATGCACTCCTTTTTCTGTAGACAGACTTGAGAGTCTGAAGCCTCCATCCTGGAATTGCTGATCTGATTTCAACAAAGCTGTAGCTATTGCAGAGGCATCTCTGTTGCCAGACCTTGCTGACTAACACAGTAAGAGCTAGAGATGTTAATCTATTATCAAGTCAAAGTGGCCATTTTTCTTCATCTCTCTTTTTATTCTTTTATATATGGTATCTTCTTGTTTGGCAGACTGTGCCAAGTGATGTGTTGTCTGCATTTGCCTCAAGAAATGGATTTTACTTGAGCAAAACTTTTCCTTTGTTGGTTTTCATATCTGGTTTGGAAACATTCAGGAGGTAGAGACAACAGTTATCTCAATATTTCACTTGTGATTTTACAAGAATTATGGCTTTGACTAAAAATACAAATGAAGTAAAGATCTCAAAGACCCTGGCAGGCAGTGCATGAAAAAATCTGTTTTTGAATCAGACCTAAACTGATATAATTGCAGAGGCTTTCCCAGGTCAGTAATGGGTGCATCATCAGAGCCATCAGGCATTGTTGCAGACATGGAAAAGAAAGTGAAGTGCTGGTCACGGCCAGATTATTGTCACAGTTGCTTTCTCACAGTTTGCTTGATAACATTCATCCTTTGTCTGTCCTTCCTTTGGCAATCTGGCTATGGAGGAGCATACAGATGTTCACTGTAATATTTATAGAAGCATTTTTGCTAATCTTAATTTTGTTTCAAAGTTCTCTAAATTTCTGTGGAGAGGAAGAATGCTGTTTGAAGGGAAACTGATTCAGGATGCCATAAGGTAGACTTTCTTCCTAGTACATTCCACATCCCTTTATTCATCAGAAAAATATGGCCCATGGATAAAACACAGAAAGTATTCCTGCCCACAGAGTGTGAGTTGACAGAACAGATTTGTTCTATATGTTTGCACAAGTTTGCAGGTGGAGCTGAGAAGCAGCATCCAGGAAACTTCTATAAAATTAACTTAGTGCTGCTCTTTGTCTGACACTTAAACTGGACTTAATATTAGTGGGCAGCATCTCATGCATGGATGTGCAAAATGCAGGCACAGCTGGTCACTCAATGGACTTCTCCTGAAAAGAAAATGCCTCTTTGTTTTTCTTCAAGTATTTCAATTCTGTGATGGGCACAAACAAGATTTAGGACAAAACAGGTAGTCTGACACAATGGGGCACAAAGGAGAATTGAAGTCAAGTATCTTGGGATGAAAAGCTACAGTATCCGGGACCCACACTCTATCAAGTACCTGCACTTGAAGAAAATTCTTTGAAATTAGCTAAATTTTACAAAACCCTGCACTCATCAGTTGTGGGCAAATAAATAAAGCAACAAATCTTTTAAAAAGAAATTAGTAACATGATAAAATATTCAACAAGGCAAACAGAATAAGGCTTAAAGTGAAGAGAAAAGTGCAAATTATCTCCTAAATGCCATGACGCCATCTCAGCTCTTTCATTTCCACACCAGAGATGGCAACTTATCAGAGAAAGGCACAAGAATGAATCTATACAATCACAAGTGGGTTGAGAAGAAAAAGTGTGACCTGGTTAACTGCATGGTTAGACAGAAAAATATTTCCGAGAAACACTAACATCAGTAGACCTAGTAATTTAGTATCTTTACCCCCCTATTAAGGCCCAGGCCTCCATATTCTCTGCCTGACATTTTGTGGCACATTCACAAGCATGGCTGTCTAGAAATAGCTAGATTCACAGACAAAGCAGAAATTGCACAAAAGGATCAAATAAGGTCTCAGTTTTTATGCCAGCCCTGATGATGCATTTGTGTTTTCAGTGGCTTTATTATAACCTTGGGGAATGTCATGCTACTTCTAATTCCACACAGGATCAAGATGAGCTGTCAGTTTCCACCAGAAGACGCAGTGAATAGCTTTAGAGGGGAAAAGTTCCCACTGCAAATTTCAAAGATCAGCCAAGCACAAAATCTGCTGGTCTATACCTAAATACTGGGGATGGAGACATTCTGGATGGATTCATCTCGCCTAACTTCTATTTGACTAAAGAGCAGTGGCTATGACACAATTGGATATATCTGACTTAGTGACCTTGACTTCCCTTTGTAGCTAATTGAGAGCTAGTCAGTGCAGCCAGTAGAGACTAGATAGCAGTTCCCCCTTTTCCCAGCTTTTCACTGAATACTTTCCAGTGGTCCCAGATGCCTGTGTCATGATAGGTATTGACCAGTGTGAACAGACATGCTAAGAATCATTACTGTTCCCAGAGTATTTCTGGTTCAGTTAGTCAAGACAGGAAAAAAGTGGGAGAAAAGCATTATTATCATGTACTACAACTGTGTTATTTCTTTCCCCTTGTTCCTAAGTGATGCAAACTGCATACAAATTAAATTTAAACGAGAGAGCATCAGGAGGATGTGAAATAGCATTATTTGGAACAGAGTTCTGAAGGAAAGTGTGCAATGCATCACTAAGTGTGGAGAGATACAGCCAGACCTTCAGCTCACCTTTCTTGCAGGGGCAAACACATCAAACTGCTTCATGGAAAAATACAGTGCATTTCTATGCATCAAAACACACTGATGGTTCATGCAAATGGTCACATTTATGCAGTGCAAAAATATTGTGGCATGGCGGATGCCATAAAGGTCCACATTTGTGCCCTTAAACTTACGGCTAATGTAATAAAAGCAGACTGAGCTCTGTCATGGTGGTGCTTTTCATGTAAGGTATGGAGAGGCACTCAGTTACAGAGTGACAATTCAGTAGCCCAGCAGAAGTTGATCATGAACCTTAAAAATGAGACTAATGAGGAATCTGATTTTCCTACTCTATTTTGTAACTATTCCTATTACTTTGCACAGAATAGGTCTTAGTTCATGAGTGACTCCATCAGGCTTAGGTGTGAAATTTGCCCCCATTACAGCAAAGTATGCAAAACATGAGCAGAACAATGAAAAAAGAAAACATGTTGCTGGGCTTCTGAGGAGCAAGTAAAATTGCTTACACAGAAGGTAAGTCAAGATGTCCTGATGATTCCTAATGGCTTTATAATCCATGAGACCTGAATATCTGAGAAGGATAAGACAGATAAAAATAAAAAAAGGAATGTAGGACTTTACTCGTAAGTCTTGGCAAGGTTAATTTGCTTTTAAATTTGAATGATAGTAGCTTCCTGCGTGATCATCAGATAAATCCTGCTAAGAGAGACCTGCTAAGGTTGGATGTAGCTTAGAGTACCCTATCTGAACTTTGGCAGTAAAAGTGTCAAACTGACACTTTTTTCAACACTTTGATGCATCTTTCATAAAAAAAACACCAACAAAACAAAAAAAAAAAAAAGGAAAAAAACCACAGCAGTGGAAATAGGAGTAAGGATGGCAATCCCACCTGTCTTTGGCTACAGACAAAATTAATCTTTCTGGAGTTTCTTGCTGATTGAGGTGAGTTGAAATAAAATAAGTTTTACTATTTGCATCATAGTAATAGTAATAAGCTCAAGTGGCAAAGATCTAGCTTGAAAAGTGTTAACAACTGAAAAGGCATATGTGTGTGTATATATATACATACACATAAGTGTGTGTGTGTGCAATTAGGAGTACAGATACTTTATGGGAGAGTGTAGCATTAGACAAACCGCACACCTTTAGATGGTGTTTTGAGAAGGCTAACTCTATACTTATTTCTAGGATGAGTCATTGTGACCTCCACATGAGTTATAATTACCTAGAAGACAGTATTAAAAGTTACATAGCTTCACTCCTTGAATCTGTGCTTTATGAATCAGCTAAAGTAAAACTGAAAAAAAGTCCAACATGTCAACACAAACTTTATAACCTAGATATCTTTACCTAGAAAATTCAGTTCTCTGTTCCACTGACTCTCAATAAAGCTTAATCTCTTAAGGGCCTGTTATTTTGAAGATGGGACTTAACTCCAGATCCTCAAAGATATTTAGTCCTGTAACTTCTAGTCAGTTGAATGGAAATACCTTTGAGGAACGAACTCTAAATCTAAGCAAGCATATGCAAAAATGTCACTCTAGCATTAGGGACATATCTCCAACTGAAAATTAATTCAGTTTGAAGGACAGTGTACATTTGAAGTGTAGGAAATATTCTGGAACAAAGCTGTGAATAGAAGCATATGATCCAACACCAGCAACCTGTGGTAGTTTAACAAGTTGTTGACCTATGGTCAAGTTACACTAAACTCCAGTGGGGCAGTGTGTGCACTTACTGCTTATAAGGTATTGAGGCTTAATATTGAGCATCAGCATGATGATATGATAATTAGGGGATTTCCCCATAATTTGTATGTGGACATGATTACTCAGTGTCCAAATATAGTGCTTTGCTTTCATTCCACTAAATTCACTGTCCAAGAAGACTACAGTAAAGTGAAGTGATGCACTGTTACTCTTGAGTAGGTCTGTACCTAAATCAGTCTTTCAGGTAAAACTAGACAGTTCAGTTAGGCATCTAGAAGCTTAGGTTTCTTCTGTAGCCTGCAGGAGTGGTGGAGAGATATAACCATGCCCAAAGGCAATTCATCCTGTTCAAAGACAGCATCTAGGAGAGTCACTATCGGCTAGAGAGCAAATCTAGGCAACCAGGCTGCAGAAATCATTTACTGTTTACAAGGCAAAGGTAGAAAAGATTAATCCCATCTCAAATACATCCAAATACAGAGCTGTTCAGAAATTGTGGAATAGGTTTTTCTGAGTAATATCATGGGCAAGGTAGCTTTAAATCTTCATAAACTAACCACAGTGATATGTGGAACACCAGATATGGCATCTAGTGCATTTATTTTCTAAAATCCTAAAAAAAAGAGGAAGTACTTTGGTGGTCTTGCCTGCCATGTAATATTTCAGGAATAAAAATAACTTAAATTATTTAAAATTCAACAGTTCAAATTCTAGAGCTTATTTTCAGGAAAATGCAACATTTATATTAAAATGCAAACATTAGAATGTGAGGTGAGGCATGTTAAGTTTCTCTCCATGATTTGCTTGGATGCCAAAACACTACATTTTAGGGTGAAATTTCTGAAAAGATGGCTGAAATCACCATCATACAAAATCATTTACTTACAATATTTTCTCATTTACATAGTGTTATATCTCATGCTTCAGGCTGTGTGTCTACAAATGAATTCATATGAGTAGATTTAGTATACTGAAACATCCAGTCTGTATCATGTTTTTATCCAGGGGTGATTCACTCACATTAGTTAACTAACTGAAAAGTATCTCTTTCATTAACAGTTAAGAAAGGTTAAAGGTTCTAGAGTTAAGGTCTTTGTTTGAGCAGTCAAACAAGTACTTAAACTCTAACCACAATTCATTATAGTCACTGGCTTTTTGCCACCATAAGAAAAGAAGTCAGTTCTTTTGAGTTCTGCTCGTTGACATGCAATGCAGGAAGGAATTTATCCTATTTTTATCACTGAAAAAGCAGTGCTATGTAATGTTATGAGAATGCACTGATTTTCACAGTAACCCCATAGCTTCAACCACACAGTCCTGGAAGCAATCTAATGCCTTTGGCCCGTTGCACTGTTCTGTGTATGAAAGGCCAGAACCCTTCCTGACACTGTGCCAATGAGATTCAACCTCCCTTTTATTGGGTTAATAAAACTCTAAATATTGTCAAGGGCCCGAGATGCATTCATTCCTTTTTAAATCCACCAAATGCATTTGGTTTGATGGCCTTGTCTGGCAATAAACTAACTCTACAGATTATTAATTGTTTTTAGGAAATACTTGTGTATGATGTCAAAGGTGTGAATAATGCTTTACCAGTATGAAAAAAAAACCATAAGGAGAGAGATTCTGGCTCTGTGGTTTCTATTTTTTGTTTCTCTCTTGTTGTACTGCAGGGAATACCTGGCAAGGAGAGAGACAATATCCACTTACTCTTCGCAGTGTTGACTCCCATAACTCTAGCTTTGGGAGAGCACTTGCCTCTGTGGGCATGTGTGGGGCACACAGGACAACTGCTGCCATAAGGCCATCACAGATTGTGTGCTGGCTCCACTTGCAGTGGCAATTTATGGTTCTCTAGTTGATACAAGGGACAAGTGCTTGTTCGTCACAACACCAGAGGTGAATGAGTAGAAATGGTGTGCAACTGGCAGTGTCAGCTGTTGGGGATCTACATTATGCCAGGCTAAGTTAGAGGAGCAACAAACCTGTGGTATTACCTAGCAGACTTGCAGCACAATGGAGAGGAAAAGCTGCCTCTGCTGGATACTGTGTGGAAAATTCAACCATTTTTATAAGAGGAGGTGGGGCATATTAAAGTCCTGGGACTTTAAACCTGCATGCTCCTTCCCATGTCCTTCAGCAGCTCCTGGGATCATGAACTTTTCCCACTAAACAGATACACACCAAGGGAACCTCTGGGTTAGAGATGCTCATATGGCCCCTGTGTAGCTTTACTTCATTATCCACTCCCAAGCCAAGGTGAGGAAGCCCATAGCAAAGGACCTCTGATGTGCAAGGCTTTCCACTGGGGTACTGGGTACTCTGAGTTTGGGCAAGGAACTGCCCTGTATGACTCACACCATTTCTTGGAGCAGACCACACTGATACTATGCATAACCTAGAAGTTATCCTCAACACAGAGCAGGTGTTGAAGACAAAAGCAAATTAAAAAAAAATAAAATATTTATTTACAAAATCCAAGAGAGACACTACAGTTGGAAAAATATATAAAGACTTGGGTGACCAAATGGAAAGAAAAAATATTTAATGTATTTATCGCAAGATCAAATCTAAAAGTGAGTCTCTTCCTTTGTATCTAGCTGACAAGCTGTTAGACACTTATTTAACACACATGGTTAGGGAATCAGTCCTTGGGGACAATCTACATCTTAACTTACATTTGTAGGAGATATCCTTGAGCTACAAAAATGTGTTAGATTTTATATCTAATTATTCCCTTCAGTTTTGCTTGGAGCTCTGTGTAGATTCTTAACTCCTTTTCTCTCTTCATTTCTTCCCCTTAAGGATTATTGATCCTTAATTTATTTTATTTATATAAATATGTAAAACGACATCCACATTTTATAGAGACCTTTTTCTGTTCCTTATTGAACCTGGACATAAGATTATTCAATTACAGAGAGGTGATGCCAAGTCTGATTGATTGATCTCCATCTCTGTTTTCATGGGATGAGGAATAGACCCACTTACCTTTTTCATGTATCTTCTGTTATGGTAGCTGGGCTCAGATAGCAGCTCAGCTCATGGTTCCCCTCTGCTCCCCTCTGCCCTGGCTCTAGGCTGTAGTAGTCCTCTACAACAAAGGTGAGCTTAGCACTGCAATTACACCATTGTTCTCAGTGGGGCCATACAGAATGGAAAGAGAGGTGCTTGCAGGGAGGTAAAATAGTGTATGCCAGTTCATTGTACAGAGGCCTCCAAACCAGCTTAGTGAGGAAAGGCTCCAGGGCTCTGTTCATCTCTCTCACTGCAGGCATCGAAAGCCATCTTGGATTCCCTACAGTATTCTTTCTGAGTTCCAGATGCTGCTTCAGGGTGTCCCATAAGTACTGTGCCAAGTCTGTCAGCCCTCTGGGAATGTCTCAGTTACTCCTCATGTACTTCAAATGTTCCTAAATGCTTTTGCTCAAGAGGAGGGAATTAAGTGTTCAATATCTATCAGTGTATGCACTCAGCGCAATGGCTCTTATAACCTGTATGCTCCTCCCACACCTATTGTTCTGCAGTTAGTGAAGGACCTTCACCAAACTCAGAACCTGTGTGTGCCAGGAGCTCTGCACAAAGCTAATGAAATAGTCTCTAGCCCAAAAGGATGCAGGGGAAAAAAAGGCAACACATCTTGCCCAAACTTATGTGAAGGATATCTTGCAGAAAAAAACTCCCACAAATTCACATCTTCTGAATACAGACAACAGCTACACCATCCAGGCTTTCCTTTCATGTGGTACTTTTGCAATATCTCTTTTATCTTGTCTGAAAGAAATCTAACACCTTGTGACTCTATAGGGCCGATGAAGGAGGACTGTGTTTGAGTTTGTAAAATATAAGCTGAATTAAGACAAAATCAGTCCTGAAATGCAATTATCCCTTTTCTGTTTCTTGAAATATCTCCACTCTTCCTGCCTTTTCCTACCTTCATTTCATGCCACTTGGAGTAGGATTTATTTTCAAGCAGAAGTACTGAATTATGGTCACTGTGCTGCAGCCTCTCAGACCCTATATATCACAGAAAGCTCTTTACCAGGAATGTATTGCTAAGAGTATTTGTGCAAAAACTTCAGCTACTTCATGGGGATTTCTTTACACCCACACAATGCAAGGAGTGCAATGTTATGGTGCCTATATCTTTTCTCCTTGTTTCTGCTTGCTCTGTTCAGACTGGAGGTTGTATTTTGGGAACCAAATGGTTGTCAAATGAGATTGGATTTCTTGGCATAATCCCTGTCAAACTGAAATTTTGAACATCAAGATTTCTTTCTACTCTAAGGACCATTGAGAACCCAACCCTAAATCTCAAATAGCTTTGGAGAGTCTCTCTTGGATGTCCCTGATGTATCCTTCTCCCTGATCAAGGCAAAACTCTCACTGATTCACTTCCAGTTCCACAAGTGAAAGAGGAAAATATGTCCCTGAGGCACTGCCCTGTTGGGCAGTTGTGAGATTCAGGTCTACACTCTGACTGTCAGGGTTACCTACTTGCTGGTAGCCACTTTGCTCTGCATCATCTACCTTTTGCAGCACAAATCAAGCTCAAGGAAGAGTGACTCACTGCAAGAGTCTGGCCTTGCCTCAGGTCAGGTACTTGGATGAGGCTCAGGGCAGAAACATTCCTGACCCCCAAACCCATCACACCCATCACCACGTAGCATTCTATACAGCTGAACCATGGGTCAGCTGCCTGCTATGTTTGGATGGCAGAATCTTAGCTCAGAGTAAGCCTGAGCCCTGCTCTTGTCAGTGCTGAGGCTCCATGTGCTTCTATTTCCATTTTCCTCTCAAATTATGAGCTCAAAATATGGTCTTTGTCTTCCACTGACTCATGACTGGAAGATGTTCATTCACATTCACCCAGCACATGTAGCCCCTGCTTTCATAGTGAGAAGGAAAGAGGCTGAAAAAGAGAATGGAACAAAGTTAGTTTGTTGGAGAAATGTGGAGAAAATGCTTCAGAAAATTAAGGGGCAGGCAGACTACTACCAGCTAACCAAGCACCTCGCTTCACTTCAGTTTAACTAGCAGCACTTACTTGATGAAATGTTCTGAAAGGTTCTTTTCCCCATATATCAGAATAAACAGAGACAGATAATAACTTGGGGAATATTTCTATAAAGCCAAACCTTTTACCTCCACTTAGTTTTGGTTTATCACTACTTTTAACAAGTTTAGTACTGCAAAGACTAGGAGACAATTCCAATTACAAATTGGTTTGCATTGCGCTGGTGAAACTTGTAGCAGAAAGGCAATATTATGACAAAACACTCCAAAACAGATTGCTTTTCTGCTGAGTTCCCATCAAAAAGAAGTTGTTTTTGTAGCCTCTCATTCTGAGAGATGGTCCAATCAATCAGATATTGCTGGGGAGTGCTGACAAAAGGATTCCTCTGCAGCATAATAGGAAGTACTCTATGGACACAGCAATTAGTCTGACATCTTCACCAGCATATGACTGCCAAGAGAGCACATTTCCAGAGGAGTCTGGGTGTGTGTTCACTGTACTGTTGTGCAGTTCTGACTATTTGTTGTAGGACTTCAACTGGAAGATAACCTACTTTAGAAAAAATCTGGTCCTAAAGATTTACTCCTTTGAGTATTTGATTCTGGCTCTTGGAAATAACTGTATTAAAAAAAAAAATTAGAAACCAAACCAAACCAACAAAAACAAACAAAAAAAAATAGAAGGAAAAAAGTTGTTTGTCTGATTACTGCTCAGCATGGAGTCACAGAAAGATGCAAATCAGAATCTTTTTTTTTAAAAAACCCACAGAAACCTCAAAAGAAAGATATTAATAATTGCAAACCAACCTCGAAAAAGCCGAATTGAAAAATCAACCAACTGCAAATCAATTACATACAAGTAGATAAAGCAAAGAGAGAAAGATACTGGTTGGCTGGTTGGTTTGCTTTGCTTTACTGTCCCCTGTCACAGTGGATATGACATGCACATTAGCGCCATATGAATTCATAATGATCAAGAAAGTCATTACATGACATGACAAATGAATTATTAATGGCAGAACACAGAGTAGAAAGCATCCCCTGAGCCAAGTGGTGGGTGAGGTGTTCAGCACACTGCATTGCCAGGAGGGAGCAGCAGTACAGTTACTGGTCCCAGTTTCTTGCTCCCCAGAGATCAGGAAGAAGGATGACTCAACATTGCCTGGTTAGTGTCTGCTAGGAAGGCAGCTCTTGCACACCATTAGAGCTGTCTTTCTGCCTAACTGAAGAGTGGCATTTTGTGACTTTAACTAGTATTTGCATCTTCACAACTCAGAAAGATGCCTTTGAGCAGTACAGTGTCACACAGAGGAAAATGTTGGGTCAGGGCCTCTGAGCTCATTAGTAGATACTCGGGTACACCAGGATAGACAACCCAAGAAAAGATATCCAGTGTGTCAACTACAACCTGAAAGAAAAGGAGACATGACAAAAGGAGCAGCTGGTTTGCTGGGGCCACCCAGGTTCTTCACTGGTTGCAAGAGCTAAGACAGCTTCCACCTGCTCTTCCAAACCAAGACTCCCACATCTCTTAAACTGGCTTCTGCCAGCTGGACTCACAGGGCTTGGAGTTCTGCTTTTGCTGATCCCTACAGACACCTGTAGGACTCAAGCACTTTTGTACTGTGGGGTTTAAATGGCTCTAGAATTAGCTCAGGAGATGTTCCCAAGACCCACCAGTCAACGAATACAGCTCCATTTTCTAAACAAGCAAGGACTTGTAGAAGGCCAGCAGAGGCAAGTCTGGGACTTTTATATTTTCTCGGGAACCAGTGTGTCTTGTTCCTTGAATACACCTTCCTAACAAAAAACTTAAAAGTGTTTGGAGAACAGTGGGGGAAATTGAGTACTTTGGAGTTGTTCCTTTGTAGAAGCTTCTGCTGGGACATTCTTTCTGTTTCCAACAGTAATTGTATAAGGCAAAGAAAATAGAGATACTGTCATCCCACAGTTCCTCTCCCTTGTGTGCATCAGACTTCCTAGACCTGTGTCAGGAAACCGTTTGGGGTATTTTATTTAATTTACATCTCATCTCCTAATTCTCTAAGGGTTCCTGAGGTTTAGGTTTCTTGAGTTCTCAGTGAGCAAATGGCTGTTTTGACTTTTTCTCTTCTGCATTAGATTAAAAAAAAAAAATCGAAAAACCCCACCAAAACCTCATTGTAACTGTAATGCTTGGTTTTCAGTAAGTAGCAAAGGCAGTCAGTCAAATTTCCTTTATTAACCACAAAGGCAAAGGACAAGGGATGATGCTGTGCAAGGGCACTGGGACTGATCTAGGAAAATGCAAGAGAGGGGACAAAAACTGAGGTTTTGGGAAAGGAAGGGAGAACTATGCCCACATGGGGGCAAAAGGGAAAGGAGATGGCAAGACCTGGGGGTGGGGATGCAGGCTGGAAACCCTGGGGTGTCAGGTCTCCTTCTGTGGCTAAAAGTCCTAAATGAAGGGACTCACAAGTTTCACTTTAATTGGAGAGAACAGCAGTCTTGTTGCCAGTTAACTCATTACAGACATACTGTCAAAGAAATATTTGTGCTCATGGAAAAACCTCAGTGATGGCTGCAGCTGCATTTTTAAACAGGGCTCTGTTTCATCGGCGTGAAAGCTGGACACTGCATGGAGGCAGAGCACAGACAGGGAGCATTCAATTCAAAGGCAGAGGTGTCTCTTCCTCTATGATTTGTGCCTGGCTTAACCTGCATGCAGTGCTGTGGCCTGGGGTTGCTGTTCCTTTGCTCCCCCATAAGGTAGCCCTACACCCCAGACAGTGAAAGCTCAGCAAAGAGTAGCTTTGCCTTTTTTAATTTGCACCCCACTGACATTAAGGAGGTCAAAGAGTGTTTGCTTCACTGGCCTCCAAAGTTCTCTGGTGGAGGCACATGTTGAGCATTGGGAATCACATTCCCACTGAGGTGTGCAGACGGTAGCACTGTCAGCCCCAGCAGCAGAATGGTGAAGTCCAAACAGGATGGGAAAGGGCATCATTGTTCTAGCAGAGACACCTCTGATGTGGCAACTGCTGATGTCAGCTCAGAAACAGCTCAGTCAAGAGAGAATACGCAGTGTGCTACTCCCTTGTCTTTGCAGCTCATGAGAGCAGACCACACTAATGGGAGAGACAGCTCCTCAGAAACCTTCATGCTGTCCCACAAATTCAACCTGAACTATGGCTTCTTTTGCATGTTGACGCAGCAGCCTAACAACTGTGACCTTTCTCCTGGCTTTTATACACTCTGCAGGTGGGCAAGAGATATTACTAAACCCTGGGTGAGTGTGGTCAACCTTTAACTCTTTTCTGGCTGCACTCATACCACTACACGGAGACAGAAGAGACAGGGCTGGAGCAGTACTGACTAGGTAGATTTGAAGCCCAAACGCTGAGAACTTTCCTGGGAGCTACATGAACATTTACTTCTATGACAGAGTCTCATAGCTCACATCTCACACATATTGCATTTTTACAAGAAGGAAGACTCCAGGCACAAGCACCTACAAGATGTAATGTGTGGCTCAGGACACTTCAGAAGATGTGAAGTGTAGCTTTCCTGTTCTATCCTCAGTTCTGTTTCTGCTGTTCCTTGGTACCATTTTTCAAGAGCCAGGTGGTTCCGGCTCAGTAATCCTGGAAAGGGACTGAAGGAACAGTCCAGAAAGGTGATGCAGACAGAATAGATGAGACCTCCTCAGTCCTTGCATGGCAGCTACAGCCTTTGCAAGTCAAAGATGGTAAGACAGCAGCTGGGTTGGACTCACAATACTTCTGGGAAATTCAAGAGACAGCCTTGTGTCATCTTGTTCTTTCTCCAAATCTCTTGGGAAACCTGCTGGTGGTGCAGCTGTGTCTCCTGGCCAGACTTGAAGGAGTTAAAAGGATCCAGCAGGGCAGAGAGAGGAGTCCCACAGTTCCAAGGGGATAAACTCTGAGTTGCTGACAGTCAGTTCAAGAGGGAGCAGCAGGTAGTCATTTTACTGCCTTTCATCTGGAGCTGTTTTGGTATTTGTATTTATTTTTTCACTTTCTTTATGTCTTTTTCCTTATTAAAAAGGGGAAAAATAAAAGAAAATGGGATAAAAGAGAACAGGCCTTGTCTTCTATTAAACTTGAATGTAAGGGAATCAGGATGCAAATTAGCAATAACACATCAAAACAGAAATGATGATAACATGTAGTTAAGTCTCTTAAATTGCTCCTTCAACTCTGGGGGTAAGACAGGAGTGTGGCAGTTCAGGAGTCTGAAAAGGAGCTAAGATTTGTATTTAACTTTCAAATAAGCAGCAGAAATATTCAGTTAACTGCACCATTGGAAACATATGCTAAGGGCTTGAGCTCAGGAAGCAACAGGAGGGACTGAGGGATGACCCAGAGGGGATTTTCTGTGGATGTGCCCTCTGCTTCCACAGGTAGAGACATAATAGGGAATATGATCTTTGACTGTTCAAACTTTTAACAGTAATGGCAAAAACTTGTAAGTCTAGCCAGGGTATTTCACCCTTTTGTGAGCTCCAGTTAAGGTTCCTGTCCCTCCATCACCCTGTTGCTCACCCTGTGCAGCACGCATTGATCTGGGTTTCCGGCACCAACGAATGATCACTGTGCCATCTCCAGCTGCTGGCTGCTGCCGGTGCCAGGGCTGCCTCATTATTGGACTCTCTAGGTGCTCAGAGATGGCTGAGTTGCCTACTGCACCATTATGAAAGCCACAGATCAAGAAAAATTATAGTTCTGAGTTATTTTTTGTCTCCTTTAAGACCTATTTTCTCCTTTGTTTCTATCTGTCACTTGCTTCAGCTACTGTTGAGTTGCCAGTACATTGTCTCTTCCCTGTCAGAGATAATCTGCATTCTTATGGAACTGCCTGTTTCTTTCCATCTCTCATTTATCACTTCTACAGCTGCAAGGCTAGCAAAAGAAATGTTTTCATGTCCAACATCTAGAGCAGCAGTTTTCAACTATTTGACTTATGAATACCTATCAGGACCAGTAGATGTACCAACTGCTTCAGAAATTAAATTAATATGCATAGCCCTCATAACTTTCAATGCCTGTGAAACTTTCTGCAGACAATGGACATTTTGCAAAAGAAAACCTCTCTATAAAGACTCAAATCCCCTGGGTCCCTGGGTTTCACATTCCCTTTTTCTTCTCATTTTCCTCCCTTTTATCTTCTTCCTACTTTCTCCACCTGATTCTGTATCTTTTTCCCTCTCTCTTACCTACTATTTTCTGCATCTATGGATATTTATCTTTTCCTTTTAACTCCATGTCAAAATTGTGGAAAAGCTCTTTGAAAGTGCTATTGCTTTGCTGGTTAGTGTCTTCTCCTACTACCATGTGAGGAGTGCTCCTGATGGTTTGAATACATTTTTTCATGCTGCAAGGAGATACTAGTGTCATGTGCTGAGCCTTGTGCCTGAGGCCACCCAGATCACACTAAGTACCGCTGGTCTTGGCTGGGATGTATTTCACACCATTCAGTCCCCCATGCAGAAATGGGCCAAGCAAAAGGGTTTCTCTTTAGGAGGGATTTTCAATACATATTGTTTGTCTTTGCCATAATTCAAACCATTTGTGGGAATTAATTTAGCTCAAAAATGAGGCAAGTGTGAGAAGAAAGATTTAAAAGGACAATCTTATTCCTGATTAAGTTTTCTCTGAAATACTCATATGCATTAACATTGCACAGCATTCAGTTTATATTCCTGGGTAAACGTGGATCTGGATTCAGGTCTTTAGGACTTTCAAGCTAGGAACTTCACAAATAGGAAAGGCTAATAGAGATGCAATATTGCCAGTCCAAAACATTCAGAAAAATCAGGTCAGTCCCCCTAAACCATGAGATTAACCTCAAAAAAACCTCTCATATCTGAAAATAATAATTTTCTTGTTTCTGTTCCTTTGAATCACAAGCAGGGCGTAGGAACGAAACCCTGCCAGACAATGTGAGTGTCAATGTGAGATGCTCAGCAAATCTGCAAGTGAATTGCCTTCCATAGAGGAATGATTGGAAAGAGGATTTAGCCCCCAAATATTTACCGCTGTACTTGACTGGTCCTCCCATAACTCAGCTAACAGTTGCGTGCAGGCTAAGTCTGCAGAGGTAGATCTGTATGTGTGTTCAGGATTTTATCAGGTCAAGCCCAAGTCTCATTATTACCACCATGTGGTTTCTAAACTGGAGCTAGACTGCACCCACACCTTTGGGCAAGGCCAGCTCAGTGTCTCCATATCTGTGTGCACAGATGTGCCCAGTGATGCATACACTCTTTCAGCTGTCCCACATGGTATCCCTTCCTTTCCTGACGGACATGTTCCCATATGCTTCACTCCAGCCTTCTCTCTCCTTTGTACATTTTCTCTTAATCTTTGCCTTTTTGTCATCAGGTAGAACTTGGAATAAAAAGTCATGTTTGTCTCAGGGAAGGTCCTCACAGATACAGAGATCCACGATAAAGGGAATTTCACAAGGCTGCATCGCTTGGCCTATGACTTGTCAAAGTCTTACCTGTATGTATTTTAGGCACCATGAAGGCACATTTCAGGCATCACTGAAGTCACCTGAACTTCTCACAGAGCACAAGGTGCACGGCATGCTGAGTGTCATGAGTGGAGCCTGAGGCTACAGATACTCTGGGGCAGGACTTTTCTCCTTGCTGTTATTTCCATTGGAATTATATCCCACTCAGACTGTGCATTTCCCTTGTCTCCAAAGTGCTTTACAAAGGAAGTCAGCACCAAATGCATTTTGCAACAGAAGCAGCAGAGGGGCAGGAAGAGCATGCAGCGCTAATGAGTCCTCTCATATTTGCCATTTAAGCTCTGTCCCTGCAAAGTGCCTTGAAATTGGAAGGTACAAGGTGCTCTAAAATGCTGTCTTTCAGTTTCACTGGTTTATTTGACAGACGTGCTACAGCAAAACATGGTCTTCCAGGACATGAAATGCTGTCTTATCCCATGAGTGATCCTGCTCAAGAAACAGGATCTGGGCCTTCAATTTTGTCAATATTATACATCATGTCACTCCAAAATGGCCTCTGTTGCCACCAAGGCTTCAGAATGCCTGTAGTAATTTAAAAAAAAAAAATTATTACACTAGATCACTAGATTTCACAGTCTGTTTCTTTATCTATTTTGGTTTGGTTGGTTTTTTTTTCTCTTGCTGCTGTACCTTTTTTTTTCTTTAACTGAATTGCCTTATAGCTGCATCAAGCAAAAGGCAGTTGAATTTTCTTCAGTGTTTTATAACTGCTATATAAGCTGATAACCCCTTTTTTCCATATTCTCCCTCTCCTCAACTGAATTAAATAAAAAAAGATGCAGGAGGCAGAGGTCCTCCCTAGAGATACAAGCATAGAGCCTGCCTTTTCCTTTACAAGCCTGAGCAGATGGTATTATCTGAACATACAAACCAGAATTATTATGCACTTTATAAAAAGGTACATCTAGTCTATGAATAAATTTAGCATAAAATTCACTGTTCTCCTGAGAATTCAGGAATTAGTAAAAAATCACTTATTGACTCCAAACAAATAGTCATTATAGGTTTCTGAAGTGGAAACCAGATTCTCTTGGTGAAGTGTCTGGTGAAAAAAAAAAACACAACTCCTCTGTCCTGCTGCTTGGAGTCAATACTTTTACCATACTGAAAATCTTTTGGGGAAGGAGTTTGGGTGAGAGTGAAATTCCAGGTATGATTTCATACTCCATCAACAAAAATGTTTCCTGCATTGTTATGAAGTTGGTATTGTCAAATTCAAGTAATCTTGAAGTCTCCAAAATCTTTGATGGGATTAAAAATACTCCAAGATTTTTAAAGAGAAAAATAACTTGACATTTCTATTCCTTTATTTTACTGTCTGGTTCATGAACTCTTCAGGTTTCTTCTTTAGGGTTTATCTCAGCATATGTGACAGCTTTTTGCATTATGGCTGAGATTCACACATAACATGACAGTTCAAGGAGCTAGGGTTTGATGAAAAACAACAGGTTTTCCCAAAAGTCATTTGACAATCTTTGACAGCAGATTGAGGGAGATGATTCTTCCCCTCTGCTCAGCACTGGTGAGACCACACCTGAAGGGCTGGGTCCATTCTGTCACTTCTGTCCAGTTCAAGAGAGACTGGGGAGAGCCCACTGAATTGACACAAAGATGATTAAGGGACAGGTAAAAAACTGGACAACCAAGACCGAAGAGTGGTGGTAAATGGAGTTAAATCCAATTGGCAAGGACTGATAGGACTCTCAGTAAATTTGTCTCACCAACACGAAGTTGATGTGCTGGAGGGCAGGAAGGCTCTACAGATGGACCTGAACAGGCTGAATTGATGGGCTGAGGCCAATTGTGTGAGGTTTAACAAGGTCAAGTACCGGGTCATAACAACCCTTTGCAGTGCTACAGGCTTATGGCAGAAAGGCTGGAAAGATGCCAAATGGAAAAGGACCGGGGTGGTGGGGTGCTGGTCAAGAGCAGCTGAACATGAGCCAGCAGTGTGCTCAGGTGGCCAGGAAGGCCAATGGCATCCCAGGGTGTATCAAAATGGTGTGGCCAGCAGGACCAGGACAATGATTGTCCTCCTGCAGTTAACACTGGTTATGTTGCACCTTGATTTTCATGTTAAGTTTTGGGCCCCTTCGTACAAGAAGGACACTGAGGTTCTGGAGCATATCCAGAGAAGGACAGTGAAGCTGGTGAAGGGTTTGGAGCACAAGTCTTATGAGAAGCAGCTGAGGGAGCTGGGGTTGTTCAGCCTGAAGAAAAGCATGCTCAAAGGATACTGTATTGCTTCCTACAACCACCTGAAACAAGGTGGTAGTAGGGTGGGGATCTGTCTCTTCTCCCATATAACAAGCAATAAAATAAGAGGAAATGGCCTCAAGTTGCACCAGAGGTGGTTCGGACTGAATATTAGTCAACAAAAGGTTTGTCAAACATCGGAACAGGCTGCTCAGGAAGTGGTTGAGTAACCATCACTGAAGGTATTCAAAAGACGTGTACATGTGGTGCTCAGAGGCATGGTTTGCTGGTGGATGTGATAGGGTTAGGTTAATGGTTGCACTCAATGATCTTAAAGGTCTTCTTCACATGAGCATTTCTATGATTCTAGCTCCCATGCTGCCCAGGGAGGTTGTGAAGTCTCCATTCTTGGAGATGTTCAATAGCCGTGTGAACACAGTCCTGAGCAGCCTGCTCTAGGTGGCCCTGCTTGAGCAGGTGGGGTTGGACAAGATGACCTCCAGAGGTCCCTTCCAATCTCTGCCAGTTTGTGATTCTGTGACTTCCTTCTATTTTTTCAGGATGTTTTCAGAGCCATCCATGCAGCATGCAGGGATCCCTTCGTCAGGCATCTTTTGTTAAGACAAAGCTCATGCTGATAAAGACTAGAACTGTAATTGTCCTTTCATGCATCCTAGAGAATGAAACAATATATTTAAAACTACTAACTCTTGTGGATATGCTTGTGCCAGGGCAGAATCTTTGTACAGGGCAGTTTTCTGACTGCAATAAGAACAATATTTTTCTCCATAATTTTTATAATTCTCATTTTCAGCCCCTTTTTCCTAAAGTTCAAAAAATATCATACACAGTGATTATTCAAAGTCATTCTTAATTCTGCCAGCACTAATAGTACAAATTTTGTTAAGTTCCAGCCAGTTTTGAAGCAATTAGAATCAACTATAGGGGAGTTGAAATACTGGAGCATTTAAAAAGAAAAAAAATCACAGAATTGCTAAAAGTGCAAAAAAGGAGCACAACCTGAACAGTCACACAGTGCAGGGTCTATTAGCTACAGTCCCAAATTCAGTCAAACCACTCTCAGACGGATTTAAACAAAATCTTTTCCAGTTCTTGGCTGATGTTGCTGGTGACATATTCAGTCTTATGGTCGCACATAAAAAG
Organism: Sclerurus mexicanus; assembly: GCA_013396755.1. Lineage (NCBI taxonomy): Eukaryota > Metazoa > Chordata > Aves > Passeriformes > Furnariidae > Sclerurus > Sclerurus mexicanus. The sequence continues at coordinate 1,027,280 of VWZF01005843.1, read as the reverse complement.
AAAATAAAGTTATAAAGGCTTCTTTCAGTCAGAGAATAACTCTGGTTTACTCAAGTTTTATGGTAGTGATGAGAAATTGAGTCCTGTCATCTGAGCTGAGATAAGCTAAATTATCTGTGTCCTAAAAAATGAGATTAATGAGAAAAATTCTACAATTCATGTGTTTCCTGTGTCAATGGTCTTACAGAAAATCCATTGGTTTCCTATGGACAAGCAGAAAATCCATTGGTTTCCTATGGACAAACTTCTCACTGCTGTCAGCAGCCTGCAATGGGATATCACTTTTGTGTGCCGTTCATCTACCTTTTGTAACAGTGTAATTCTCCCGGAGTCAACAACAGTACCCAAGAGAATCCACAAATAGGACCAAGGCATGTGAAACAGGACCTGACTATTTGTCTGTCTGTAATCTCTATCCTAAGGACTTTTACAAGAATTATGAGAACAATAATAACAAGTACATTATGTTGAGAAGAAATGGCAAGGAAAGATTAATTTTAAAGACGAAACCTGAAGACAGGTTTAGAAATTCATGTTTAAGCATAGACCTTGCACACAGACAGTGTGGTCCATATACACATTACTGGCCACAAGTGATATGGCTCAGAATGCTTACTGGCTCTGGGAAAGGGAACTAGAAAACAGATCCTGTTTTCCCCTTTCCTGTTTTTTCCCTTCTTCCCCTACTCCAGCTTCCAACTCTAACTGAGGCTATCCTAATGATGGCAGAAAACACATCGAGAAAAAAGGAAAGTAACTACTCTTCCATCAGTTCATTGAGCTGAATCAGCTTGCTGATGTCTTGGAGGAGAGCTGGAGAGGGCACAAGGGAATGAGGCAGGAACAAGCAGTATCATTTCAGCAGAAGCCATAGGGTCAACAAAGGTATTTTTGCCTACTACATCTTCATTACAAAACCCTGAGTGCACAGATACCAAAGCACCACGAGTGCATATTTACAAGGCACCCATCAGTAACTTGTAGGTGTGATTACCTATTACCTATCAATAGACAGACTCAAACTCTCACTTCTACCCCTCTGCTTTCTGTAAAGATATTTTCCTCAAGTGCCACACTCAGTGAGCAACAGGCCTATTATTGTAGCTAATTGGGAATTCCCTGCTTAGCTTTCTTTTTCCTTCCTGCAGAAGAACTGCTTATTCATCAAAAATAGAATTCTTCTTTGAGACAATTTAATTGCAATGAAGTTGCTGTGAAACCACTGAGGTTTCAAAATCTGACTGAAAACTTTGTCTGGCCTCCTACCACCCCGCCTTTCCAGCTGGAGGACAAGAAGTCCCATTTTTTGGACTGCCTTCTGCCTGACCATTCACTGTCCTGGCAGGCTGATGAGGGATGCAAAGCCCAGAGCCTGTTGGATACTAAGCTTACAAGCTTCAAAGTCTCCAAGCACCACCCCCCTTCTGCCTGTCACAAGGCATTTAGGATTTCTTTGCTCCCAGGCTTTAGAGATGCTAGATTGCAGCTCAGAAGTGGAACTGACAAGGAACTGGGAACCTGGAAGCTCTTTATTCAGCAGATGCTATGAATGACTTTTTGTTGCTTCTCCCCAGCAGAAGTCAGATTGCAGTAAAAGTGGGATTGTTCTCACTCTCCTCACGCCATTTGAAAACTTTTGATTTTCTAGGTTCAAAATGAAACCCTGGCACACAGTTTCTGTGTAGAGCTCCACCTACTAGCATCCTTTGTAACTAAACAATACAAAACCACAATCTTCTAGACCCTCTCTTCAGTAGAATTCTCCAACATATTAGTGACAGTTTTTAGGAGCATTACAGCCCCAAAATAATAACAATAATAACAATAATAATAATAATACTACTAACACTCATCTGTTTAAAGAAGACATAGAATTCTTTTCAGAACCCACAGTTGTTTTCCCAATAAGTGACTCATTGTGGGTCCCACAATGATATTATTTTGCATTCACTTTTGTCATAGCACAGTACTATTTGTTGGAATTGCATAACTTACGAAGCAAGCCACAGGCTTTCCGGTTACTTATGGGCTTATTTTGCTTTATCTTAATTTCTTCTTTTTGGTGTCACTGTGCTGTTAAGACAAATATAATGTTATTACAGCTTAAGCAAGACTCCTCTGTGCTAGTTCAGTTAACAGTAGCAGAAAGCTCAGTTGTGTCTGGAGAGTATTTTACCCTAATAACTGAAAAGCTACCCTTATACGAAAATCAAGAGGATCAGAGCTAAATATATGAATATGAGCACTCCCCAGAGGGTTGCCTTGCTTGAAAGATGTCAGGGTATCATTTGTATTATGCAGTAACATGTTTCTTCTGTAATGGGAGGTGGTCCATTTTCAATTCTTTAATGTAACAAGAGAAAATACCTGCACCTATAGAAGTGTAATCAGAGCAACATAAAATCCTAACGACACCAAGTAAAACAGCTGGAACAAGAAAGGCTTTGTTATTTTTATTCCACCCGATGCCAGTAGCCCCTAAGACACCTGGATCCATGGACAACTCTAGAATTCCAGCCTAGCCAATAGCACTGCTTGCGTGAAGTTGATTGCTCAAGACAACTTCAGCGATGGCTGCCATGAATACCAATCATGTAGTGACAAACCAAGTTATGTCTCTGACAGCAAACGTTTCAATATAACAAAGACTGAGACATAATAAAGCATTTGAGAAGACTGAGTTTGAACATAGGGCTGACAGTAAAAGTTTATAATGGAAGTAAATTGCAAATCAGATTCAACACATCAGAAATGTTAGTACAGTAAGAACAGAGAAGCCTCAAAAAGTCCTTCATCTAGGTATGAGAACAACTTTACCTTTGATGTCACTTCTTGTAAGGAACAGTTTTTCTCCCTTAGGACTTTGCACCATGAGTCTGAGTAACAGATTTTTCATTCTGGTGCCTTAATTGTCTTTTTCTCATATTTGCCAAAGTTTTGCATTAACTTTACAACTTAAAAAGCAGGCCATGTGCTACTGTGTAGAGGCTTATTGCACTATGCTAGGACAGACATTTCTGCACTATGCTCTATTGTCCGATATATGTTAAGCATCCCGGGTCCATTACACCGAAGATAATACCAGAACACAGTTGATTCAATTGACTCTGGGAATTCAATGGAAAGGTGGAGACCAATCTGAGGGGCTGTCAGCAGCGTTTGTAGCTAAGAGCTCGACATATGAGGTGGCTGAGATCCAGCTGCAATGTAATGAAAATGTGAATGACTGAGCCCATGGATCATTGACCACGAGGGCCAGACAGATTCTGCTACCCAGGCAGAGATTATGGAAAACAAATCACACATGTCAGTATAGGTCAGTTTAGGACAGGAGGCATTTAAAAACATGCTTAAACTGGTCAATCATGGGTGTGCACATTCAAATCCAGTGACACCTGCTACACAAATATGACGAAATATCTCTTTTATTAACTAGTGCCTGTCTTAGCTGAGCCAAAATGCAAAGAACTCTTTGAAAATACAGTTAACACTTGACCTGGACAATGGCCATTAGTGTGGTCATAAGTGTTAACAGGTAAAGAAATATCTGCAACCTGGTAGCACCTAAGTCTGTCCCATGTGACCACCATGTGGCTTGCATGTGGATTTCAGAAACAACAAAGGCAATTGGAGAAATGGAGAGATGTACCATCTTGGCAAAATCAAAAAGGCCAGTAACTATTGAATAAAGGTGAGGAATGAGGACCACTGGTAACAAAGAAATGAGGCCAAATCATATTCTGCAGCAAGTTTTATACTTGGAGCTGTTTCAGACTACCTGTTCTGCAGAAAAATGAGGATTTGAAGAAAAATATTTGTTCATTGAAGCAGAACTTTCCACTGTAAAAACATCAGTGTCTCTATGAAATTTTTCTCAGGAAGGTTTCCTAAACCCAGTGTAAGACTTCAGGTCACAGCCAGAGACAGGGCCAAAATCCAGTAGTTGCATCCTGATGCAGATGAGGAAAAAAAATGTCTATCTTCGATTTTTAATGATCTTTTACAGCCAAGTTTGCCCCTCAGTTTTCCTAATGAATTTTTAATATCTACACAAAGTGGAACACAGAAAAAAAAGCGGGAACTGACTTCCTACTGTCATTAGCTGGATATTATCCTGGGTTGCTCCAGTTTCACATCCATACTCTGAACTGGGTGGAAGGAGCAGACTTGATTGTTGGTGTTTTGGGCAAAATTCTGGTTCTCAGAATATTTTCTGAGAGGCAGACAAAGAAGTCATGTGTTGCTTTAAGCACCACTGCTTTCTCCTGGTTAAAACTAGAACTGCACAAATAACATGTAGAAACAGCATTGTTATTTGCAAATTATCTTTCTCCTGAGCAATTTGATCTGTGCACATCCCAAAGGTGAGCTATGAAAGCTCTGAGAAGCATGGTGTTAATGACAATTTTTAATTCTATGATGGAAAAATTGCTTCATAATCCCTGTAAATGTTAGTTAATAACTGTGTAAAACAGCTGTAATACTATTCTCATTTTAGGAGAGGACATGATACTTCTTTGTTGTCTCCTATCATATAAGCTGTACTGTTGTAAGAGGGACTCATGTCACCACTCATATCCAAATGCTGGAGCAGATAGGGTTTAAGAACATTGGTCAGATCCTTAAGCTAAATCTGTTTAGGTTGACCTGAATTCTCAGCCCTGAATCAGTTGCTCGCTTACAGAAGCCTGCACATTACAAACAGAAGATTTTCCCACTGCTTTGGCTTGTTAAGCAACAAAAGAAAGGGAATAACCCTGTCTTTGTCTCCAAACAGGAAAAAAATCAGGACCCTGTTGTCACCAAGGACCCAAGATACATGGTTTACATCATGGTACCTTAGGGTCCATTCCAGCTCCTCATTGTGGTACTCTGTTACATCAAGACTTCCACTTCCCACTGTAAAGACTTGCTCACAGGCAAATTATTTATATTCTCACCTCTTCAGCAGCTAGAGTTCATAATCCCTGCCATTTCATCCTCCTTGGTATTACCTTTTGTTAACCTTGGAGATATAAATTTGACAAGATTTCAGAAAGATGTTACATCACAGGTATGATAAAAACTTGGACAAAACTCATTGGCTATCAAAAATTATTACGTCTTTCTCATGCTGCTTGCTATGCTCCGTGCATAAAATTTTCCCAGAACCTGGTCCTCAAACTGGGAGAAAAGATATTCTCTACTGACACCAAAGTTACCCTGTTTCATCTCATTGCTGTGGCTTCTGCCAAGCATCCTCTGTTCAGACAGGTATATTTGTCTCCCCTTTGATACCTCTGGGTATGTCTTAATATACTATAGAAATAAAATGTGTCTCAATCCCTGGAAAAGGTTTAAAGAAGAGATTCATGAAGTGTTGCTGGTGGCTTATGATCATTTATCACACAAAGGAAAGTTGACTGTGGCAAGTTATTGCAGTGTGGGTCATAGCTAAGGAGGAATATGTGAGTCATGAACAGCTCTTCTTGTGAGCATCCCTCTGCTCCCAAGGTGCAGGAAGGACTGGAATGTTGTTAGAGAGGCCTCATTTTCTCTTCTAAATTCTAAGGATGCCAGGGGAGCATGTGGCTCTCCTCTCTCTGGCTCCTCTGACAGGAGGAGCTGTCATGAGTCTTTTGGTCTCTCCACCATGGGTCTCTTGGCTTTTCAGCACTGAATCTGGTTCTCTTGAAGCTTAAGCCTTCACTTCTACGGCAAAGCAAATATTTCTGACAGAGATTATGCTTAAGTATCTTGTTGAGATAATAAATGGGGTAAGCAAAGGTGTCATTGTGTCAGTTTGAGGAAACCAAGGAAAACCTCATGTGTCGCCTCTTAAACTAATAAATCTTCAAGTCTTTTCTGTTATTATCTTTGAATGCATATTATGAATTAATTTTTGCCTTTCTGGAAGAGGCTGTCTTTGAAGATCTGCACCTCTGTATATATTCCAGGAAATGGGTAACTTATGATTCATAAGATCTTTGTATCCTATAAGTACTAATTCTGTGTGATATAATGAGGTCCTGGCTGGGTATTTACGTAAAGCCCAGTTCTGCCTTTTGGCACCTCTGCACAGTAGTTTACATTAACAGTAATGTAAGCCTTTCACATCCATTCAAGACCTTAATATAGCCCAAGGTAGTATCACATAATTTCATGGTAAATTATTTCTGTCTTTTAAGGCACAGAGCAAATTGCAGGTAAATTATTAATAATAACACTTAGATCTTATCTTCAAAGGACTTTACTAATATTAATTAATTCGTGCACTGCTTTGAGGTAGGTAGCTGCATTATTACTTACATTCTTTACAAAAGGGGGAATTAAAGGCAGGATGAGATTTGCCTGCAAATGCTATGGGATGCACAGTACCAGAAGGAGCATCCAGGACCAGATAAAATGGTCTGCCTCCAGCTATTTGCCATCTTATCCTGCTGCAGGTCTTCTGTGACAGAGTGAATGATGAGGTGAGACCCTGTTCTGGAACCTTCTTTTTCAAGTTTGGCACCTTCAGTTACACCTCCCAGTGATTCTGCTGGGGAAAGCAATAAGAGGGTTGCCCAAAGTTTGTTGAACCCTACTCTGACAATGGTTATCTTGACCAATAGAAGCAATAGAGCTGGGGTACCACCATTTTAAACCATTACAGCCAAATTTATTTTAGGTTACTTACTAGCAAGCTGAATTTCAAATACAGAAGTAGAACTCCAGGCAGAAGAGAAAAGAAACTGGACTTTCAAAAAGAATTTCTTTTTTAACCTTCCAATATTTCTTACCTGGCTTTCAAAAGCAATTCTGAATTTTATTCAGGTTTTAAAAAATTATTTTATGTTAATATCATATAACATTTGTTCCTTCTGCTAATGGTACATCAAACTATCACAGCAAGTAGTCATTGAAATATCCTCTTAATTGTCTGCTTTCAGTTATTAAGGGCAATTAAACTGAGCTATTTAGGGTATCTTACCCCTTTTTGTGAATCAGATTAGCTCCCTCCCAGTTTCATTAATATACAAGAGATTGCTTTATTGTGCAAAAATTAATATGAGAACATTTCAATAGTGATATCATGAAAGAACACATACACAAAACAGAAATAAGAAAAATGCATAGAAAAGTAGTACAGATACAATTTTCTGATTTCAAGCTGAAATTTTGAAATGTGATCCTAAATCCCTTTTTATTTTAAAATGTTTTCTCCTGCAGGAATTCCACAGACTTTCATATGGTTTTGCAAAAACTAAAAATGAGTTTAATACAAAGACTTCTTTTCTAATGAAAACTGTTTGAGAAATACTATCTAATCAACCTGACTACAGAGAGCTACCACGATTCTGCTCACACCTCTACAGCAAGCTTTGTTCTCCTTTGAAATTACATGGCCCTGTATCATCTCGTCCCATAATGAAGCCTTGGTTAAATAGCCTCAGGAAAGAAAATCTACACAGCAGTGCTCTGAGAGAATGATAATATGCCCACAACTCAGAGCTAATCTACAACAAGGGCTGTATTTTTCTTCCCAAAATTCATTTCTCAGCAGGCACAGAAGCAGAGCTGCTATGTTCTGCAGTCAGGAGTTCTGCTTGCATCTATTGTCTTCTGTGGTCCAGTCTGCTTTTATCCAAACCATGGGCTGGAGATGCCTACCTCTGTACTTTGACAAAGAAAGAAGCCTTGGATAACTTTGGTTATCCAATTAAGTGCCTAAAGTTGGGGTAGGTTTACTGTAGCAGCTGTGCAGCTGAAGCTCAACTGCTTCAGTTCAGCTGCTGGCTGTGGCCGTCGGGAGAGCATGGAAAGTCTTCCCTCAGCTGGAATTGGCTGTGGTCCACCTGTGTAAAGGGCTCAGAAAAGTATTCCAGAGGGTCTGATTGCTTGTAGGTATCTGCTGACTGGTTATCACAGAATCATAGAACGACTTGGGTTGGAAGGGACCCCAAAGATCATCTAGTCTCAATCCCTCATCCGTGGGCAGGGACATCTTCCAGTAGACTAGGTTGCTCAGAGCCTCATGCAACCTGACCTTGAACATTTCCAGAGATGGGGCACCCACAACTTCTCTTGGCAACCTGTTCCAGTGTCTCACCATCCTCACAGTAAAGGATTTCTTCCTAATATATAATCTAAACCTAGTCTCTTTCAGTTCAAAACCATTCCCCTTTGTCCTATCACTACACAAAGTCTCTCAGGTCAGAAAACTAAGTCAAAAAAGCAGAAGTTCCCACTGGAGCACCAATAATTAAGGATCTAGGAAGTATCTTTTTTTCAGATATTATTGCTTTACAGATTGTGACCTACTAGTTGTTCATCTCTAACGAGGGAAAGCACTCAGAGCATACCTAAATCCATCCTTCTTCAGGTCAGGCTTTGGCCCATGTCCAAAATGTGAAGGGTTATCTGTTTGGAAGAGGGCACAAAAAATAAAGGCAGTCTGGTAACAGATCCACCTCCAGTGTTCCTGGTCCAGACAGCATTCCAGGACTGGAGACTGGTCATTTTCAGCAGAGGAAATCCAGGTATCTGTGATCAGGCCAAGCCACCCTCTGTCCCATCTATCTGCACCCTAAAAATGAAATAGTAGCAAAACAGACAAAGCTGTGTCTGATCCTTTAGCAGGTATTCCAGTCCCTGTTTCACTGGAGTCCAAGCTACAAGCAATGAAGAGAACATAGCACGGTTGTTATTAAAGTGTTCTTTTTTTTTTTTTTGAGTTTTCATGCACAGGATACCTTCCCATACTTTTTATTCCCTCATTTTAAGGGGAAAGCATGTGACTGTGTCCCTGCATACACACTCGGTGCCTATAACTACCACTGGGAAAGAGCCAGGAAGAAAAAAATGCCCACAAAGTTTTAGTTTCCTCACACTCTCAAGCACACTTTAAGAAGTATTTTTATATGACAGGATTTAAGATTGTTTAAAGCCATCAGCTACAGACTGTCAAACAAGGGTAGTGAAATTTCAGTTTCCCCCTGTACCAAGGTTGGACCTCTGTTGCAGCAGTGGGAGGGCAGCTGCCTACGCAAGGCACTTCATATTCATGTCTAGATAGGTGATTCAGACACCAAATGAACACAGTTTCAGAGTCACCATCTTTCACCAGCTCAGCTCTGAAATTGTTTAATTACATACTTTTGTTGGTGTCTACAGCAGATCATACCATTGTCATCTCCCTGCCCACCTTTCCAACAGTTTTTAAGATAGAGAGCATGTGTTTGGTTTGTGACTACACAAATTAAATGATTAAATGCTGCTTCTAATATTGAAAAGCTGCTTCTAATATTGAATATGGGTTGTTTAGTTTTGGACTTCTTGTAAAAACACCACCTCGATGCCAGCTGAAATTATTATCAAGTCTCGAATTTGTTTTTGTTTGCCCAGTATCTTTAAGACTATGTGCAAAATCCATACCGAATCACATTTACTCCACTGCAGGTGCCAAGCTTCTGAGGAATGGGACAGATCCAAGTGAGACAACCCAAAAGTCTGACTAACTGTCCACCTACATACTCTACAACCTTTCAAAGTAGAAATAAAGAAATAAAGGCATCTGTCTATATTGAATCTGAGGCTATGTAAAAAGCTTTATGAATCTGTGCAGCTATTCCTCAGAGTCACTTCAAATTGAATAGTACCTAAGGTATTAAAAGTCAGATTGGTACTTCAACAAGCCAGCAAAAGATAAATTGCTGAGATGTGAATCCATATAATCTCCATTTGATGCCCAGCATGTGGGCTGCTCTTGCATGGCATTGCAAAGAGAAATAGCAGTCACCTGAGAGAGAAAGAAGGAGAGAGTAAGAAAGTAAAAGCACATGATCTAAGGAAAGGAAAACATAATCCCAAGCCATTCTTCTGTCTTCTGTTTATGTTTCTGGGGCCCATATGCTTCTGGGGGTAAGTCTTCCTGAAAAAGGCCCTATTCTTGACCAGCCCCTTTACATAGCATCTGCAAAAAAGAACCATACAGTGTTGGCTGTCCCACATTGCAAACTGTGGTCAGAACTCTGATTTATCTCCGGTTTCCAAACTCAGTCCAGGGTTGAATGCCCTGTCTCTTGCATATGCAGCCTGAACCTCTCAGGTCAGCCCTGCTTCAGCAAATGAGGGTGTGCATGGAGACAGAGAGGGAAGAGAGGGCAGCAAGGTGAGGCTCCTGCCACACTCAGGCAGGTTGATCTCAATCCCTTCCCGACAGCTGAGTTCAGCTTGGGCAAAATAGCAGAATGTGTGGAATCAAAGCTCAGGGCTCAAGTCAAGGATGAAAATACAATATAAATTAACCATTCAGAGCTGCAGAGCATCTGGTGCGCTTGGGAAATGCCAAGGGCACTGCACTGCACAGTGCACAAAATCTCTGAGTGCAAGTATTGGAAAAAATTCAGGGGCATTAGCTGTGCTCTTGCTAAAAAGGCCAGGAAAATTAGGTCAAGTAGAGCTCCTGCTGGAATGAGTCAAAGCCAGTATAGGCACTTCTGAGCTACACTATGCAGTGCTCCATGGTGGTTCCAATGTTTTGTTGCCTTGTCAAAGATGCAGCCTCATGCTAGCAGCCCACAAAATCTCAACAGAGCACAGCAGCAAGGATTGAGTCTCCCTGAAGGCACCATAGGAATAGTCCTTTTCAAGTGATTCTATAATCTACAGGACTTCCAGCACTGAGTGTTATTAAATGTTCCTTTGAGTGATCAGAACAAAGAGGATCCACTCTATTGGCTTAGCTATATTAAAATAAGTATTTGAATATACTTGACCAGGTATCTCTAGTCCTTTCTGCACAGCCTTGAATCCAGTATTTTTACCAGGAATACCCAATACAGGCTAAAAAGAGGTAGATTGTTCCCACTAGCCTCACTTTAAGGCAGATAAATGAGACAAAGATTCATTAAGTGACTTGGCCAATATTCATCTCACCTGTCTTACCTAAGAACTTATTTTTTAGCTCAAGCAAGGTAATATGTCTTGGTCCTTTTACCACCATAAACCCATTCTGATCAGAGAGGTATTAATAAAACCACTTTGCTTTGGTTTATTTGGTTTTCTCTTCTAGCTGTCAGGGTGCATTGAGCTACATGATAAACATTTACAGCCAACATTAGAAAAGAAATGAAGACTGTAATAGGGTCTTGTTTTTTGTCTTTCACTCACACTTTAGACTGCAGCAAATATAACTCAGGCTGTAGGTGCTTTGGTGAATTGGGTCCCCAGCTCAACTTTGCTTGGTCTCTAACTAAGACTAACCCCATACTGGACCTCCAGTGGCAGAGAATCTCTCACCTTCATTTTCAAAGTCACACAGGGGCGGGAGACACCCTGTTGGCAATGAGGGGAGATGTCCGGTTCACATCTCTGCTACATTCTTCTCCTCAGTCCATCCACCTCTATGGTCACCTGCTCTTAGTGACATTGCTCATGGTACTGAGTTGCCCTCAGTTCCCAGGTTTAGTTGCATGGCAGCCTCTGATGTAAAAGGGAATTAATAATGACACACCTATGATACTAACCATTGATACCAACACCTGTGCTGTAAACACCAGAGAGGACAAGCAATGACAGAAGAAAAGGGTGGCAGGGGTTGGCAGCACTTTCTAAATAGCAACCAGCAAAGAGCTGGTGGTGACAATCATTATCACCTCCTTCTTCAACTCCTGGTGGATGTGAAAGATCAGGAAAGGAAGGGAGGTAAGGGAGCACAGCCAGGGCAAACTTTAAACGCAGTTTCTGTAGCTTGACAATAGATTCAGCTCTGAGATGATAATGATTATGTCTAGCAGTTTACAAGGCTGGAAAAGGGAATTGAGACATCTCCAAGCACGTCCCTAAGCTTTGGGAAAGAAGCTTCATTCAATATGGTTTTGTTTGCTTTCTTTTCTTATTGCTTTGTGATTGGAAGCCTCAGTATTTGTGGAGGAAGAATGAGAAGAATACTCAAACAATAACAGTGCAATTAGATCTGACTCAGGAAAACTCAGGTGATGGTAGTAGGGCAGGGAATCATCTGGGATGCTGGAAAAGTATTGGAAACTAGAAATCAGGGAAACAGTAATGCCAAGTGAAGCTTAGAAGGTACAGTGGGCTGGAGGTGAAATCAGCATACTGGGGGGAAGGGCACTTAAAAGGGCTGATGGACCAAAAAGTACTCAATGGTGAAGAGGAAGAGGGCTCTGTTATGGGATCAGACCTGCTGCTGTTTATAGATCATTTTTGCTGCTGCCCAGGTTAGCTGGGCACCCTGAATCTCAGAAGGTGATCTAGCATTTGTTCTCTATTTCAGAACGTGCCTTTCATTAGAAGGGTAAAACATTTATTTTTAGAGTCCATTACCTTCACTTAATTGTAGAGTTGGAAAGTCTGTCCTGACCATGAAAGAACTGTATGATATAGTGAGAGTGAAAAGAACAATTCTTCTGAAGTTCTTAAGAGTAGGAAATGTCTGAGAAGAGATGCAAGATCACACATAAAGCTCAAGGTCTCTTTATCATTAGTACGCCTTAGCAGAAACTGGGAAGAAATTGAACCCATACTGAAGACCAGTGATATTATATTAGGATCTTTTGTTTTAATTGTGAGGAAATGATGAGGAAAATGGTAGAAACCCTATCATTTGGAACTACTTGATTAAAGTATTAGTTAATGAACCAAGAACAATCCTGCATTAGGAAGATGTACTGGGTAATTATTTAGTCTCCTACATCTGTTTTTTACAAACTGCTTGGACAGATCTGTTCTTTAACCTCTTGACTACAGAATCGCCTCTCTACCTCTTTTAAACTGCTATAGTACTATTAACTTTAATGAAACTAGGCCAATTTTACCATCTGGATTGGCCCATGACTACTTTTGAAAAAGGACTTCTTGTCATAGAGGAAAAAAACCAACAAACAAGCTGAAAACAACAAGGATTAGTTTCCAAAGGTACTTTTTAATATATATATATTAGAGTCATGTACTTCTCTCACCTTGACAAAGACTATGGATGAGAAACATGTCTGCATATGCACAGTTAAATCAGTGTTGCAACCTGCAGGACTAAATCAAGAGTGGAATAATAGCACAATACCATTCTGGCATAGGTAAAGACAGAGAGGGAACAAGGATTCTCCTAGACCCATGTGTGTGACAGCTGCACAGTTAGAAGTTTCTCTCAGGCATATTTGCTGCCATAGAAGAGCAAATAATGGTTGGTGTCTATTAACTTGACAAATGCATTGATCTTGACTTTAGTTACAATCAGTTGGTTATTCCCCACCTGTCCACTTGATTTCTTTTAAACCCCGGTGGAAGGTGAGGTGATGGTCAGCACTGAAGCAAGGATGTGCAGACTTCAGACAGAGATAAAGAGAAAGAAGGGCTCAGCAGGGCACACTTTCTGTGACAGCAGAGGCAGGTGTGAGAACAGACTGCTCAGCTGCTCACTGTACAGCAGTTACCTGTGTTTACACCTGAGAATGGTTAAAGCCCATGAGGCTCTTGGATAACATTAAATTTAGATGATTAGGAATACAGCCTTCTTGACATACAACATCAATGAGAAACTGAAATAAGGAGAGGCTAAAGGCAATCTTAAAGTCTTAAATGACTATTTCAAGTCCTGAAGACAGATCCCCTGTGGAGAAAAACTCTTCAGGTGTTGCTCTGACATCTGTTCTAGCAACTCCTCCATATTTCCCAGTCTTCCGTAGTGAACTTGTCTTCCTGGAAAGCCTTGCTAGGAAAAGGCAAGCTGCAAACAGTACAAACTGACCACTGACAGCCCGAGGGAGTGCATAGGAAGCTACACCATCACCAAGTAGCAAGAAATACTTTGGGTTTGTACATAGAATCGATCTAGCCTTATGTTATCCTTGAAAAAGCAAAAGGAGGGAGAGGTAAATGGGAGGATGCAGAAATAGCTTTCTTTACTAGAAAAAAAAAACCACAAAAAACAAACTACAAAAAAAGCATTTGAGAAGGTTTCAAAACCTTCATAGATCCACAAAAGTACCTTTTTGAAATTTCAAAGGAGAGATGTCTCCAGGCTGGCAGCTGCTATTTACATGTATTACCTGCACATCCCATTAATGCAGATAGTGGAAATTCAGTGTATAATATTTTGTCATAAAGCAGAGCAGTCAGCAGGCTTAAAATTCTTTGAACCATCCATAAAAGTGGAAAATTGGCAGATGGAAATAGAGTATTTTCATAACAGCGTCACTACATGCAAAGAATTGGTAGCTCTTCATCCAATGCTTAGAAAACCAAAGATGATGTGCACCACAGCAACACCCACCACTGTGGAGCTGAACTTTGTTGGAATTTTCCATGGGAATCACACACAGCAAAGGGAATCTGCACAGAGCATCAAACATGCAGGAGAAATAAAAAAAATTGCGAAGGTAATTCAGAACACTCTCTGCTCAGGGTCCTGACCTGAACCCTGATGCACTGTGAGACACCTCTCCATTCATCCTTCATATTTCTTTTCCAGGTTTTGCTTTGCAAATTCAGGTATGCCAACTTGTGCCAGGTCAAGCATGTAAACTCAGCAATATCCCATGAGAGTTCAGATGCAACCTTTACTGTAATACAGACATTTCTTATTTTTATGCCTCCACAGTAGAAATTAATGCACCATTTAAAGTTCTTGCTGAGCTTATGGCTAAACAGGCTCAAACAATTGCATCATCAGATTTAGGAGTTCCTTCTTTTTCCTTATGAGTTTTCCATATTGCAATCAGGGGAATGAGCTGACAGGTAGATGCAATTTTATAAATATCTTCCTTGCCCTTTTCTTCTCTGGTGGCCAATTTTGGGTCCTCTCTCCATGGAGTGAACTGTCCCCCACTAAGTTGCCAAGACAACCTCCTGGAAGATTGCTTTGCAATTGTGGCTGGCAGTGAAGAGGTTAAACAGATGTACAGGGGGGCCAGGTCTGACTGAGACTCTGAGGCAGAAACCAGTAAGGAGGACTAGCAATGGCACTGAAGTGAAAATTAAATCTATTTTAGGATGCTGCTTTTTAACTGCTATTCTTTGACCTGATGTGCATTTTAGTCAAGCTGAAATTGGTTATAGAGTTATACAGAAGGGAAAAAAGGGGACAATGATTTATTTACTTTAAGGCAAGAAAAGACATATCTGCAGAGTTTTCTGACTCTGCACTCCGTTATGTGGACATCGTGTCTACAATATAATTGGTTGGAAAGAGGGCTTCTGAAAATGGACACAACCACTTGTTCACCACTCAAGTATGACCTAGGAGAGTGGATCACCATAGCACTGTGGGCACACGTGCGTGAACACTCGGGTGTATGACACAGCAGTGCTTTGTGCTGTGCAATCTCACTCCTATTCATTTCTTTCTTCTATTTTTATACACAACCTTCCTTTCTCCTCCTAAAGAGCTGCCCATGAGGACTAAATTAGGATCTTCCATAACAAAAATCTTTAGTGAATCTATTATTGATTAGGAGCTAGTGTGCCTCTGGGGTTGTTAATCTGTGTTTAGGTCACCTGTGGAGAAAGGCAAAAGCCTTCTCTGTGCGGTAACACTGCCTCAGAGACACAATTCATCATCGATGATCATCATAGAACTCTTCAGGTTCCTTCATGGAAACCCTTGTACTTGCATGCTCACTCAGCCTAATGGAAGTCAAGAGTGCTTCCTGGGAAAGGGATGAGCACTCACCCACAGGAAGAGACACAGCATCGGCCTCATTGCTGATAATGCACCACTGGACTCCCTTCAGCAGCTGTATCTACGTTTCACCAGTGGGGTGGGCTTTTATCTTTGCTCTGTTCCCCACACATTCACCAATCTCTGAAACGGTCCTCTCTAATCAAGAAAAACAAATCTGTACTGTGTCATTGGCTCACTACTCGCACTGGTTGGTGGAGCGGTTAAAACACCAACCTATAATTAGGCAGCTTTCAAAGCCCTGCTTTTCCTTCTGTTCCTTTCCCACTCTCTCCTTTCTCACTGGGGGTGGGGGGACAAAGCTGTCCCTCAGGCATGCATTGCTTCCCATTAGTATCAGCAGGAGTCAAAAGAGCTCATCAGGGGAAGAACAAACCCTTAAGGGAAAGAAACTTTTGACAAAATCCAGCTACCCCATGCTAGGGCTCTGTATGAATTCTAAGAAGTTAGATCTAAAGGAAATGAGGGCATATTTGCCCAAGAACTTCTCTGAAGTACAGAAAAGTCTGTTTTACTCTGTTGTCGTTCTGAATGTGATGAAAACTTCAGATGAAGAGTGCTTATGACCAGTACTCAGCAAAATGGCAACCTTATCCAACTCTGCTAAAAATAGAAGAGAATGTAAAATATACAGTTGATTCCTTTCCTAAGGTTTTGTTTTATTAACAAATATAAATAATAGTTGAGCTTCTCATCTGAACTATCTTGCAGTCTTACCTGTTCCTGTGGTTGGTTACTCTAATAGGGCCTCTGTATTGTAGACTATTTTCCTTCACCCAGATAATTACTTTCCTCTACTATAACCAGAATAAAGTGTTCTAGTCCCACCAAGCCAGCAAGTGATAGGAGGTGCCTTTCCCTGCTTTGGCTCCATCACTGCAAGGATGTCAGATCAGAGAATACTATGAAACAAGCAAGCATTACAGTAATAATAGGCATAACAATAGGAATAGTAATTCAAATTAGTAATTCATTTTGAAATGGGGAAAAATCTGCTTAAAATTAATGCAAACTGTAAGTTTGCAGATCACATTGAGTTGGGTGGGAGCATGGATGTGCTGGAGGGTAGGAAGGCTTTGCAAAGAGGTTTGGACAGACTGTGTTGATGGGCTGAGTCCAACTGTATGAGGGGCAACAAGGTGAAGTGCCAGTTCCTCCACTTTGGTCACCACAACCCCAGGCAGTGCTACAGGCTGGGAACAGAGTGGCAGGAAAGTTGCCCAATGGAAACAGACACGAGGCTGCTGGTTGAAAGCTGGCTGAACGTGAGCCAGCAGTGTGTCCAGGTGGCCAAGAAGGCCAATGGCATGCCAGCCAAATCAGAAACAGTGTGGTTGGCAGGACCAGGGAAGTGATTGTTGCCTTGTGCTTGGCACTGAGGCTGCACCTTGAATCCTGTGTTCAGTTCTGGTCCCCTCACTACAAGAAAGACACTGAGGTTCTGGAGCAAGCCCAGAGAAGGGCAGAGGAGCTAGAGAAGGGCCTGGAGCACAAGTCCTGTGAGGAGTGGCTGAGGGAGCTGGGGTTGTTCAGCTTGGAGAAAAGGAGGATCAGGGGTGACCTTATTGCTGTCTACAACTGCCCGATAGGAGGTGGTAGTGAAGTGGGGGTTGGCCTCTTCTCCCAAGTAACAAAGAATAGGACAAGAGGCAATTACCTCAAATTGCACCAGAGGAGGTTTAGACTGGATATTAGGAAAAATTTCTTCACCAAAAGGTTTGTCAAGCATTGAAACAGGCTGCCCAGCAAAGTGGTATTCAAAAAGATGTGTAGATGTGGTGCTTAGGGATATGGTTTAGTGGGGGACTTGAGAGGTTTAGGTTTATAGTTGGACTCGGTGATTTTATAGGTCTTCTCCAACATAAATAACAGTATGATTCTCTGAATAGCAAGTTGGCATATAGAATCCAAGGTGCATCACTTCATGTGCCCATTAATTACTTGCACCACCAAAGTGATGCTGGAATTTGGAGCTGAGGTTTCAAAGCATGTTCTGAAGATAGGAGCTTGCTCATGTCAGCTGACAGTAACAAACAGGGGTCTGTAGCAGAATAAATATACAGCAAGTGGTGAAGAGGGGTTTGAGGCAGAATAGCGCTGTGTTTTCCCCCTTTCTTTCACTAAAGAAAAGGAAACAAGTTTATAACTTCTTATACCTGAAGTACTTTCACCTGAGGAATGCCTGTGGTGGCAAACATTTTGCTTAAAAGCTCCTACATGAGAAAAATAGGCCTCTCAGTTTCAAAACAGTGATGCAAAATTATCCATGGAAGAAGCACTCAGACTTCAATTCTAAAAGACAGAAAAACTCCCTTTTCATTTAATTTACAATTTCATAAAAGGAGAATTCCTGGTTTTTCCCCAAGACTAAATTCTGCAGTCTGATGAGCAGGTTAAACACAACCAGATTTGTGTAGGCAATGGCAGCCTAATTAATAGCCTAACATGTCTGAGCAAAACATTTACTTTTTTGATTAATCTATGTTACTAATAGAATACTGAACTGATCCCATCCCCCTAATTACCACTGGTTCCCAATTAACAGAAGAGTAACAATCCCTGTAAAGGTCTCTCATTCAATACCCTATCAGGAAGGGACCAATGATCCAAGCAAGGGAAGCTCATTAGTTAAGCCACGGATTAGTCAGTATTCAGTCATGTGGAGGGACCAAAGGGAATCAATCTCATAGCCTCTCTCCTTCCAAGAGAGAGCTCATACAGTCCTTTTCCTTACTGCATCACATCTCTGCCATGTTATGCTGGAGACTGGGTAACTCCCTGGACTTCTTTAGGATTCTTCCAGATTTACATCACATAGTTTTAGATCTCAGCACTCATTTTCTGGATTAAACAGAACAACACTTCTGATATTGTTCATTCCATTTAGTCTTTTTCTCATTTCACCAATATACACACATTTCTTTTGCTCCTCTGAAAATTTGCTTCAGACTTGCAAACTTTGAGCAGGTTGACCCACTCCCCTCCCAAACACAGGGGAACCTTCAGTGCCATTCATCTTTTTGAACTGTTTCAAATGGAAGGTGAAAATTTCCAAGTTATACTCTGTTTCTTTTTAACATGGTCCAGATTCAGATAATTCTTGCGATAGCAGGATCATTCATGTAGATGCTCCAAGTGAGCCAAAATTGAGATGGATTTAGGACTGTGGATTACTATCATGAAACTCTCAAATTTTAAAATCATGCTATGGACAGTTCATTGTTTGCAGAGCATTTCTTTTTAGTGACCTTAGCTCAAGATGTAGAGGACTGCCAAATAGCCACAGGTTTTTTCCAATATAATGAAATGAATAATACAGGATAAGTTAGCAGACAGCAGAGCATGATTCATCTTAGCTTTTATTCATTTTCTGTCTATCATTTCCTTGGACTTTTAAAATATTTTATTCCAAGATAAAAGTTTGAGCTCTATGGCTGAAAGTTACCATGCAGAGTTTAGTCTGAGTTTCCAGTGAGTTTAAAAGCTGAAGCATAAGCCCTGGAGTTTTGTGTTCAACCTTATGGCAGTAGTTCCCCAACTTTGGTGTTCATGCAGCAGCAATGCTTCAATGCTTATAAGTCACAAGCAGCATAGTCTTTTGCTTTCACTGTTGGTTCTAGCTTTCTGCTTTCCAGCCATAACACATTCTGAGGACAATAAAGTTAGGGATCCAGCCTTGGTAAATCCATGGTGATCAGTTGGATGCCCTTCTTTACGCTTATTAAGATGTAGCCTCACTTTGTTTCTTGCAGTTTTAATGTGCGTTAATCACTAAAAAAACCAGTCCTTGTTTCTAAGATGAAATATTAATATTTAGTGTTGCCCTAATGCCCCTGTGTTTTGAGGGATCAGCTTTGAAGAGTGAGGAAGAAACATGATCCAGACTTCAAATCATAAGCCTGACTCGGGTATTGACCTTGACCTGCAACTTCATCTTATCCAAAGTCAATTCTCAGTACCTGCCTGAGTCTGAAAATAATAGCTACTCATTCATCACCACACTCTGACAAGAGTACTCATTCTTTTTTCCTATCCCTTCACTTTCTGCTGCATTTTATCTTTCATCTGCATTTATTAGCCTGTCTCTCTTTGTCTGGGGAAAACAAATTTGCTGAAATCTACGACCATAGTGGTAAAATCACAATGTTTGGTTGCAAGCCAGCTTGATGCTGCTTAGATGATAAAAAGGGCTGGGAAAGAAGCAACTAGGTTTGTAGCTCCCTTATGTGTATAAGATTAAAAAGGAGTAAATCTGCATTTTTTCCCTCTTCCGTGACTTTGAATTGAGCCTGAGAACACAAATGTGAGCTCTGCTTTTGTTATAGGCGAGAAGGAAGGAAGAGCTGCTGTCACTGCCAGAGCAAACCTAGGATTCTTTTTCTGGGAAATGAGATTTTGCTGTATGACTGGAAGGACAAACTTGAGGCAGATGCAGCTTTAGATCTTTGCTGAGAATGTCAACCCTGGACAATGTGGTAGAACATGGACATATTCAAGCTATTTCAGGGATGGAAGTGGTCCAGCTGTGGTAACACAGAGCTCCAGGCAGGCTAATATATTCTCTATGTTGTCTCTGTGCTTGAGGTAGGAAATAACTCATGCCATGGTAAACTTGCGTTACACAAATATTTATGCAAACTACTTCAAGTGCTTGGGCAGTAATAAATTGCTATCCTTTGGTCTGTTAGAGCCTGATGAACGGCCTGCTGTTTTGTCAGGCTAGATTAGCTGGTGCTGATGCAAACAAGAAAAATAAACCCAAAGCTTTCCTTCCCCATGCTGCCCAACAGAGACGAATCTTTCCACTTCCACTGATAGGCTGCAATGGGAACTACATGCTAAGCTGATATTTAGTTGCTTCTTTTTCATATCTAAAGATTTCATCTTTGGGAGTAGTCTGATCCCCTTGGGACAGTGGAAGGACAGGACATGAAATATCAAAATACTGTCTTAACTGATCCACACAAGGTGCCTATAACTAGAAGAGAAGGTCAACCACAGGTCAAGGGAAAACCCCAAACCCGACATAGAAAAGCTGGATACATCAAAGGAACATCTAGTTTGCTACACAAGATTAAGCAATCAGTTCGTCTGATTTCTCTGTAATGTACTAAATGCTGGTTTTCCAGGAGTAAGACTCTCCATGGGGTCCAGGCAACTGAAATAAAGACTGTGTGTAGGACAGGGGTCTCTCTGCTGAAGCAGAGGTAGAAAGGGAGAGAGTCTGTGATGAGAGCACACAGGATTTTTAGTCTGAATGGAAAAGGTAACCCATTGCCTTTGTGGCAACCTTATTTTGTTTACTTTCATGCAAATCACAATGTGCCCTCCATTATTCTGACTGGCATGGGAGATTTCCATGGAAACAGCAGTACTCCATTTCATTTAAACTCTGATGCCCAATTTCCCTGTCAAGTGGAAATCAATGTGTTGGTAACAGGAGAAGCATTCAGAGTATTGCTTAGAGTTGCTGCTTGTGCAAAGGTCTCTGGAGGAGTGCAGGGATCTGCCCTATCCCATCACTGTTCACCTGAGCGTGATCCACAACTCCGCTCTCCTTTCTTTCTTCTATTTAGTCAGCACTGTCCTCAGTTTCACTCTTCACTTTTTCTGCCTGACCTCACATGCAATTATTTTCCTCCCTGCCTTGGGGGGTTATACAGAGAGAGACTGAATTGACAGTGCCTGGATAAAGTACACCAGTTCTCTATTTTCTACCCAGAATCAGGGGCATTCATGCAACAGGGAAGTCAGCCTTATTCATAAACTGGGAAAAAAAATGCTAAAAAACTGAGAGGCAGCCAGAATAATTTAAATATGTTTTCCATGTCCAGGTGAGGTGGGGGAGAGGGATAAGAAAAAAAAAGGACCAGGAGTTCCTTGCAGCACATCATAAACCGATCTTTTCTCATTTTATCTTCTCACATACCTTAAGCAACTACCCTTTTTGTCTAACTAAAATTGGTCAATATCTTCAGGGATCTTTCTGTGGAGCCCACTAGGTAAAGATATACATTGTTCCCTGTGTGCTCCATTCCAGAGCATGGGCAGACTGAGAGAACATTGCTCCCACATTTCTCAGTTGTCCACATGCCACTGAGTCACTAGAATATGACCAGCCCTCTCCACTATTTCTACCCAACTCCAAATGTTAAGGTCAGACCCTACTCATGTTCCTCTATCTCCTCAAGCTCCAAAGCTAGAAAGGGCCAAGGAAGCAACAGAGAACGCACTACATCGGTGTAAGAATGAGAAGAGGCTGTGAAACAAGTCTGGTGAATGTGTTGGTACTCTACAGGGTGAAAAGATTCCTTAGAAAGCTCCTTGTGAAAAGAAGTAATGTGGAGGGCATAATTTTGGGGTTGCAGGAAGACCATCACCCCAGTTTTCTTTCCTGAAACATTTGCTGTGATGGCAAAAGCTGGAGACACAGATTGCTAGTGATGGTTCTTCCTCCAAGGCTGCAGGTCATGTGGGTCATGTGAGGGCATAGCAACCCCACTGGAAACTCACCTCAGTAGCTCCTGCACATGCTGCTCTCCCTCCAGCTAAATATTCCCCTGTTACCACCTCTATGCAGGTATGAATCCAACCCCTCTGCCTTTGCCTTCATACATGTTCTTTGCCTACATACATGAAATTGCAGACGTAGCTTAGCTCTCACTGACATTTTTTAGGTGCCCCCTGGAGTCTGAAAAGGTGCTGGCAATGGTGCTGCCAAAAAAAGTCTCTTTTGGCCTTCAAAGCCTGAGAGACCAAGGCTAATCGCTTAGAAGGACTTCAAGAATGATACAGGGGTTTGATATTCAGAGTACGAGCTTTTTCAGTAATGCAGTTTATCCAGACCTTGCCATCAGGCGTTGGGTTTTTTCCCCTTTTTCTGGGCACTTTCCAGGCTTTAACATATTTTTAAGTGTCGCCATCAGAGAGAGGCATAAGTAATTCAGACAATGGTGACAGAAAGGGAACTGTTTTAGTGGGAAAGGGGACACACAAGGGTGGAGATGTATTGAGAGGCTAAAGGATACACCCTAAATTAATGTAATTCAGTATAAATGAGTGTAGGACCCTGGAGTCCTGGATTCACAGTCCTGGCCTTTAATCACTGCATATCCTCTCTTGTCTTAAACTTGAAACAAATCTTAGGCTGCAGATAAAGGTTTAAAATTAATCATAAATGACTGTCAGTCCTTCCCCGTGACTGGGATAATGGCTCAAGTACACACACACTAATCTTTCTAAAAGCTCTTTTAAAAAGATTCTTAGTATTTAAAACCTTTTTCATCTTCTCTGCATGTGTATCTTGTATTTTACTTTGGCTGCTGGCTAGTGGATCCTCATTCTACCTGCTTTGATTGCATTCTGTGGAAAAACACAGAAATCCTTCTTCTTGCATAGCTAAAACAATGGGAGAAGTCAGATCAATTTATCTTTTAACATAGTGGCAAAGCAAAAAAATCAGACTGCTAGTTTCTTCCTGTCAACCTCACTTCAACATTACAAATTACACTTTCTGCCCGGCCTGTCAATCAGGAGCTGTAATGCATATAGCAGAGTGCTTTCTCTTGATGAACAAATATTTCAGGGTGGGAGGAAGCAGGAGGAACCTGATCAGCTTCACAATCAGGCTGGGAAGATTTCACCTGACAAGAAAGTCTGCACCTTAAGGCCCTGCAGTGCCTAGAGCAGCCAGGAACAGAACGAACTGGAGATAAAGAAAACTCCACAGAGACCATTGCTAGAGTCCAGCTGTGCTTTGTATTCCAGAAGGACATTGCTTTCTGTTTACTGTGACCACCTGCAACACTGCCATGGAAAGCTCAGCTGATCTTGGCATGCCCTCTGCCATCCACCTTGTCCCATCACTGCTGTGTGCAGCTCTCCCAGTCTGCTCCCAGTAGTGGCATTTCTTGTGCTGGGGAATGTGCCTCTGAACATTTTTCTGCCTCTTGACATACATCAGCCTTAGCAAGTTGTACAGAGAGGGCCAATTGGAGTTTTCAACTGAATCAACTGAACCCTCTTCTGTCATGAGTCAGGTTTGTCTTCTGTGGGGGAAGGACAGGGGTGTCTCTATTTAGTGCAATGGGACCCAGTGGGTCACTGATATCATTAATGGGAACTGCAGAACATTTTGTTATTTGCAGGAGTTTTAGCCAGTAGATTCACAGAATCATTTACCCTGAACAGTCTCTTCCAGTGCTTGATCAGGAAAGGGAAAACTTGGGAGTGCTGGATTGGAAAGACAGAGGTGGACTAGGACAGACAAATGAGATTGTGGTAATGAAGTGTGAAGGCTTGAGACAACCCTTTTCCCCACACCTGGGACTGGTATTCAGAAATCTCAGCTTCACCACCTTAGAGTGCCTCCAAGTAGCTGTGAAACCCACAGGCAGGTCTTACCCCCTGCTAGCCTTCTAGGGCTTTCCAAGCACATAGAGTGTAATAACAACAACAAAACTAGTACAACACCACCACCACTAAGATTTATAAGGCTTCAAATTCAAGTGATCTGTCTTAGAAAGTGCCAGGAGTCACCATTGTACAAAACTTAACTCCTCTCCAACTCACATATTTACTTTTTCCAGCAGCTTGCACCTTATATTAGGAAATACTGTCCCCTTACCATAAAATCTGAGCTATTAATTGATTTATTATAATTATTAATTCTTTATACAAATTTTAATCCAGTTAGAGTAAGGCATCCCAACTTGGGTTCGGGCCTGTCTCTTCTGGAGGCTGTGCTGAGAAGCTAAAACAAGTCTGTGCCTTGGGAACATTGATTAAAAATCACAGTTCGTACAGGACTTCTCCCATACTTCTGTGGTGACAAAAGATGATATTTGCTCTTAAATTTGCCTGGATCAAAATGCAGCTAGAAACCAGCACTGAATTGTCAAGACGAAGTTCTGTGGGTCTCTCCAGACTAGCAACTGCTGTGTGGAGTTGGCAGAATTACTATCTTCAGCGTCAGCATTTTGCTAGCTTTCTACGTCCAAGTAATTTTTGAGCCAGGGCTTTTGTAGGATAGAATAAGTGATATCTATCCATTGAGCCGTGATCTGAAATATTGAAAGATCTATAAATTCTCTGTCTGATAGGAAGGGGTCTTGTTTCCCCTGTGATCATATGGGATTGTCTTTTACACAGAGCGACAAGATAAACCAAGTGGCGCTGATGAATTTAGAAGCATCCTGTTTCAGTTTGTCAAGAAACTGGTGAGCAGAAGTTAGGAGGAAGTGGGATAAGGCACATAATCCTTTCTGAAAAATCAAAAATCTATGTTTGTTCCCTAGCCACTGAAACTGGTTCTGCCTGCTGCTGCCATAACATAACCACCACCTCTAAAGCAGTTCATGTTCCCTCTAGCTTCCCAGGCAGCCACAAAAAGTGGACAGATGTGCTGCAATATGCAGGATCATCAGACCTGAAATCTAGTTGATCTGGTTAAGAAAAGTTATCAGTATTAAACAGGCAGTTCAAGGAAACCACTATATAATTTTCTGAACAATGTGCTAGCTTCCTGAAACTCTCAGTGGAAAGTCATAGAAACTATATTGCCTGAACAAAACAAAAAAACTTTGAGGGGTTGTCTTTTTGTGATCCTTTTCTCAGAAGGATAGGTCTAGCATCAGTAAAAGGGGACTTCTGACACTTGATGATGCATGCTCTGCATGTGTGCACATGTGTGAGTTTGCAGATAATGCAGGGATTTTCCTATTAATGCCATCTAACTAATAGATTCTGCATATCTAAGGCATCCCTAAGTTAAATGGTCACTTTCTAAAATCATGAATGCATGAAATTTTAGGTTGGGTATTCTATGTGATTCATCCTGAAAGCATTTCTCATTACATTTCCATTTGAATTTTGAATGTACACAAGCTGCATCATTTTGACACGCACCAGGATGTTTTTATGTGACCTCTCTTGGCAAAACAGAGATATCTGCTACTGTCTGACCATCTGTAATTCGAACAAACTATCTTAATCAACACCACTATCACCTTTGATCTGGGAGTGACTGGCACCTTGCTATATCTGGCATTCAGATGGAATAAGATGTTCCAGCTGGTGCTGATAATGCTATGTTGTGCTTATGGTTGGCAACTGCTCTCCTCCAGTGTGTTAGATAAAGCTCATAAGGTTGTTGATTTATTAAGAATGGCTTAATTAAGCCAATAATTAGATTAATTGTTTTTGTTTATACCAAAGTAAATTAAAATAAATTGGGTTAATATTTATTTTATGTTACGCTTTTATTAAATTATTTGATTTAGCAATTAAAGTGTGTAAAATTGGAAAACTGGAGGACTGGAAGATGAGTTTTTTTCTCTCTGGAAATCAGAACAAGGTCTCTGAGGAGTTCTGGAGTGGGTAAGATCAAGCAATTGTGTGTCCCAATGATTACATAATACAATGAATCATTGGTTACTCTAACACTTGCTATAACCCTCTTCATAGGAAATACAGGCCAGGTTTGTAAAGATGCTTTGGTACATAACAGTGCATAATAAATTTTTTATTTTTTCGAACTATGTACACTTACCTGTGTCTTTAGGCACGTTTGAGGTGTGACACCCTTAAAACTCCAGACCAAATAGCTGCTAAGGATAACAGACAGCCTGGCATGGGAATAGTTAGGAGAGAACAGTATTTCCCAGTTAGTGGAGGTAAAATTTATCACATTTTCAATTACATTTTCAACTTTGAAAGGTGGAAAAAGTCTTTAAAATTTCTTAAACTGAAAGACTTGGCAACTTTCTTTTTTTCTTCTTATTTTATATCAGTTGCCAAATAGGCTGACTTTTCAAAGTGTTGGTATTTGAGGGGAAAAAGAAGCCTGTTTAGAATCTCAGCCACCTTTGATACAATTCCACTGGCATGAGCATGCACATCTGCCGTGTTTCAGATTTGTAACTCCCCTGCCCCATACTGGTAATGATTATCAGTATGGTGCTATATATAGATGTATATATGAATATACAGACACTCTTTTAGATGTATAGGTATGTAGGTGTAGATGTTTAAAAACATGCAGGGATGCGTTCCACAACCTGCACAAAGGAGATCCAGGAAAACCCACAGAAGTGAAGGAATGCCCATTCAGCAACTCCACCATAGCATCTGACACTCCTCATCCATGAATGTGCTTACGCTCATCACCTCTCATCAGTCAGGAATGCCTCTGTTGTCCAGGGCCAGGGTGACCTGAGGCACTGGAAGAGCTGATGGCATGCTACAAACAGAGGTCACCGCAGTGCTGAGGGTAGTGCTGGTTTTCTTGGCTCCAGGTTTGCCTGCTGACATGGCTGTTGCACCTTCTCAAAGCTGCATAAATGATGTTCCACAGCGAAATGAAAGGACTCTGCAAGTGGTGAATAAATGTTGTATGACCCTGCAGGTATATGCTCTGCTTGCGTTCCAGATCTGTTCTGGTGATTTAGTTAGCAGAAATGTTCTGCCAGACAGCTGCAAGCAAATATTACATAACTGTTATGAAAAGTGAATTTTGAGCTCTCTGGAGACCTTCGTCTCAGAGTTATACATGCCCAGCACAGAAACAGAAATACCACACCACCACCCACCCACCCCAATACTGAGTCAATATTTCTGTGAATCCCTCCACATCACACGTGCACAGTCAGTCCTGCAGGGGAAGGGGAAATGGCTTTGGAGAGAATCAACAGGATATTTCATCACCAGCTCTCGTGCCCTCTTGTTTGCCCCTGAGGGGAATAAGTGACTGGTGGTGTCTGGTCCTCTGTCTGCTTTTAGACAAATGAGGAGGTGAAGGAGGGGACTGACCTGTGTGCCTGGCCAGTAGTGGGGTTGCATCTGGGAAGGAGCTGGAGCCCATCAGGTGGAAGCCTGGACATGAGCATAGCTATGCCAAGAGCTCAAGACCAGTCAAAGGGCCGCAGCATACATAGCCAGCAGCAGAAAGACACAAAGGAGACAGAGAGTTTGGGACTCCTGGAAGGCACCAAAGTCCTGGCTTGCAGACTGGACTCCACGCAGCAAACACAGGGTGCATCTGTTATGCAGCTTTGATTTTGAATGCTCTCCAGGGGACTGCCTGAGAATAAGCTACACATGGAACATCACTCAAAGAAAATATTCAGGGAGTAATGTATGACAACAAGCATTGGTTCTCCAGACAACCTGAGAATAGGGAGGAGAGGAGAAATTTTGTCAATGAGTTATTCATCATAAAACACATTCTCCCATCCCCCCAACACACACCAGAGTTTATCCAGAAGATGACTATTGCACGTGCAAGAGAGATGGAGGCTCTAAGGCCTTTCATCAATGCAGGACTGCCTTATGGAGTCATCCTGATGATGAATGCTTGAAGCCTGCCTGAAAGTGCAGTGCAATTACTGCTGAGTAATAGCAGCAGGTGGAGCTTTTCAGCTCCACCTGGAATGTGAGAGGCTGTGGTGAATCAATCAGTGTGGAAGAGACCTTGGTTTGAGAGGGAGGAGGGAGGAAGGGTGAAGGGGATTTTCCTTAAGTTAGCCCCTGAATTTAGGGAAGAGGGAGCTTAAATTGGTTAAGAACATTAGGGGTGACTGGAATCAAATTTATTATTTGTTAAAACTGCACCTGAGAGGAAATATATCTGAGCTCCGTGGACCAAATTGGTAACTATACCTGACTAAAAAAGGAGGAGATAAAAGCTCTGACAGGGCAAAGGGAAGAAGTGAGAGTTGAGCATACATGTTAGAATAACCCCAAATAATTACAGCAAGTACCATCTGCTTAACTTTCCAAGAGCCCTGGGACCATCAGAAGGGCTGCTGTGGGTGCCACGAGCTCTGTCAAGGCAAAATGCCAAAGACCATGGAAGTTTGGGCCTTCATTTACTTTCAGTCAGGACATTTTTTTGGTGTTGTGAGTTGTTTACTGCTTCTTTTATAGAGAATATGCCTTTGCTGCCTAGTCTCTGAAAGAACACCACTGCCTATAGTAAAACAGGCTTAGGTTTCAAGGCTTGGATGGTACTTTCATGAGGAAGAATTGCCCAACTGTGGCTCACACAGATATACCAGGCACAAAAAGCAATAAAACCACTGTAGTTTATTATACAGAGAGTGATTCTTATTATATTTTTGAGCCAACCAGTGAGTTCAACCAAGACTGCAAGCAACCAAAGGAGCAGCTGGAGCCCAGCCTGTAGAGGTCAGTGTGTTGGAGCTATCCAATGCTCCCTTCCCACCCCAAAGCCACTAGAGGACAGGAGCAGAGGAGGGCTAGGACTGGAGGGCTGGAACAACCCCTGAGGTGATCTACTCTTCACATGCTCCACTGGAAGAAGGGTATATCTGTGCTTTGCTGGTAGTTGTCATACCGTGTTGGACAGGCTAGTCTGGAGACTGACAGAAAGCTCATCAAAGTCAGTTACTAGGATGAAGAATAAAAATGTATTTGAGGAGAAGAAGAGGAAAGGAGAGAGACTGTGGATAAAGTTAATGCCAGGCCTTATCAATCTTCTGCTTGAAAATGACAGGTAGTGCCTATGAAACCTACTGAAAGTTCCTGTGTGTCATAGGGAATATTTTTTTTCCAGAATCTTGAAAGAAATTGCACAATTATATATTAAAACAGATTCTATTTCTGGTCACTTGTGTTTTAGATGTCTGAGCTGTGCATGCTAGATGATATGTCAGACAGAAACAGCAGATGGATTATTTATTTCCCTACAGGGAAAAGGCTTGACCAAAAGCAAAGGAAGCAGAGGCTCTCCACTGCTACAGTACTGACTGGAAAAGAGAAATAAAGTCCCATTTGTCACCTTGTCTAGCAGTGGGCTGCCTTAAGGAGTGTGGCCTGTGCTCAAAGCACCAGTTTTGGAGCCTACAGACCTCTGTCTTGGTCCTGAGTTATGCCACAGGCTATGAATAACTTTGGGAAAGTTTCTTCAGTGTCCTGTAACACTGCTTTTCTGTACGTAAAAGAGGAGAATTGATAACTAACTGATTCAGAAGGTCATTCCAAGGTTAGGCTAGTGCTAGTGAATCACTTCAGTATCTTAAGATAGAAGTTAGTATAGAAATGCTTATTATAATAACTTCAGTCTTCCTCAAAGGTTAACACTGGCAGAACATAAGGAACTTGCCATCAAGAGTCAGGATGTCCATATTTAGGCAGGGACTATTTAAAGATTAGCTTCCATTTTGCACTAATTTTTCATGAATTTCCCTTTCTTTTTTTTTTACCAATACAAAGAAAATAGGAGATGGAAGAATAAAGACAGACTCTGCTTTCCCTTCAGTTCACTGTCCTCTTCATTTCCTTCCCTCTTCACTGCTGGTCTGCTATCTAAGAAAATATGTGCACAGTGATCTATTTTAGGACATATATTCTTACTCTGGGGAAGATGCATAAGACAGAAAGAATACAGGAGCTCTCTAAGACAATTTCAAGGAAGGCATGAAGATACTTATAATTGTGCAACTGGTGCATGAGGAAGAAACAAGTTATTAATCACTAGTGTTTCCCTTTCTTTCTAGAATGTAAATAAGCCATATATGCATTAATAAAGGGGTGGATGAGAGAATGGGCCAGATGGACAAATAGGAATTGAAATGGCTCGCAGCACACCTGGCTCTGGCTGACTGGAAAGACTCCTTAGTATTCACACTTACACTGAGTGAATGTAAAGGAGATTTCTTCCTACACAAAATGTTATAAGAAACACTGAAGATTCATGATAATGACAAAATTTGAGTTGCATGGTTTCTCTTAAAGGAAACATAGACCCCAAATCACTGCCCTTTGCCTCCAACCTTGCTGGAAGAAGAAAGGCTCATTCTGCCTGGCTACGGTTACAGATCTGGGTCAAGAGCAACTGCAGAGGATATCCGAGAGAATCACAGTCCAGCATTCATGTGACTTTCCCCCTTGACTACTACCTTCCTGGGAAAAATGAGACCCAAGACTCTGATCATCAGTGCTCTCCTTGATGTGCAGTGAAAGAAAAAAAAGAACAGCAACAAAAAATGTTCTCTGCAAGTTTGTGCGTCTTTTGTTCCTATATTAATACCCATTGTGGGAATGGATAGAAGAGGATTAACAGTGGCTATCCTCTCTTCAATGTAATCTCCTATTGACTGAGAAACATCACATAGGGACGTCTTGAAGGAATTAACACAAATCCTTTTAAAAGTCTTCAGTGCCTTTTCCCTTTCCTTCCCCCTCCCCAGCCCCTTCTCCCTTTGCCCCTTATGCTGAATTTGTGGCAGAGGATGTGGCCAAGGAGGAACATGGGTAATCAATTAAGATGCAGACTTTTACCATTTGAGATGCATTACCATGGTCCCACTGACACATCCTGAAACACAAACTCGATCTATCACATTGCAAATGAATTCAAAGTAGAAGATTAAAGAGGCAGAGAGGCACACAGCTTCACCATAGAATTCAATTAAAAAAAAAAAAAAGTGAAGAAAAAAGCATGAAAGCAGAAACAGCAGAGAGAAATCTGGCTCATCTGTAGCCAAATTTTACCCTCCATCCTATAATTCTTTCAATGGAATCAGATGGGCAAAGAGAGTTTGGGATAGTCTAAACCACAACTTTGGTGTAAATAAAGGGGGTTTTGACAACTTGAGATATGATGAAAGCACTTACACTGAAAGACACTTCTCTTTTCTCTTTAGCCTCCCCAAAAGAATTTCTCAGGACCAAATGGATTGAATGCAGGTGTATTTGTTTGTTACCTGTGGTCATTCCAGGCCAACAAAGCACCTCATCACCAGTCAGTCTGGGGTGGGCACTAGGGAACTAATAGTATTCAGTGTACCTCATCTTCCATGGTCATGAATTTCTGACGTACAAAATGTCTACTCTTCTTCAAGAGGGTTGGTGGTTGTCGGGACTCACCATCCAAACTTCAGAGAGGGTAAATCCACTGCATGCTAAAAGAAAAGGTGTAACTCCTGTAATTCAGGCAATTTATCAGAATTAGAGTAGATGCTTTTTCTGCCTTTTTGCTTTTATTCTCATTGCCCCCTTGCCCTCCTGTAAGAGTTGATATGGAGATCTTTCCCACCCTGTCCAGCACATCTGAAAAAGTGCTTGCATGAAGAAAAGAAAAAATCAGAAGAAGTTTTAAATTTTCTAAGGCCTTTCCTTCTTCTCTCTCAATGTTTTCTCTAATTTTTCTGAAATATTTGCATTTATGATATCAATACAATAAAGGCATAAAGATTTGAGATGAAAATGGAATTAATACAGCTTAAAACAGAACTTCACATATATATGATCAATATGAAGCCAATCCACAAAGAACTGCCCCCTGATCGCATTCCCCATTTATATCCTTGCTCCCTGGGCTTGTCCTTAGGGCACATCCAATTTCTTTGTTCGGGAATCAAAGGCCACATAAGGTTGGAGGCAGGGAATGAGTCTGAAGTGATATTTTGGATGAACTTTAAGTCTCTCCAGCCAGGGCTTTCTGCCCTGGAAAACCACTACCTTTTAAAACCTGTCTGTCATTTCTAACTTTCTCTATAAGAAACATGAGGAACAGTGGTGAGTCTGCTGAGGAATACAGTAATTACACAACTGCCAGAAACATGCATGTCCCCTTTCTTTAAAATTAAATTGTTATGTAAATCCCACCTTTGGGAGGCTCCATGTGTCACAGCCTAGAGTAGTTGAGGTACCAGAGGGAAAGACGACTGCTAGATGCGCTTGCTTCCCATCTGTTTGCTCACAGAGGGCTGGTTAAGGAGCCCTTCTAGCAGACAGCAGACAGACGCACGTAGAAGGTAACAAGGACATGTTGTGGATTCTTTATCAGCCGTGGCTCGATTTGAGATTTATTTTAGTGCTGGAATTAATTTGAAGCTCGTGGAGGGACATGCTCTCAGCGCTGACAAAAACCTGCCTGACAGCCAGGAGGCACTGGGTGGGTTTTATGTATACAGCCTTTGCCTGCATCCCTTGCTCCTGGTGTGCAGAATTAGCTGCCCTGGTCTCTGCCCTGCTGCTGTGCAACCAGCACCCATCCTGATCACTGCCCAGAGCAACAGGCACATCCATGCAGTGCTCTTATGCACCTTACAGTGCAAACACAGCCTATGAGCTGGTATCAGGTATAGTAGGTGCATCCTAGAGAAAAAGGAGGCAATTTGAAAAAGTCAAAAGCTGAGCTACATTATTAACTTTTTTTCATTTCCTAACATCTTCAATAATAGATGTGCCTAACCTTTATTGACAGAAAGGGTAGACAAGGGAGAAAAGGAAAAAAAAAGGGAAGAGTTATACAACATGGAAATAAAAAGAAACAATTTTTCTGAGCTGCCAAGGAAGTTCAGCAGTCCCAGTGCCTTCAGCTGGAGTGCCTGGTTTAGTGACTGGTTAAGCTCAGTCACTGCTGGCATCATAGCTCTGTAACCAGAAATGCTCTGTTTTTCTGGGGCTCTCACCTAGAAAGTGATGCTGACTTCCTGGGATGATCTCTCCTGAAAGAAGGTGCTGAGAAAAAGCATCTACATACATGCTATCTGAACTATGAAATTGTTTTTGTTTCCTGCTTCTGCAGTAAATCAGTATTTCTACTCTGTGCAGCACAAAACACTTTTGTTGACTTTTCGTAAAAACAAGTTCTCTTATAATTCTGTTTCAGAAATCCTAAAATGCTTCATCAGACAGTTCTAGTTTAACCATTTTAGAGTGGATTTAAGGAGCTTCAAAAGTAAACACAGTGCTCAAAATTAGCCTGAAATACTGTGCTTTGTATAATCTTCTTTGGAAAGTTCACTCATTACTACAAGTAATGTCAAATTCTTGCAGCCCCTGCAGTCATATACCAAATTTTGAACAATGCGTATCATGTAATGACAAACTGCCATTTATAGAGACCTCAATCCAAACGTCAGTTCTTATTCCTCACTACCATTCCCTCAAGAACTGATGCTTGATATTGCTATATTTACTTGTGCAGAAGGCAGAAAAGACTCTCCCAATAATTACCTCCATCAGTGGTGACTTCAGGATTGTAAGGAAAGAGCAAGTGTTCTCCCTTTCCTGTACTCTCCCTGTCTTTTTGGTTCAGCCCCAATAGGTTAAAAAATGGAATATATAGTGGCTTTCATTTTTTTTCCTGAACTTTCACAGATATTTCAGAAACAAGGAAGATTGTCATGAACTGTGTTTATATTTAAAAACTATTGTCAAGCAAAACATGTTTTGTTTAATAATCCCTTTGGTCAACAGAACTCATTAGCAGTTAAAACATTAACCGCTTCTGTTAAGTCTTTACTTAGTCTGAGATCTGGGGCAGGGTAGGAAGAGAAAAAAAGGGGTTAGTGTTTTTACTCTGCCTCAACAAAGGAGCAGACAGGAAATCCTACTGCAAAAATCCAGACATAACTCAGCTTTTTGCATCTGCAGTGATGCATCTGAAAAATAAAGCAAATTATTTTCTTTAAAATAAGAGCAATTCACAAACTGGGCCAGACGTAGTCCCAGTGTGGGGGTTTGGGCTGCATACCAGTGTGATACCTCTCAGCAGCACATCTTTCATC
Source organism: Sclerurus mexicanus (assembly GCA_013396755.1). Lineage (NCBI taxonomy): Eukaryota > Metazoa > Chordata > Aves > Passeriformes > Furnariidae > Sclerurus > Sclerurus mexicanus. The sequence goes on along the minus strand of VWZF01005843.1, from coordinate 993,080 downwards.
AGGCAGTACTAATAGGGAAAGAGAGCTACGTCCCATTTTTATTCTACCTCTGTGAATCATTCCCAGGAATACCAACGACGTGCCACAACCCTGAAAGAACCATCATCTGCCCAAATGAGAGGGAAAAACATACAGGAATGAAAAAAAAAAAAAAAAAAAAAAAACCAAAACCAAAACGCACAGCACTTTAAAAACAAAATTATAAGCTTGAAATACATCAGACTCCTGCTATGCCAGCACACAAGGACACCCTGAATACAGAACTTTGTTTTCCTATGACAGATACTGCAGGGCAAAGGAATTAGGGTTTCTACCTGCTGTTGACTGTATTTCAAATTCAAAAACTATACTCTGGTACTTTGCTTTGTTTTTTTCAAGGAGCCCTTCACACACCTGAAACCTTCCAACATCCCGGAAGTGGAGTGGGAAGATAAAGAGTTACAAGATATGTATTTCTGTCAGTCCGTATTTCTGAACATGCAGATTGGTAGTTAAATAGACACAAAACTATACAATACACAAAGCTGAGAAGCAGATACAGAGAAGATAGTGATGTATTCCCTTACTTTCCTCCCCCTTTCCTTATAAATGTGTCTCCTGCTAGTCCTATATATCATTCTGATGAAAGATACATAAGAAGGATGTTACCCCTATTGAAGCTTGTTGTATTAATTGGAAATTCAAAACACTAGAGCAAATCGAGGTGGGATTTTGAAGGGAAAACAAACCCAGGAGTAGGGCATTGGTTTCAGGAAGGCTGGGAATAATGCCAGCTGCACACTGAAAACACATGCATGTGTGTGGAAACATCATACTGAGACGTTCAGTAGTTCAGCTGTTTTGAAAAGCCTCCTTCTAATTTAATTTTGAACAGAAAATGCTTCAAACTAACTGATTTCTATAACAAGTTGGAGCCACTGAGATGGGATAATTACTTTTACTTCACAGATTTTAGATGTTATGTGTCCTGCAGAGGTGACTGGAAAATTTTCCTGAGAGATAGGTAAATAGCTGTGATAAGATGTCCTCACACTTCTTATTTTAACTGGTCGTGTATCCTTCTGCTCTTTCTTCTGTCTTTTGGCTTCCACACCCATGCCCTTTACTGTCTGGCCAAAGAAGATCCTTCCTTTAGAGTCTACTTGACCCTCACCTTGCTGGCTGGACAAGTCAAGGCAGCCACAGTAAATTAAAAATAGCTACTAAGGCCACATTTCAGATAGAACAAAAGAGTCACTTAAAAACCCCCAAACCTATAAGATCGTCTAAAACCATAATAGTGCCAAACAACTTTAACAGATTTAAAGACATTTGAGTAGTCACTTCTTAAGCCTGGGTTCCTTGGTGTTCTTTGCTATCACATTTTAGGTAATTTTTTTTTTTTTTTTTTTTGCTGACTGAGGAATCATAGAGAGCATCTTACAAAATCAGATGTCTCCCACTGGGCAGAAAATTTATCCTTCCTTTTTACATCTGGTAGCACAGATTTCTTTTTAGGGAAAAGGAAAAAGGATCTGCCTTTTCCTACCTCTTTCTGCAAAGCTACCACCTTGCCCCCCCGCCCCACCCCTGCCACGTTGTCTAATGCTCCTGTTACAAACAACATCACTTCCCAGGCTCAGCCCCCAGTCCAGAACATCGAAACCAAAGAAAGAAAAAAACAAAACCAAAACCACTCAACTTCAAAATTCCTTGTCTGCTTTTCGCTTTCCCCTACTCCCAATGCCAATGTGTGCTTGCCTTTCTGGTTTGGAGATTGCATCTTTGCCAAAGTTCCATGCTTTCCATAAGATTTAGGGACCCTGTCAAGCAAATAATTAACTGGTTAGAAAAAAATGTGCTAGATTTAACACTCAAACTGTGATAATATTTTCCATTTTAAATTTTCAAAGGATTCAGTCAGACTAAATAGGTTTCTAATTCGTCTTTCATGATCCTTAGTTGGGTACAATGTGTATTTGTATGGGAAATTAATGAAACAAAAGAGCCAGCAAGAGTATTCTGCTCTAGGGAGAGTAGAGGGAGTAATACCCATTAAATGGGACTTATAAAGTTTCTACCCAGGCATGCTTTAGAAATAAAAAGAAAAACTGAAACACCATTATTGAAGATCTCTACAGAAAAAAAAAAAAACCAGTTCATTTTCAAGATTAAGATCAAATATAAAGAAACAGATGTTTTACTGCAAGAAAGTTATCTCCCCTTTTTCCTTCTGTAAAACAATAAAAGCATTATTATTGTTGTTGTTGTTGTTAATAATAATAATCAAGATCATCATCATCCTTTTTTGGGTCCAAAACAACTTTTTATTGGAAAAAGCTTCATTAAGAACCCTAACCCCATCTGTATTTTAAAACAAGTAAGGTGAACATAAATGCATTATTAGTTACAGCAGACTTCTCAGGATGAACCAGTTTTTAGGGCCAAATTTAACCCTGTTATGAACAATGGAATTTAATGACATGAACTAAAAATAAATGTGGAAGTTGCCTTTGTTTTGCATTTTTTAACTGCGAGACAAGTGACATGAATTCATACCTGGCTGTCAGCCAGAGATGCAGGAAGACTTGGAAGTGGTGAATTTTATTTTCACCTGTATTTCGTACTGAGGGGGCAAACAGTCTATTTTTAATCATAATTTCTCCCACAGTCCTTCTTTTTTTTCCTATTTTAGAAAGGAATGACGTTTTCCAGTGCAGCCCCTCTATCCAGGTGCCTGCAGGACACTTCAGACCAAGAGTTCAAACATGCAGCAGGCTGTGTGCTGACCAGCTGATTGAACACACGCCTCCCACAGAGCCAGCACCTTTAAAAGTAGACATGAAACTTCTGACAGTTCAGTGCTTCAGACTGTGCAGTTTCTTCAACACTTGTGAGGGTGAGATTGTAAAAGCATCTTTTCAGGCCAGACCTTTTCCCAGCTATTTTCCCTGCTTCCCTGACACCGTGTGAAATAAAACATTTCCTTGTAGAGTCTGCAGCCCCTGGCTCAGAGGGGAATTATACAGCACATAGCTCCTCTCCAGACACAGACCTGCATGGTGCTGATGTGCCAACACAAGCTGTGATAACTTACGGTTTTAGGGGCAGTGATTCCCTGGTTCAATGTGCAGTGTGCCGATCGAGATGGCAGCTGTCCTAAGAGACAGGACTTCCCCTGGTGACTCACTGATTTCAGGAAGCAACAGGGACCCAGGGGTAGAGCTTTGTGATTCAGTTCCATAATGAACACAGAATAAATAGCTTTTCTGAGCAGGGATTCAGCTTCGTTCTAAATTCAACAGAGACAGGCTTTGCAGTGCCATCTGCCTTCCCTTACTAGTGGCTGCCCACTGGTGCCCATGATTAAGATGCCACTGGACCTTTGAAACTGTCAGCACAGGACAGCAGTGATGAAAATGTAGGGTGCCTCTATTGAATGGCAATGACTAGATATCTGCCAGATGCAGTGCTTCCTTACAAAGTTTACTTTTTCTCATAATGTGTGTTCAATCTATTCATTTTGCTTTGCTTTCTCCCTCTCATAGGAAAATAGGCCACATGAGTTATGTACCATAGAATTTCCACTGACTTCAGAATAGGTCTTTTAAAATATTTATATCCAAGACTTTGGTCTCAAGAAGAGACTTCTGTCATTGAATTGTTGACAAAACAGTTGCTTTTTCCAGGGAACAGCTGCTAAACATGGTTTTGTCTCACAAGTGGTAAAATAAATGATAATTTTCCAGGCAGCAGGAGAATATTGGAGACCAAGATTCATGGGTTTACCCTGAGCATGGGAGGGAAGTATGTGTAAAATTTACAGACAAGATTGAAAACATGACATTTGATTTGAAATGCAGCAACCAACACCAGCTAAAGTAATTTGCAGGGTGAAGGATCTACACTGAACACCCAATGCAGCCTGAACTGTCTTCATCCATAAAATAATTTTGCAAGAGAAAAAAGCTAATAGGGCCTGACTGCTGGGCAGTTTTGGAGATACAAGAATTTTGATCAACATGAAAGGCTGCAAAGGGCATGGAAATAAAAGGAGTGATCCATGCAGGTATTATGCACTCAACACAAAACACACTCATTACAGTATTCTGAATAGGAACTCTCACTCTTCTGTAATTGTAAAGCACTGCCAACCTTACTGACAAGTTCATTAGTCAGTCTGTGGTCCCCTGGGCAAAACTCAGACACATGTGAGGGGCTTCGTCATCCAGACACTTTCCTAGCAGTTACAGAGACTTATAAGATCATTTGTGCAGCTGATGTATTTCTATGTCTGTGTAATGTGAATTCACGTACACTATGCTCACACAATTGCACTTGATTTTGGCAAGCCCCTTGAAGTCTAGAGTAATAGGTGATGTCCCTTCAGCTACTCTGTTCTGTCTTCCCATCACCTTTGTTATCTTTTCCATTTAAAAGCCAACAGCCTATAGCTGCACATATTGTACAGCCAGGTCTCGTGCTGTTGTACACTGCTAACAAACGCAGGCATTTGGCTCCCACTGTGCCCAAGGGGTTCATTCTTGTGCTCTTTGAGGGAAAGAAATAATATCAACAGTCAACTCACTCCCCGGAGAAAAGCAGCAATCTCTGGAAAAGCACTGAGATATGTGGCAGACTGGCACTGCCTGGGCAGAGAGCCCCATCCACAGGCCATGAGAAAGCCCCCTCTCATGAAGTGCTAAAATTCTTTAATTGAAAGAAAGATCCCATTATGCAGTTTAGAAGTAATTTGGCAGCCCTCAAAATGAGCAGCCACTCCCCAAACTACTGTGCAAAGCCTTAGGAAAAGCGATCACAGGGAACTGAGTGCCACTTCTGGGCAATGGTCTTAGGACTTTTGGGACCAGTTCTTGCCTCAAAGAGATGGTTCAGATGTATTACACAGTTTCATTTTCTCCTCACTGGAAAAATGACTTTACCAGCTTAGCTTGTTGAACTTTTCAGCCTTTCAAATTATGTGGTGTTTTCAATAAAACTCTTACAAAAAGCCCTTTTTAGCTGCAACTTCTAAACAGTATTCAGAAATAACTCAATAAGCTTCCACATATTGCAGAAGGTCTCAGCTGAATCTAGCAAAACCAAGAGGCATCAAGCAACCAAGAATTTTTCTTATTTTCCTATTTTTGATCTGTATCTTTAAGGGAAATGTAAGCATATAGGGTAGGAAGGTCTTATTTTCTACAAATTAATTAACATAAAGATACAGGATAACTGGACATTGATTTAGTTGAGGAATTCTAAAAAATCTGTAGGTTTAACATCAGAACAAAAGTCTTGATTTTTCAGGCATGCAATTCTTACTCCTACTGCCATTTAGCCATGGTCTAAATTTTACTTACAATGAGGTTTACCCACTAACCACCATAGGCTAAAATATATCCTTAACTATTCATCTGACAAGTAGTTTGGACTGGTAATGCATACAGCTTTTCCCTTGTCTTAAGTGACTGGTATTAAATACTCTAATCTGAAAAAAAAAATTAATTGTGCATGGTATCTTTAATTGACCTCCCTACTCACAGATCATGGATAGCAGAAAACTCCATCAGATTCTCAAAGACTTGCAATAGGTAAACACAGAGAACAGAGAATCACGGTTTAGCTGGTGATGGAAGGGCAGCAAATGAAAGGAAGGAAGGCTGTTTCAGAGATGAAGACAGAAAACATCAATTGTGTTTCTTCAGTATCACTGATTTTGAGCTCTATATAAAGGTATCTTTAGTCCCTTTCTTGAATTTTCAATTGTTAAACACTGTATGTAACTTCTTGTAGTCGTGGTTTTTTTCTATATGACCTTAGGAATCACCAGCCCGATACATGTGTCTCACCTCTGCAAGCTGCATCCTACACTGGTGAAAGAAACAGGCTCTGTCTTGTCATAGGCTTCTTATTCTAATAGCCATGCTTACCGTGTCCGGGATTTCATCCTGAGCAGCAGTGGCGACATTCACAGTCTGTCTTTCATCTGCCAGCAAACAGATTTTAGGCTGCTTTCTGAAGTGAAAAAACAACCATACTTATGCAATCACACTCTGCATGTCAACTTATTTATTCTCTCCATGCATCTAGCGTCCCTAACTTTTGAACTCTTTGGCTGATTTCAGCTAAATTACTAGAGGAACACTCATCTGAAATATTTTAAGCTCATTTAAACTGCTGTTGATAGTCTTGAAGAAGAGAAAGACACTCTTAGTATCCATGCAAGGGAGAAACATGAAGAGTGTAATTTGTAAAGAGGAAAGGTCAATTGACCTTCACACCCCTAGAAACCAATCCAGAAAGCTTTTTCACGGGTAACCAGACTGCCTTTGACCTGCCACTCACAGGAAGACTTGCCGAAGGCAGACTCAGCTTTGCTCACCCATGGAGGTATGGGAAAGGGCTCACAAACAATTCAGCTTCTCTGGTCCCCCTCTTTGCCCCTGTCCTTTGCATTCCTAGTCTACTCTGTGTATACGCACAGCAGCACTCTCAAATTGCTGATTCACGTAGCCAGGCTAAAGATGAGTTTCCCCATGGCAACTGCCTCACTTTCTACCTTTTCTGTCCTTGCAGGCTTGCAGGTGATGATTTCAAATTACCTCTGCATATCTTATTGCTTTAGCTTTCCTCCAAGGCTACAGGCTTGCAGAAAGACTCTCCCTCTTCTAGTTAATTTAGGCTTTTTTTGAGAAGCTGTAGTCAGGAACTCTGGCTCTCTCTGAAGTTGCCAAAAGCCCTTGGCCATACTTTTCTGCTGTTTTTCCTCAGATCTAAATGTTATCAGTGTGGAACAGATTTTATTGCAGTGTGTTTCCCATGGAAATGCCCTGAGTTCCCAACACACGCCAACTGTCAGTTTGCCAAAACCATACCCTAAGGCAAGAATTAAACGTAGGCAAATGTAAGTGCTCTGAGAAATTCAGACCAGAAACAGAGAGGACACAGCAAGTAGACAAGAAAATATTTGATGTCAGCAAGAAAACAGATCTCTAAGTGATGGGAAATGTTTCCATTTTAATGGTAATTTGTTTTATGTGCAGACGTAAATCCCAGAGACTTACTCCTCCCATGTTGGAGGTGAATATGGCCTTTCTCTCAGCAGTTCTGCTCACCCGAGTTTAAAACCCTTCCAGGAAAGTTTGTCTTTACACTAGGAGAGAAAGCAGTCTCAAGACCAGTAATGATGAGGCATTTGGGATCCTTCAGCTCTAACCTACGCTCAGAGCTTCTCTGTCCCCTAAAGGCATCCTCACGTGTAAGTATTCTGGCTTACTGCTATTGTCACCATGATTGTTCATACATTTATCCCTGTTATTAGATAATCACCAGCTGGTATCTTAATAGCAACATCATTAATTCCCTGAAATTGTAAAAAATAGCTCTCTGACCCTAGATTCTCTTGAGGTCTTTCACCTGCCTTTTTTTGTTTGCTTCTTTTTAGGTAAAAACTATAGACACTCACTCATTTTATTTTTAGAATCAGATAATACATGCCTTTCTTGCAGTTTTATAATTGTCCACCTCTTAAAATTTTAGAACCATTAAATGTTTGACAACAGACTATTGTCAAAAATATTGCAACCATGTAATTTTTATCAGCTCTTGCCCATCACTTTATGCAATGTGGAGCAGAATTCAAACCTGTAGCTTTCATGTACAATCTCAGTATTTTAGCTCTGTAGTGATTTTAACTGCTGCACTTCACAAAGAAGTACATATCTCTATTTTGTTTTATATATGATACTCGGAAATCCCTCAGCACTGAGCCTTTGGACAGTTCTGTCACTGTTCTGGGAAAGCTCTGTGACCTGCACACCTGTTTTTGAAGCTTAATAGATCAACGTGTCAGAACTTAAGCTTCATCTTAAACTCAAATGCATTTTTTCCTACCAAGGTCCTTTTAAAGGCACAGTGCCCCCATCAGGGTCATCTTTTCTCCTGCTCTTGCAAAATCTATGAAGTATCCCCCATCAGTGAAGCCTTTCAGGCTTTCTCCTTTCTAGATGAAAGGAAGTCCTGGAAACAGTAATCCACTGACTTTCCTTAGTTCTTTAGCTAGCTCAGTGGTGTTTAAACCCTGTAAGTCAGCATTTCCAGTTCCCCGAATTAAGGGTTTTCATGCTGTCTTCCAAAGTAGCAAGGTACGTGTCAGGTCTGGACTGTGAGTAAAGGATGTTGTCTAGAGCTTAATCATGCATTTTTCTGTTGCCCTGGACTACTTCTACCTTTTGCTTTGGTCAGGTATTTACCCACAATCTTCTTGAATCCTTTCTGACTTTACTAACAAACAGGATCTCAGGGAGCTTTTCCTTTTTCTTCCCCAAACTCTTATGTGTGTCTGCCTCATAGCTCTTCTAGCCTCTCCACGATTCTTATCTCAATGATCTCTCCCCCATGATTCCCATTCCCTAATTGACCCCACAGTCAGTAGCCAACAAGCCTGTCTTCTAAGGATAGTTTTCATTTTCCTCAGCCCACCACCACCTAGTACCATCCCATTTATGTTCAAGGACAGGGATTTCTCTCAAAGTAAGTGTCTGTGGTAATTCTCTCTGTTGCCTTCACTGGACTGGATACCTAACTAAGCTAGGAACTCCCTCTAGGTGCAGCCAGGTTATGCCATTAGCTTCTGACAACTCTTTCACTTACCACTCATTTCCACAATTCACCTTGCTATAAGCCAGCAAGTATTGTTCCTTTTTTCATCACTCCAAAAGTTCAAAAACACCCAGTATAGCAGATGGACCTGTGTGTTGACACCAGTGAGCTGATCCTTGACCACCCTGCTTCCAAAGCAACCATTTTGTCATTATTAACATTGAGTAGCGAGGAGGCATCCCTGGTTAAACACTGAAAAACTAATATTGGGCTTTCAAAAACCACTCCTTAATGATCTTTCACAACCCTCCAGAAAAATCTCATTAGCAGCAGCAGAAACCCTGGAGCTGTGCAGAATGCATCCAGCATGTGTCGAAGGAGACCATTAGTTTGCCTCCTGATGAAAGAGGCCCATGAGTCACAGTGTAGGAGTCACTTGGGGGCCAGCAGAGATTTTCAGAATAGTGAGAAAGGACATCTAAGCAACCTAAGTGGAAACCCAGCAGCAACAGGGAAGTTACAAAAGGGGTAGCTGTAGACATTCTGAACTGAGAACAAACAAGCAGAGTGTCAGGTTTAATATTTTTCAGCTTTTGAGGCAGTATGCCAGTTTAAGTTAATTTGGAGGAAATATCAGCATGCAGTACAAAATGATCTCTGCTATATGAGATCTCTTCACAGAGAAGAGTTCAGCACCTTGATATGAACTCAGCCAGAACTTGCTCAAAGTTACTCTCCTTTTTTGCTAAAACAATGATTTTACTTTTCCAGTGAGCAAAGTTCAAGCAGGAATGATTCTGCCCTCATCCACTTAGTGCAAAACTAAAACATTCAAATGAACAGATGTCAAAATGTCCTCTGGATCTTGTAAATACTTCTCAAATTTTTCTCTTTTGGACTATATCCAACTAATGTAGTTAGAGATGCTGCACCAAAATAACACTTGAAGTTTTGACCTGGGTGTCTTTTACATTTACATTCCTCTCTCACCCTTATTTTTAATGATGCTCAGAAACATTTAAGAGATTCAGCTGCTTGCATCTCTCCATTGTCACCATCTACTTCTCTGTCAGATTCAGCCTTCATCTTTTTCAGGGAACCAATTCCTGCAAGGTGCCAAGGATGCTCAGCTGACATTACCTGAACAGAAATAGAGGCTGCTCAGACTCCTGAAATATCTGCTCAGCTCTTTTTAGGACTTTCCAGATATACTGATCTATGAAGTGGACTAATTGGAATTGGGACAAATCCTCACATTGATATTTCTTCAGCTAAGCTGGAACAAGAACCAAATTCTTCAGAGATGATGGTTATCTTGAGGCTTCTTGCTTCTAATTCTCCTATCAGACACATTTCTCCTGGTATCTGATTATGTTTTGTTTTGTGGTTTGTTTTGTTGGGGTTTTGTTTGTTTTGGGTTTTTTTAACATAGAAACTTCCTTGTCCTCAGTCAAAAGAGTGACATTAATGCTGAATATTGCACTTCCCATTTTCAAGATGTTATAAGTCTCACAATCTGGTTTCTTGTCATCTTAACTAGATTTCAAACAAGAGAATTAAAAAAAAAACAACACTTATGAAATCTAAATGCCAGAAAGGCAAATAGAAAGAAACCCCACCTTATATTGCTCCCAAAATTCAGCTGCAAGATATTCGAAGACCATTTAGGACTGGTGATATCAGCTGGCCTTCCCTAGCTGTTTCCTTGTGAGGTCTATCTCCTGTAAGTGAGCAACATTCCCACAGATTCACAGAAGTTACCCTCAGTCATTTTTAAAACGGTGTTCACCTCCGAAACTTGCCTGTTTACAGATGCAGGCAGTGAAAGAAGAAGATACGCGTAACAGCAGCAGAATGTTAAATAAATCACAGGTGTGTATCTTAGATACACCATGCCCTCTTCATCTGAAGAGGAGAGCAGAGGACACAAACCTGATGCAGACCTTCTCCTGTTTTCATTCTTTGAAGCTACCTAAAAGTCCAAAGAAGGGGCTTAAATGTGTCAATGGTAGTTAAGCATTTTCTGATCCCATATGAATTTCTTTTATGCCTGGTGAGAAATATTCCTTACTTTAGTATGGTCTTTTGGGTTGCTCCGAAGATTAGCAGAGCTCTCCATTTCATGGACAGACTGAGACCTGGACCTCTTTTGTTGTCCACTATGTCACAGAATCATAAAAGTGTTAAGGCTGAAAAATATCTCCCAGATCATCAGGTCCAACTGTTAACCTAACACTGCTTTCTTCAGAACTAAACTATGCCCCCAATTGCGACAACTAGGTATTTATTTGAACATTTCTGGGGATTGTGATTCCACTACATCCCTGGGCAGCCTGTTCTGATGCTTGGCCACTCTTTCAGCAAAGAAATTTTTCTTAATATTCAATCTAAATCTCCCTTGGAGCAACTTGAGGCCATTTCCTCTCATCCTGTCACGTGTTACCTTGGAGAAGGTGTCATCTACTGGTTTAGCATGAGTGGTTCAGATTCCACTAAATGCCATGAACACAGCTGTGAACTTACCTGGCTGTCAAGGAAACAAAGGGCAGACTGAGTACATCATCATCTCTGCATTTGCCAGGATTTCTTGGATGCCGTGGATGGAAGTCGTTTTATGCCTTGCTCAGGTATGGCTGACATGGCTTCCATGTGCTGGCAGGGGCTGATGGGTCTAAAACAGCACTTTGTACCAACTCTGGAAGACATTTGGCCACACAGAATGAGTATGTTCTTGAAATCTCCATGATCCTAGTGCTTCCTGCACAGACTCTTTCTCTCCTTGTCACCCAATCTAGATTTCTGGGTAAAGCTGCCAGTAGGATCATTCCACCTGATTTATCACCTTGATCTGTTAAAACCCTAAATATGGATGAAGGCAGGCTAAGGGAGAGAAAGAAAGTAGCCAGCATCACACTATGAGTTTTCTTTTCTCCCTCCCAAACAGCACGGGCCTGAGGGAAGGCAGAGAATAATCAGTATTACAGCCTTATTTTAAGGGTTTGTTGCTTCTCTAAACAGAAATTAGAAGATAAAACAAATCCTTGTTAAATGTCGAATGTTGTACATCCCTCTGCATTTATGTTTCAGAACATCTGGAATGTTCTGTGGGAGCTTTTGTAGTTCCCTTGTAAGTGGGACAGGAAGAAAAAGGAAAAGACAGCCACAGAAAACACAATGCTCTGGCAATTAGATGTCAGCTACTCACAGAACCACAGCATCAAGCCTCAGAAGAACAGGACACATTTTTCTTTTTTTGGATCACCTGGAAGGTACCCATCTAATCAAGCATTTCTGTCTTACCCAGTTCTGGAATTTCTCCATGCTCCATTCTCTCCTCCCTGAAGTATCACAAAACCATGTGTTTCTCTCTACTTACGGCATTTTAAATTAAGGACACTGTCCCAGGGGTGGTACCACTAAACTGTGACTGGAAAAGTTACAAGACCTTTCTCAAACAGAGCTTCCCACGTTGCCAGTTCTTGTGCTCTGTTCCTTGGGAGACTGAATTAGTGAATGTATATAAACTCTTTGGCAGACTTACTCCATGTGGATTCTGTGTATGTAAATACTGGCTTTGTGCAGACAGTGGATAATACATAAATGCCAAACATATAGGGATTGGCATAAAACAAAGGGAGAATGCAGTGCAAATACAAATGTGACCTTCTGAGTCCATGACTTCCGTGCAGTTACAGACTGTTGCCATAGGGGAGAAAAAGGCATGGGTAGGACCAAATAACAAACAATGAGGGGACAGCCTGCACAACAGCATGAGGCAGAGCTTGACACTGAGAAGAGACATGTTAACACAGAAGCTAAAGATGGAAAGCAAACCATTCTGCTGTGAAAGAGAGAGGGTGCGCAGAGACAGAACATTACATAGCACTGCAGAGGTTTGTAGAGTCTGAGACCATCCCTGGAAGTGCTCAAGAACATGTGGATGTGGCACCTAGGGACATGGTTTAGCGGTAGACTTGGCAGTGGTCAGTTAACAGTTGTACTCCATGATCTTAAAGGTGTTTTCCAACCTAAACAATTCCATGATACTCTGATTCTGTGATTCTGTGAAGTGACAGTGCCATTAAGGGTATGTCCTGTTTGTTGAAAGAAAGTGGAGTCTGGGTTCATTTGCCTGACATGTCATCTTCTGCTTCCTTATAGAGTTTAGGATAGCTGTCTTCAGCACAACACTTCAGAGTACAGAATGATTTATCTTTAAATGAAAGAAGAGACTGAAAAGAAAAATAGAAAAATTGAAATTCATAGAAGTAGTGTGAAGCCACCTTCGAAATATTTCATTACATGCACAGAAGTCTGTAGCACATATTTAAGCAGAAAGGGGAAAAAACAGTGTACACTAATAGTAAGGTATATGAATATATATCTAAACATCTTCTGAAAACTAGACCAGACAGGGCTGGCAGAATTAATGAATGGAAATTACAGTCAGGACCAGGGAAAAACATTATGATCTAGATTATGATTAGAACTTATATGTTCTAAAAACAGCCATACCTAAGCACATGTTTAAATGTTTCAGGAAAACAAGATTAAAACATTGCCATTGTCCAAAGAGACTCTGTAATTAGAACTGGACTCCCAGGATGGCACATAAGCGTGAAAAATTCTCTACCTTTTCTTTTTGATCACATTGCTTTAAAAGAAAAATTGCGCAGAAGAGTTCCATTTGCATGTCAGAGACAATTTGATCTATATTCAGAAAGAACATTATGTCCTTCTCAGATGTCAAAATAACCTTATCTCTTAACCTGAGTTTGGAGTCAGACATCAAGGATGCAATGCATGTGGCTCCCATTAAAGTGTTAATCTGTAACACCTGCAGTTCAGAGTAGTTGCTATACTTTCAATAAATTGAAACTTTTCTTCCCTATTTCACTGCTATGCAGTGCTTAGTTTGCTAACTTGCCTTCCAACTTTGAAAAAAAAATACAATTTAGACTTGCTACCTGGAAAGCTTAATTCAACTTCCTGCTCCATCACAGACTCTTTGTGTCTTTAAGGAAGCCAAACAGGCTGGGATTTGAAGATAGATTGGACCTTTGTTTCCCTTTAAAATACTCTATAGTTCTGACCTTAGTCTCTATGACTATCTATAATATATATGTAGCCATACAGACATACAACCCCTTGGATGTAGCTTGTAGTGGATTAAGATTTTTCTGCCTACTGGCTATTCATTATGGGCCTTCCCCTTTCTTTGTGGCCAACCTGCATTATGAGGTTGCATGAGCATTTATAGTCCGCTTTGTACAAAACCAGCTAGTTCAGACTGAATTTAACAGCTCGATCAGCTATACATCTACTTAGATACAGAGGACACCCCTGCCTCTAGACATAGTCATGATCCTCAGTACTGGGAAGACATAAGCAGGATGAGGGTAGACAGGTCAGGATTATGTTACACCAGAACAAAGTACAAGAAAGTTGATGTCAGGCCTGGAGAAGACAAAGAAGCACTTAGGCAGCAGTACCAAGAAGGGACCCAGACAGGAGTTCATGTGTGTGTCAGGGAAGGGCATGAAAGGATATAGGGGCAGACCAAGCTGAAGAGCATAGCAAGAAGACAGTCAAAAGCTGGACAAAGATGAGGAGCAAGCATTTGCAATGATGAGAGGGCACCACAAAGACAAAATACTAACAGTACAGGATGGGCAAACAGATGCTGGTTAAATGGGTTCATCCAACAGGTCAGACTTTTCCTTTGGTGAGGTTTTAGTCCCCTGGTAGCACAGTTACCACCAGGCACCGGGTGCTCAACTTAATTGCTTCTGCAGGGTCCTGCAGAAGGGCAGCTCAGCACTATAGCAATCAAGCCTACATAAGCATCATGCTGGAAGAGCAGTTGCTTTCACAAGAATGAAACAAATTACTGGAGAAGAAAAACCATTTCTACCGAGACTCTGAAAAGCAAGGATTATGTCTGAGAGACCCTCCTAGCATTAGAAGCAGCTGACTCTCTTCCCAGTCTGCTCAGGAATATTTGGTAGATATATTCAACAATATATCTACTATAGAATAAAAAGACATCCTTTGCGGGATTTTGTATCAGCATAACAATTTTTAATCAAAGCTGCAAGTCCTCCAGAAGTGGGATCCATGTTAGGAAAGAAAACAATAGCTGCTTCTTATTCTAATATGTTCTGCCTTAAATATTTTGGATGTCAGGAACTCAATTTTGGGTGTATCTGAAATGCCTCTTATACATCACTGGCATTTTAGTCTGTCCTTTCCCTCATCTCCGAAAGATAAGGTGTGTTTGGGTCACAGATTACAAGTAAATGGCCTGTTCCTGCTGGCAAATCTGACTTCCAATGAACCCTCATACTAGTAAGCTGTATTTTCTTTAATGAGGTCCTTATATCAAGCATAGGGACGGCTTATGGAAAGTGCTTTTAATGAGGTCAGTATTGCCACTCAGCATTCGGTTGACCCTGTGGGAAGGTAAGAATGAGCTCTAGTGCTGCAATATTAGCAGATGTCTTGATACTTACCACGAGTGTTATGAAACCTACTGTCTTTATTCTGCAGCTCACAGAGGTTTGTGGCTATTTGGAATTCTAATTTGCATTAAAAAGAAAGCAGTTATGGTAACAGCAGAACTAATAATGACTGGTTTTCTACTTTCTTACATCTATTTAGCTTTCTGCCTGCCCCTACCTTAATTATCTCTGCTACTCCTCTGCCCACTCCCAACTCCCTCCCATGTGACCTAAGTTCAGGTCTGTAACTGCACATTCTTCAGCTACAGTGGTTAGTTCAGTCCGTGCTGAAGGCTCTCGTGCTTGTGCTGAAGCTTTTGCCTCAGTAACAGCATTAATGTGAGGCTTCCTTTTTTTTCACAGCTGCCAAATTTTGTGAAACTTGTCAGACCTTTTAACTTCAAGATACTTTGTTCTTTTGCTGACTCTGGTAGCATCAGCCAGCTTGTTCAAGATGGTGAGGCAAGCTCAGATTTCAGTCACATTTCTTTAAAACCCAACTGTCTAATGAGTTGTTACGGTCACCAAAAAATGACCACATGATCCCTAAAGCTTAAAAATTAAGTTGCCAAAAAAGACATCTTAAACCTGTTTCATAGCATCTAATGATTCTGTGGACAAGATTTGTTTCATATTTCATCTGCAAATCAATGTAAGCTACATGTCTTTGTGACCTCTTCTAGCCTTTGAGATAGCTAGCTTTCTGCTGGCACACATCTTTTTTGGAGAGATGTGATTGATGTCAGGAAGTCCCATTCCTGTTAATTTGTTTCAAAATCATTTTCCAAAACCTCAGGAAAAAGAAAGCACCTTTTTCTCTCCAATCCCATAAGCTGTACAGTGTATAAAGGCTACTAGTCCCTAACAGTGCAATGAAAACTGTGCAATGCAATTTTACTTCTCTCAAGAGAAAGTAAAATAAAATACGTTTTCCACCATGAAATTGCCCTTATTCTAAGGGTTCTAATCTTCCAGGTTTAAAGATCTCCTCCATGGCTCCCTCTCTTATATTCAGCAGTGTGCACTGATGTTTAGTTTTGTTCTCCCTGACACTTCCATTTAGTTTTGCTCTCCCTGCCAATTTCATTTATGCATTAATGCTTGCATTTGAAATGAAGAAATCCCAGGGAACTTCCCCTGGAAAGGCAGCTGACTTTTCCCATAGATACAGTTAGTGCCATGCTACTCATTACCCTGACTGCCTCTCACACTCTGACATGCATGTGAGAAGGGGGGACACAACAGCTCATCTTGCCCTGGAGGGTTTCATATTGATGCCAGTGGCTATCTGAACCAGAAATAAATCTTGCAAGTTCTTTTTAACCATGCCCCTGGGACAGCAGGAATGTGAGCCAAAGCACTGGAAGAAAAACGTCCCTTAGTGCTGCCTTCATGACTGCCAGCACTGCAAACCAGCTTATAGCTGTGTGAGATCAGCACCAGGAAAACAGCAAGTCTTACTTAGGGTTCCTCACCTGCCCAAAGAAAACAGTGACTCTGTCTGTGCTGAGTTCTGCCAGGCACCAACCAGCCAACAGCCAGAACCAGTGGATTCTCCTGTGTCTGTGAAATTGGACAACCTGAGTCTCACATGCAAACTCTGTCTAACTCCAGCTGCCAGTTCTGCAATTCAAAAAAAAAAACAACAAAACACCACACTAAAATGACGTGGTTACCTTATAAATCCTGATTTGCTTTACACACCTTTTGAGTTGATTTAGGTTCTTGAAGTCTTTGGGGTACACTGACATTATCTTTTCCAGTTTTTCTCCACAAAATAAAATGATGAGAAACTCTGTGTTTGCCAGTAACACTGGAGAGGCTGCCAAGGTTTCTGCTCTGGACTGGCACAGACAACAGCTGAGCTTCTCCTGTTGTTCATAGGCACAGACTTGTAGAAAAAGAACATCAGAAGTCAGAAGCAGGAAGAAGAGTTGGTGACTTTTCCAAAGTATCATTGCAAAAAGAAAAGAAAACTTAAAAGAATAATTTTTGTGAAAAGCTTATAATGGGCATGCTCCCTTTGATTTTCATGTTCTGTCAATATGTCTCAGGCTGAGCCATGGCGTTTCGCTGCTAAACCCCAGAGATGGTAAAGCTCACGTTGAGGCTTTTCAAACATAACAAGTCAAGTATAGCGAAAATTCAGCAACTTCCCTAGAGTTTAAAGGTCCATTAAGACTTATACTGCAAATGGTTTCACAGGGTATTCTGAACTGGAAGGGTCCCACAACGATTACCAAGTCCAGCTCTTAAGTGAATGGCCTATAAGGGGATCAATCCCACAACTTTAGCATTATTAGCACCATGCTCTAAACAACTGAGCTAATCTCAGGGCTCCTACTATGCCCAGCATCACCTTTTTAACAAAGGAAGTATGACCTGGGGATCTATAACAAGATATTCTGATATCTGAGGACAGAGAGACAAGAAGATGCTGCAGGAGGTTTCCACTGTTCCTTTCATGTGAGTGCTCTCTCTTTTTCACATTCAACAAAGACCTATGTGATATATTTTCTTGTCAGGCTCAGACTTCCAGAGGTAATTAGGAAAACACTGTGCTTTTTTGCCTCTTTTTTCTTCCTTTTCTGTCTATACGTTATATTTTTATTTTTATTGTGCTACTCTGTCACTTGATAGTGACACCTCATCTGCCTCTGTCTTTATATGCTAAGGCCAGGTCTGACAGCAACTTAAGTGGAGTTAAGCAAATACTTAACTGGTCCCTCAGGAATCAGTTCTTTTAATGTTAAAGAAATAAAAAATGTGAATAATAATGATGTGAAGTTCCTCTGTTTCTCAGTGCCTTTCTGGAAATACTTAAGATAGGTTTGATTTCTGTTTTTTACTCAGAAACTTCAAACCACCAGGCATAAATTAGCACATAAGTAAATCCTTGTAGAACTGGAATCTAAGTAGGCTGCACTGTGGAGAAATATTTTGTAGTAATTTAGACATGCTTCATAAAAAGTAATTAGTGATTATCTAATATCCCAGTGTGGTTTTCCTGCAACAGCTATTAGAATCTTTTGAACAAAACAGAACATGAGTTAACAGGCAAAAAAATAATTCAGATTGAAAGATGGCAAAGAAAACTGAGCAGGCAAATGCAACCCACCTGAGACAACAAGGCCAGATTTCTTACTGATAATAATTCCACATAGGAAAAACCATGTGTGAAGGAAATGCTGAGAGGACAGAACTCTTAGCAGAAGTGCAGCTGTCTCATGTTCAAAGCAGTCATTGGGGTGAGAGCTTCCAGTGACTACCTAAGCATACTCAAAGGAAATAGAAAATGTAGACCTAAGATCAAGACTCAGCAATGAGAGTTTCCCTGATGAAGGTCAAAAGCTGCATTACTATTACCCAGTATTTTACAGAAGAGTACTTTATGTTGCAGATGATAAAAGGAATGACTGCTACTACTGTTGTCAGAGATATTTTTTTGTACTGTACTCCTCACCCTTTCAAGTCAAGAGGAGTTTTATACTTCCTTCATTTGTTCTAACAGACTCTAGGCCTGATGTCAAAAACATGGCAGAGCTTGCTTGCATTCTTGATTGGCAGATCTGGACAAAACAAAAAAAAGTACTTTCAAACAAATAAATGGAGACTTTTATTAGTATCATCATCAGTATCATCAATGATACTATGAGTATCCAATAGAACTTTTGCAAATACCCTTTGAAGACCTGTATTAGAAGAAATGTCACTGAAAATTAACATATTTGCAGTGTCTTTAGCATTCTTAGCAGTGTAAACTTCCAGCATGTCTGTGACAGGGATTCAAGAGAAAATTTTCAACATGCAGAATCTCATTGAACATCCAATTTAAGATGTTTCAAAGGGCCCAGTTTTTCAGATAACCAGTGCTCAGCTTTTCCTCAGAAATGTGTTAGGATGTCCTACTTCTGAAAATACAATCCCAGATTTCAAGAGTTAGGCTTGTTTAGTCAGGGATTAGAAACCGTTTTAAAAGCATTTGCATTTCACAAGTCTCAATACCTAAAGTTAAAGGCCTTTTTCACATTAATATTTCAACATCTTAGTAAGTTGCCTAGCTCACGCAGTCTTCAAGTAGATGTGGGATGCTTCTTCCCCAAAATGAACACAAGAGAGCATCCTAGAAATAAGAACCTTTCAGTTTCCCTGTTTAATTCACATGTGACTTCAAGAGTGCATTTCATGGATGCAAATGAAAACAGAGTTTTTTTTTTAATTCTACAAATCTTAATGCATATATTTGTTTTGTCTCCCTTCCCCCATCTCCTCCACTCTTCCTTCCTTCCTTCCTNTCCTTCCCTCCTTTCCTCCTACCTTCCGTTCCCAAACCTTCCATTCCCAAACCTTCCCTTCCCCTCTCATTTTGCAGGATATACTCTCAGCTGAAAAGTTGCTCTGGACCCTCTGAAATACTGATAATTTATTTTTCTAAAAAGCAAAATACCAAGACCCTGAGGAATCTCTTAATGAATGAGACTTGAAACAGTATTTTGTCAGGCTAATTGCATGCTGTAAAAGATTTCAGGTTAAATCTGAAAATATATGTGGCTTGAGGTTGCAGTGTTATGGATGAAACACTAAGAATGTCCTTCTTCATTATTACCTGGCTTATTTCTTTGAGCAAATAATAATAGTCTAATCATCGCCCTTGGATATGTGCTTGCAAGTCTCTCTGAAGACAACAGGACTTTCGCCTGTATGTCTCAGGGCAAGGTTTTGCCCTATATTTCCAGTCATAATGAGTATTTCAAGACCATTTGTAATTAATAGTTCACCAAGAGGGCTTCTTTTTATCTTTCTTGTGGATAAACTGCTAAAAATGTCCAGTACAGTAGTGGAATATGTCATTCTGGATGGCAGTAAGGCCAGTGTAGCAAAAGTGACAAGCTCTTTCATTTCTTATTCATTATGAACATGATTCTGCATTCTGTTCATACAGTCTTAGCTGTATGGCATGTGTACAGTATGGTGATATCCTGTTGGGATTTAGTTTGTTCCTTCAGTGTGTAACAAAACTGAAAGATTTAAATTGCATGTAATGAATCTGTGCAACATTTTCTTGCTGGGCAATGCAAGCTATAATTTCATAGTAATAAGAGACTGAAGGTCCCTGATATCCACTGCATTGCCTATTTATCCTTGGAGTGTTTCCCACAGTGCATATGCTGAGGCTTTTATCAGCTTCATTTTAAATGTCTCAAGTAATAGGACATCAAGGTTTCCCCTCTGCCATAACTTCTGTGTGAGCAATCCCAGTGTTAGGAACTTTCCCTGATAGGAAATAATGGGTTTTTTTTATCATTATTTTCCATCATTTAAAAATGTACAGTCCTATTGCCTATGTGGGTACTCTTCAAGTGCTTATAGGCATAATTGCACCATAATCTACCCCCATTTGAGTGCCCACCCTCGATCATAGCCCATCCCTGATCCCTAGAGCTGGGCTGCTGCGAGTGTCCTGCTCCCTGGCTGGAGCTGTGAGATGAGCCTGACTGCCAGGACTTTTCCTTACTTATGGCTATGCCATCCACAAGTTCTCATGGTTTCAATCCATCTCTGTATGTTCTTGTCCTGTTATTAATGCTCATGTAAGAGAATGGGATAATTAACATCTTGGGGATGAGGGTTTTGCAAGGGTTCATTGGCCTGTTTTCATCTTCACATGAGGAAATGAGATGACAATTTCTGTTGGACAGAGTCCTTCTGGGGATCAGAAATTACAGGGGAAAACCAGAAACCATGGATTTTCAATACTATCAGGCAATGGCAAAACACAGAGAGACCAGGACTGTGATTACTGCAGCACGGTCTCTCACACTCATATCCCAGAGGGACATCTGGTCCTGGTGAGCAGAGCTGCTCCAGGGCAGTGCTGCTCTGGATTTCATGAAGATAATGCAGGAGCAGCTCAATTAAGAGAAGAAATTAATTAGAGAATTGCCCTGTAATTACACTTCCTGAGGCATCTGCACTCTCTTTGCATGGCTACAGACATTCCTTCACTCTAGGGTGGCAGAAAAGAGAGGTTTACTTCTCACACCATCTCCAAGGCTTTTATATCAGGTGTTGAATCAATCTCACTGTGTTAATATTAAATAATAGGAAGAGAGAATGACCAAAACAAGCTACAGTATTGTCTAGAGGAATAAAACATTTCACTGGAAATGAGGAGGGAAATTCTAAGAAGACTTACCAAACTACAGAAATTTGTAATACAATGCCAGATTAGATTTATTTTAGACAAGTGAAAGGTAAACAACTCTGGGAAGAACAGTTTAAGATACTGATATATACTGATGGATTCAGAATTGTCTGTTATTTCTTAGGAAAATTGTTCTAGGCATCATTATAGACCATTCAATGAAGACATCTGCTCTGCATGAAGAAGTAGCAAATAAGATGTTTGTCTGCATGGGAAAGGACATGGTGAATAGCAAAGACAAAATTATACAAAATGCCATTGTATACAACCTGCTCTACAGCATGTCCTTGCTTTGAATACTATGTTTACTTTTGGTCACTTCAGCTCAAAGAGGCCATGAGATAAAGTGAAAGAAACTTTGCAAAAGCCAAGTGAAATTTCTTAGAATCACAGGAGAATATTTCCAATATGGACAAAACATAAAAGAACCAGGTTCATTAATTTGGTTAGCAGTAAAGCTAGGTGTGGTAATGTCGTGGTTTACCCCCAGTTGGCAACTAAGCCACACACAGCCACTTGCTCCCTTCCTCCCCAGTGGGATGGGGGAGAGGATCAGCAGAGTAAAAGTGAGAAAACTTGTGGATCAAGATAAAAACAGTTCAATAGATAAAGCAAAAGGTGTGCATACACACAAGAAAAGAAAAAACAAGGAATTCATTCACCACTTCCCATGGGCTGTAGATATGCTCAAAGAATGTTCTAAAAGAACACACTGAAATATCACCAGATTGCATATTAGGAAAAATTTCTTCACTGAAAAGGTGATCAAGTGTGGAAGCAGGCTGCCCAGTGAGGTGGTGAAATCACCATCCCTGGAAATGTTCAAAAGGTGTGTAGATGAGGTGCTTCTGGACATGGTTAAATGGTGGAGCTAGCAGTGTTGGGTTAATCTTTGGGCTCAATGATCTTAAAGGGATTTTCCAGCCTCAATGATTTTATATTACTATGATCATTCATAGAATAGCCTGCAATGCCCTGGGATGTAGGATAAAATTGCAACAAGAGTATTTAGATCCTGATTATCCATTAATGATATTGACTGTCATTTACAGGAGGGTTCCACAACCACCACAGGAGTGCTATGAAAGTGCCTTACTATAAGTAAGTCCATTATAAGAATAGGTAAAGAAGCACATAGGGTTAAAATGTACTAAGTTCAGATAAAATATCAAGGTCTATAATATCCACATGCCTCAGGGCACTTGCCCTAACCCATTGCTGCTGACAAAATGGAAAGGATGACACTATGACATACACGATCTTAGGGTTTTGTTCATGTAAAATTTTAGTCTGTAGCACTGAGCATCAGCTCTCCCTGCTAGACTAACTACTGGATCACAGATAACCCCAAGAAGCCCACAGCACCTCTACCTCTCCATTAACAATGCTCACTAATCTCTGTGGGACATTCTCCCACTGATAATCAACTTCATGTTTTGTATTTTAATTCACAACTGAATTTATGAAGGTCTTCCCCCCTGTAAAAACTGACAGTGAGGCTGAGGACAGAGAGAAATTAATGTCTGGGACTTCACAGAAACATGGAAGAAGAAATAAAGGAAGAGAAACCTGCACGTGTTGGGAAAGGGACAATTTAAAGTAAAAATTCTCAAATGAATGACAGAGGGAGAAAAAGGTGGAGCATTAGAGACAGAAGGGTACAACAAAATAACAGAAAGGGTGGAGACAAAATGGAATAGAAGGAGACTGAAAGGAAAAAGGAGTGGAAGGACAAATTACAACACAGGCAATTCAGAGGCCACAAAGAGTAGAGAATATAAAGGGGAATATTGAGGGGAAAAGAAGGTCGGCAAGTAAGGAAGTAGCAGAGAAAAGAGATAAAGAAAAAGGGACCTAAATTTTTTTAAAAAAAATAAATATGTGAAAAGCCAACTTGAAATAAGCCATGGAATAAATAAGACTAAGAAAAGACTTTCCATAGAAATAAAAATGTTAACAAAGGATGCTGAAAGCCATCTAAATTGCAAAAAGTGGATAGGCTGAATTGAGCATGTATGTAAGGTGGAATTTGAGAGAGAAGATCATGCACTACCAAGGTACTACCAATGCCTTCCAGTGCAGGACAAAGAATGAACTCCTCCCCATCGGCTACCTCCAACTCAGACTTTCTTCTCTGTGGGGTCAAAGTGTAAGATATATGAAAATACAAAACAATGAATATATCTTAGTGGTATAACTGTTGGACAGTTCAAAATACAGTGGATGTAAGAGCAAATTCTG
This sequence comes from Sclerurus mexicanus, assembly GCA_013396755.1. Lineage (NCBI taxonomy): Eukaryota > Metazoa > Chordata > Aves > Passeriformes > Furnariidae > Sclerurus > Sclerurus mexicanus. The sequence goes on along the minus strand of VWZF01005843.1, from coordinate 969,551 downwards.
CTGTCTTAGAAAAAAAATCACTTATTTTCTATATACTGTTGCTAATCCCAGGGGAAAACATACATTCTTGGAATTCTGGTCACATTCTTAGGAGATTCTCTGCCTTTTGTGACCTTTCACAGTTACCAAGTGTTCCATCCCTTGCCTTTTGTTTGCCCATTTAGATACGGAAAAGTTTCATGCATGTATTCTACAGCATACAGTGCATAAAGACTTAAGTCCATGCTATAGGACAAGGATAATAATCTACTAAAGGTAGTTACTGCACTGTCCTTGGCCATTATTTGCAATCTGCTTAGGTACTCATTGCCCTCACTACACATCCCTGTCCTGGTCCAATAAAAGCACAAACATTAGATGTTTGTTAATTTTCTATGTATTTAATCAAGAATAATATGAATTTTTTTCTCCTGAGCTCCTAGTAAGCTTGTGATGGAGATTTGCATTGTAATTAAAATGCAGTTAACAACTTCTTATGATCATTTTTTTTTAATTTCTTGCAGATTCAATCACTGTCAAAAACCTCACTTTCTAGACATTATTTTTAGGTTCCTGAAGAGACTTCAGTCATCTTTATAATTTTTTAACTTTGCTTCATTTAAATTTTGCAACTAATTTTCAGACTGGAGCAATAAATAATCTTAGGACTGGATAGGAGTGGTAAGGGTTAAGATACTTTTTTTTTCCTATCTTATCTCCTTTGTATTCTGATTCATTTTTAGAAGTAGCAACCCCTCTTTGAGTTTCAAGTGTTCATGAATAGGAGAAAAAAAAAGATGGGAGGGACAAAAAGATGGAGAGTTGGTTTAAAACGCATATTAGGAATTAAGTACTATCTATAATTTAATATTACTTAGTATTTCTGCTCACCAATTTGAAGAGTGATTTGGTGTAGGCAATCTCTTACAGGTCTTTGCCTACGATGTCAAAGCCAGGATTTTACTGCTGCTTGTGCATTTCATCTGGGGCTGCCTTTTACTTCCCTCTCTTGTGTCCTAGACAGTAGCTCTGCATCCCCTATTCTATCCCTACACCTTGGGAGAGAAACATTTAATGCAAATAAAAGTGATAATGGGATTTATCTTCTCTACAATATTTAATTATCCATGAGACCTAGAGCCAGGCTCACCTCCCTGGACTTCTTCTCAGTTATACTTGACCATCTGGGTTAGACTTTTGGATTCCTATCCTAACATCTCTGCATACTGTACTTAGCTTATAAAGCGATGAATTTCTGGTTTTGTACTCATCACTGTGGTATCTGATTGTCCTGTGAGTCTTGAATCAACATTACCAGTGGGATGGGAGGCCCAGATCAAAGCAAAATCTCTCTGGGAATAAATTTATATCCACTGGATTTAGCAGTGCTACATTTGTGCTTATAACTTTCTATCCTTTATCTGCACTCCACTCACAGCATTATAACAACTGTTTTTGTGGCTTATTTCATATATGCTTGTTTATCATTCCCAGGAACAATTTGATTTTATTCTTTGAAGACCATTCTCCTGTGGCATTTTCCCATTCAGATTAGCTATTTAGCACTTATGGCTTCAGTTCAGGAAAGCACTTAAGCGCATGCTAAAGCAAATGCATTCTAAACATGCACAGACATATGTTACTGGTATATCATTAGGACTTAATATTTATATGGACACATTGCCTAGCAACCCAGCCCTGTTCCAGGAGTTCTGCTGCTGCTGCATGTTGTACTGCCACACAGCAGAAAGACAAACATTGTTCCCTAAAGCTTCCAGACCTGAGCTTTATATACATCCCTTGAATGTATTATTCATCCCTTGAATGTATAATGAATATTAACCTGTGTAACCACTGCATTATGCTGAGGGTTAGATGAGCTGAGGTAGCTCCCATTTGTTGATAGGGAAAATAAAGCAGCAAAACAGTTGTCAGTGTCAGCCTTTCTGCACCAGCACTGGCAGATGAGCTCCTAACCCCTCATGGGCTTTATTCATTCTTCTGGATTTAGGTTTGGCAATTATACCAAAGCATTGCTTCCAGGCCTAGACAAGGAAATTGAATATTTCCTTGATCAAGGAAAAACATATTGACATGCTATATTGATTACATGAGCATAGAGGATTTGCAAGCTTCTAAATACATGGAACAACAGATAATGAATCAGTGTTACAAAGAAGATCAACCATTATATTAAAATACCAGTTTACATCACAGCATAATTTTGTTGCGTGGTTTGGTCTGTTACAGATTTCTACTACTTTTCTGTCAGTTAATCAGTCTCTTCTGGTTTTGACAGTCACTCTGTAAAGCTTTGTTTTAATTCTGTCACAGGATGGGTAGAAAAGGTCATCTTTCTGTTTAGTAAATCCTCACAAACTGGGCTTTAGAAATATAGAACTAAAATTGGTGTGTTTTATATATTTCATTTTGTGCTCTCCTGTCCCTGAAAAGGCAGAGAAATAATTTTAGATGCAAAATGCAGGATGAGTTCCTCCTCCTGCCCTCCTTCCCAGCTTATAATTGTTAAATGGGAATCATTCTGCAGGGCCAGTATTCTGGGACAGCTCAGCTCCTAATTCACTATGTCGAACTGCCTTGACTCCAGCGTTAGATCTGTCTGTACTTGTTTGAATGTAGGCTAATACCAAGAAGATATTTTGCCCACTCTGGAGACTTCCACACAACTTTCTGAGGTCATTATTAGAAGCAGAGCAGCAAATTAAAAGGCTTCTGGGTTTAATCCACCATGTAAGCCCCCTTACTCAATTATGAGGATTTGATTGTGCCCAATCTCATGCCCTAATCACCCCTGGACCATCTATTGGACACTAGTTCAATATGAACGCTAGTTGCTACTACAAAGAAGTACAAATCTATCAAGGCCTTTAGTTAGTTATGGTAGAGAGCCTTCTCTGATCCAGGGACCAAGGCAAATCTCCTTGTTTTAGCTTGACCCACAGATGTTTTTCAACAGCTCTACTCAAAACATTGCCTATATCCTTGCGTACACTGTGACACGAACAAGAGAAAGCCTCATTAGGGTGCAATACTTAAGAAGAAGATGAGCTCCTGTGCCTAACTGAAGCATAGTGTTGTAGTGTCTCACCTCCCATTTTGCTACAGGTGTACTGTAGCAAACCCTGACAAGACAGTGACTGTTCCCAAATCTGTGCTGCAGAACACCCAGCACAGCTTGCAGACACCACAGCCCTGCTGCACCTGTACTGCACACAGAATAAATCAGAACTGCTGGTTCTCATAGGTTCATTCACATGTCATTGGCAGGCAATTAGTTCTCTGTCACCTTCCAGGGATTTCCCAGCTGCAGCTGCACCAAGCACTATGGATGGAAACCAGTGTTTTTGCATTCCACTCCCCAATCCTATCTGCTTTTGGGGATTCAGATGTTTTTTAATCAAATGCCTAAACTCATAAACAATCTTTCAGTCTCTTCAAATGTGTGATTCTGTGGCTAAAGTCAGACATTAAAGCAAGAGAACCACTAAGTGCAAGTAACATTTAAACAGGTTATTTCCATCTTTCCAACACTGTTTTTCCAACACAGTTCAGGGTATGTTTCCTTTTTATCCTTTAAAAAAAGGACACCAGACAGTTTTATATTTTTTAATGCTGAGACAAATAAAAGATACTGATGGGCTGTTTCAGAAGCAGCAAGGAACACTAAGAACAGAGTCTGGCCTTCAACACAAAAGGGAATGTGCTATAACGTGCAACAAGAGCATCCAATTCAATAAAAGACTTATTCTTCCCTTTTCCTTTCCCCCAGCAGCAGCCACTAAAGGCAGAATAGTACAGAAGGCTAAGAGTAGTATACTGACCACAGCAGCCAAGAGTCCCAAGGAAAGATTTTTGCCATAAATAAAGATGATTTCTGTGTCTCCTATTCAGCCTTTCTTCACAAAGCCTGAGCCATAGGCATTTCTCAAATGGATAATTATCCACTAACTTAAAATGCAGTTTGAAAATTACTCAAGCTATTTGCAAATCCAAGTTGTATTTGCAGACTGCTTAAGCCAAACTGAAAGAAAGAAATATGTAAGACAGAGGGTGGGTGAAGCTGAAATGTTTGAATTCAACATTTAAAAAAAAAAAAGGAAGTCTGGTTGGTTTTTGTTTCTTTTAATCTTGAACATTGCTTTGAGATCAAGTGGAACAAAATTTATATTATCTCCTTATTTGCATTTTCAGTCTTATACAAAATGATAGTTATTGAATGTTTTATCTGGGTGCAGAGAAAACGAAGAGTTTGTTTTGGCAAGAATAGGTTTTTCGTTAGTTTCAAGCTATCATTCTTCATAGTTTTCTTCTTTCAGTTTCAGTATCAAAAATTTAGAGCACTAGAACAAATCACAAAACGGTTTTGTGCAATCAGCAACTTCACTTGACAGAGGCAGACAACTAGAATAGCAAGGGGGCAGATATGTACTGACAAAGGTCTCTGCAGTACAGCTGTCTGGCATTGAACTTCAGGAGCTTCAGAAACAGTGGTACACACATGAGAGGCACAAGGCTGGCATGGCATAAGCAACTTAATATCAGATAGCAAACAGTATGTTAAATCAGAGCCCAGCATAACAAAAGAGGTTCTGGCAATCAGAATTAAGATTAAGAACTGGCAAAGCTGAACCAGATCAGCTGGTATACAACTCAGAGAAAATCAAAGGTGATTTATGTGGTTACAAAAATTAACAAGCCAAACTTAGAAGTAATTCTTTCAGACTGTATCAAGAACTGTGCAGGCTTCATGTGATGCCTCTGTGTGCCACTGCCACCAGCTCCCTGCTTCTCTGGTACCTTAGCAAACTTGCTTGCTCCCTGAAACCCATTGAGGTGTTAGTTGTTGGCTCATATTTCCACACTTCCCAGCCACTGGCCAGCACAGCCAGGAACAGACTCCTGTGAACGCAGCCAGTAGATCATGAACAATACTAAGGTTTCATACAGTATTGGCAATTTCAGCAGAAAAACCCTTCTGTGTCACTTCATGTTCAGTGCAATTCCAGGATAACTCTTGAGATGACACATCATACTTACCACAGTTCAGCACACAACCATCTGTCCCCAGACCTGCTTCCAGATCAGCATCTCCAGGGACAGTTCTCCAATGGTGGGTGAGAAGAACATCCTGTGAGTGAATGCACTGCATGACCCTGCTCAGGAATCTCAAGTCCTTTTTCCCCCAGTGATTGCTTTTCCAGGTTAGGCAAAAAGAAACCTCTTACAGTTAAATATTCATATGATTTGAGTGGGAAAATGTTGCTGCTCTTCACATACATTAGGCTCATCTTTTCAACTGACAATGGAAAAACAATGTTCAGTGTTCCCTAAATGACTTGTCTTAATGCCTTTATCCCTTAACACATGTGGAACAAAAATTTCAAAGATTCACTGGGCCTTTTTCAAAATATGTAGAGGTTATTCTTGAATTGAAGGACCACTGCAGGGAAAGAGTATAATAATTCTGGTGTGAAGCCAGTATACTTAAGAAAAAAGAAGCAAGGAAGAATCCTTACATCTTCAGCTTAGCAGGTTCACTTGCTTACCTTTGTGGTTGCTTTTAACACTTTGATATAAAGCTTGTAATAGAACAAGTACATGTAGAAGCCCTATAGATCCTGTGTACTGTACATCCATAACTCACTGACTGTGGTTTTACTTTGGATTCTTGTGACACTGAAGATTAAAGAGTGGGTTTCACCTGAGAGAAAAAGAAGAGGAAAAAAGTAGAGTAGAGAAAGGGAAAGAAAGCAAAGGGAAAAAACCAGTTGGAATGAAAATGTTTGATACTACATTTGCTGTATTTAATTGAAAAAAAGGTAGAAAAGCTGTGCAAAATTGCATTCTGTCCTTATCCTGAGGAATAGAGGAAAAGAAGATGTGATTATAACTGGGTAGGAGGAATGTGACTTCAGCACTCTACAGGGTTCAAGGAAAAAGAAGCGATGTGTTCTGCACAATCCCAATAGGTCCTTGTGCTGCTCAGAGCAGCTCTAGCAGCAGCTCCCACATGCAGTTACGGTGCTGCTGGATCCACCATAGCCTGGGATACCATCTAGGTCTTTTAACCTAAGCTGCTGAACTGGTGCTATACTGGTCCCAGGTCCTTTTGATCCTTCCAGGGACACCACACTAGAAGCAATGGATCCTTTACATCAGCCAGTCTACGGAGTTCTCTGATTAGAAATAGAATGAAAAGCACACCATGAGGGGGAGACAGAGTGCCATGTGAAATATGTGTAGTTTCGGGGTTTTTTTTACTTTTAACATGAACTCAGAGATAGCCCTGCATGTTTGCTTACTGTTATTATTTTCACTGCCCACTGACACTCAATTGCCTGAGCTCTATTTTGGATTTAGTAGGTGATGTTTCCTTTGCTGTTACCTTTTATCCTGACAAAAGTAGGTCCAAATTAACTTGTCATTGAGAAGATGGGCTCTAGTATTTCATATCTTCTGCAATTGCTTCCCTTCCTTCCCCTTTTAACTCTTTCTATTGCATCTATACTCTTGCTTTTTTGTTTTCATTTATGATATATCCAGGGAAAATGAAGTAGCATAAAGGAGTTAGTGAAGATAAATTAATACATGATTATGGATGTTTCTGTATCTGATGATGATGAGATAGAAAGAAAATCATACGTACAGCAAATCTGACAGCAGTAGGAGTCAGGTAAGCATCCCCAAAATCATTCAAGTCCACATTTGTCCTATCAGCATTTGCTTTTGACAAAGAAAGTGCATCTTTCCATTTAAAGAATCACAAAATATGCCAAGTTGGAAGGGACCCACAAAGATTCTTGAGTCCAACTCTTAGCCCTGCACAGGACCATCCCCAAAAATCACACCATGTGCCTGAGAGTATCATCCAAACGCTTCTTGAACTCTGTCAGACTTGGTGCTGTGACCACTTTCCTGCAGAGCCTGTTCTCATACCCAACCACCCTCTGGATAAAGAACCTTTTTGTAATATCCAACCTAAACCTTCCCTGACACAACTTCAGGCCATTCCCTGGGGTCCTGTCACTGGTCACCACAGAGGAAAGACTGGTGCCTGCTCCTTCTCTTCCCCTCACAAGGAAGTTGTAACTGCGAAGAGATCTCCTCCCAGTCTCCTCCAGGCTGAACAGAGACCAAGACTGAAACAGATTGAAGGTTGGAATATGAGTGGCATTTATGTACACCATTGTTGTATAGTAATCAGTCACAGTGCTGCTTCATCCAAAGTGGTAAAGCCCAAATTGCACAATATTCCCATCTGGCACATGACATCTAGGGACCTCTCCGTAGTATGAGGCAGTGTTTCCTATGGAACAGTGTTCAAATAGTCACTTAGCAGACTGTTGATCGGGCAAATATAAATTTATAAGCCCAGGGAGATATGGAAGTGTTATTGCTCCCACAGGAGACAGCTGGCACCTGCTGGATGAGGGTAGGAACAGTTTCACAGTTCAAACTACAGTGTCATCCAGCCCTGAGCTCTGCTTTGACTTTTTTCCTTCCCACGTGTGGTTTCCAACAGCTCACTGCCAGGCTGATATTCCTTCTCACTGCTGCTGGTGGATGGTTTCCTTGCTGTTTGGAAACTCCAACAGGCATTATGACTAAGCCATGTCAGGGTGATTGACAGGTTTGTACACAGTGCAGGCTGGGGCATCCAAGAAACACTGATGACATCTCACAGACCTGTGAAGGCAAGAGAGATAATGGATTTGGTAGGCTGAGGAGCAATCAAAACAGGCTCCAGGTCATAAGCTTTGGGAAGGCAATGGGGTCAGTCAAGAGGCTGAATTTGGTGCATTAAGTTACTGAGATGCATGAAGGGGAGGCAAAGAAGGATGAACAGATAAACATTCATGGGAAAAGAGAGACATTAGATAAGTGGGACAATTCAAGGAAGAGGAAGGAATCAAAACTGTAAAGGAATATTTTAGTCACCAAAGATTGCTATGAGCCTTGCTCTTACTTCTTACCCCATCTTGCCTGAGGAAAGGAATTATATTTGCCTTTCATGCTGTTATCACCAGCCTCCCCAGAAGGAAGAACAGTCTGTTGAGTTTGTACATTCACAGAGCAAACCAAACCTCCTTCCTGGCTCCAACAGGAGATTCTTATCACTTGCTAATCTTCCAAATGGAACAGTTTTTATATAGGTCTTATACTTACTGCAGGTCTTCCCTACAAGTACAAACAGGCGGTCCTGCCCAGTGGTACAAGTGTCCACTGTCTTAACACTGTCCCACCAAGTAAGTGGATAACATGATTGGCTCTGAATTTAAGTCATTGTGCTGGTAATTCAGGAGGATAGGCCAAGTCTGCCAAAAGCTGTGGATTTTCCTGCTGTTTCCATTTGCCCACTGTAAGATGAAAAATAGGAACACCCCTTTCTTCCTTTATTCAGTGGGACCGTGTCCAAGGGTAGGCCCAAGAGGTGTAATAACTTCTCCTCCAGCTCTGAACCTGTGGAACAGAAACCAGAAATTTCAAAATACTTGTCCAATTGTAGCCATGAAACCGATCTGGACAAATGTCTCTTCTCAGTGGCAGGAAACACTGAAGGGGCAGCCCAGGAAAAAGAATTTCAGTCCATTTTATCTAGTTAGGCTGTGACCTCCTGGAGGAAAGGATTGGTTACGAGTAAGGGAACTATGATCTCAATTTTCTCTCTCCTTCCTCTTAACCTTTCCTCCCATTTTGTGCCCCAAGAGCTATCATTTATGAATTTCAAAATATTTTCTTGCCAGATTCTTGCTTTTAGTTTTTTTGTTTGTTTTGATTTTTTCTTTGTTGTCAGGAACATCTAAAGACTCATTCGAAGCTGAATATTCGTGATGAAATTTCTCACAGTTTGTGCTGCCTTATGTCTGTGGTTTTAGCAAGGGCAAACCTGAGAAAGGATTTTGATTAGTCTTCTCTTTTATTCAAGCTTTGTCATTTTGCCATTTGTCTGTGCTGTTCACTGAGTTTCATTGGAAAAGTCAGGCTCTCTCCCTCTTCTTTCCTTTCTTAAGGAAAATGAATATGGCAAGTGTACGTTCTTTCTTTGAGATGTTTTTATCTGGTTTATTTCTTTGTGTAGACCTGCTTTGCAATCCGATTCAACCAAACCTTTGCAGATGCAGGCATGGGTAGCATTAAATCGGCTACGAGTTAGCCCAGATAAGGACTCCCAAGATGAACCATCAAACTTTCTGTACTAACTTCTAGAGAACCTTCAATGCCAGCATGTGAGAAAATGCTGTGTTGGATTGAGTGGTCAGAGAGGGTGTCCATGGCTACGCTGGGGATGAAGGCATCACCACGGTATGGTTCATGTTGGCCTGTAGTGACATGGGATTGCAAATCAGGGCAGCGGCCACAGCACTGCACTGTGCATGCAGGAAATGCGTGTATGTCTGTGGGGAAGGAAAGCAAACCACTTATGACTTGTTTTAGATTTCGCCCTGCTCTGCTTTGGACACTAACTCTTCCTTGAGCAGGGTCTTGGATCAGGCAACCTCCAAGAGTATCTTCTGACCTAGGCTGTTCCCTGATTATGTTGTAATATGTAGAATAGCAGATAGCCCTCATTTGCTCTACCACGCTTTTTTACAGGAAAAATCTAAAGTCAGTGATCAAAGTTTGTCTCTTACATTCCAGTCACTGTAACTGAAGAAATAGATCACACAGGAGGAAGCATCTGTCACTGAAGAAGCTGTTCAAGGCCACTTTTTTATATATTTCACTTTAAGCAACCAGCTTGAAAATGTCAGCATACTTGTATTCAAGTGTTATCTGTTGGGGCAGCTGCTACTCTCTTGCCATTGTCCCTCAACCTTAGTTCCACCTGATACAACACCTGTTGAGCTGCAAGTGTTGCTGGCAGCAGTGTATGAGGGTTCTCAGTTCCCCTCTATCTCCCCATGCGGTCAGGGCCCAGGGACCAACATGCACAGATTGATGATGCTGCCTGTTAGAAAACTGTGGCTTGAGAACAGGTGAGTAGATTCACAAGGAGCGCAACTTTTACTTCAGGCTTCTTTATTTAAACATATGCGTGGACTGGAGGCAATTTTTGATCCACACATCTGGAAGATTTACTTGTGTCCTTGGATCTCCTTTTTAAGCTACTTGGATCAAAATCCCTCCAAGCTTCACAGCTGTCTAGATTTATGTAGTAAGTAGTGATGGAGAAGGTGTGATAAGAGTCTGAGACACTATAAAATGTGGAGGCAGGGTTATAGTTCCAAATAGGATGTCTTTCAGTGCTTAGTATAGGACCCCTTCAGGGGTGATAAAGCTCAGATTTGTGTGCTCAAGGAGAGTCAGGCCTCACTGATACTGCCAGCGATACTCCCCTTCTTGCTTCCACACCCTGTGCAGAAAACCTCCATGGTAAGACAGTGTGTTGTCCAACCAGAAAACTAGACAGACCTTTTACATTAAGAAGAGATCACTAACTTGGACACAGAAGATGAGAAAAAAAGGTGATTTCAATTTTGCAATAAAAGTAGAAATAATTATGCTAAAAACACCAACTTTTTTCTTTTTCCTAATTGGTTAAAAAGCACTGGAAGAAGCCTTTCTGTCTACTTCTTGACATTTCCATGCTCCTCCAGGAATTCCTATTTAGCCTAATTAGGCTCTGTTTCTCCTTCATTTGGGTTCCATAACTCATTAGCTTCCAGCTGGGCAACTCATGATTCCAGAATGTCTAATTACCTTCTTCTAGCAGATATTCTGATTGCCTCTGGTCAAAAAATGCTGATCCAGTCCCCTCATCTGATCTGAACTGATCTCAAAATGAGTAGTGTCATTAGGCCCTTCTAATTTCATCCATTCTTTCTACTTATTCCTCTTGGCCAAGATCAACATCACACGTGACCTGATGTGGCAGAGAACCAAGAATATAATACAGTTGGTATCTTAAAGGGGAACACTCACTAGCTCTACTGGTCTGCATTATTTTGATAATACCAAGAAGTTTAGTTTGAAGTTACTGAGGCACATAGATGGGTAAGTATCGTCATCTATTTCAGCTAACCACAGAGGCCAGCTCTTTCTCTCTTCTTTTCAAGGGTGACATTAAATCCATTTTAATCAGGTATGAGACCTTAATTCAATTTTGACTCTTTTCTGGGACTGTCTCCAAAGTTAATTTGTCACAGTCACATTCAAGTTTAGCTCAGTCAGATTCAAAGCAAAGTTTATAATATTCTTTTAAATTTGGATAAATACATCAATGTATTTCCAGACTTTAGTAAGTGGTTTGTTCCATTCTTTTTGTGGTTCAGTTTATTCAGATTTAACTGACTGATTTTCTTTAAAGGCAAAAAGTCTTCAATTGCAAGGATTAATCCTGATTTAACAGTCTACATAGATTGTATTTTTTGTGTATAGTAAATGGCCCAATCATCTGCTGTAACAGGGAAGAATTGCACAGTTCAAATTGTTAAAACAGATCAGAACTGTTTTGTTGTTCTATTAATGACAGGTATTTAAATGCCAGTCAGCAAAATATACATTCAGCATATGTCAGCAATAGAACAGAAAAACCATAAGACCAAACTCTTACAAAACATTGTTGTACACTGACAAATTTCTAAAAATCCTTTTACAGCTAGTTCAAAACTTCCAATCCCATAGATATTAATTAATTAATTTTCCAAGGGTGCGCTGTATGGACACCTCCACAGAGAGGTTATTATCTGATATTATTATAGATATTATCCGAGATATATTATAGATATTATCCGAGACCTAGATATCATCAGTAGCTGGGAATACATGGGTGAGACATGTACAATGTGACCTCTGATATTTGTTCTAAATGACATTTAATTGTGCTCTCTCTTTCCACTAGCCCCTTCCTGTCTCTCCCAAGCTTTATATAACAACTTCACTTGGGCTGCAGAGAATTTTGAAGACACTCCATAGAATCATTTCCTTATTTCTCATTGCTGTAGACTATTTTTCCCAGACTAAAGGCTTCAGCTGAAGTGTCCTTTTCCTAGGTGAAAAAAAAATTAAAAGTGCCTGCCTATTGTCTGTCATGAATAAAGGCTGCTTTATTCTATTATATCCTCACTAATTACAGAAGAGTTATGTGCTGATATTCTGCCACTCACCACCAGCATGCAACACATTCTTGCTTCAGACACCTGGAAGTGATGAAGTTTGTGCTTCATCTGTAATTGAGACAGTCCTTCTAAATCATTGCTTAGTAGTTGGTCACTCTGAGTACTGAGCTGTTACTATCCCCCTGAAAAGCCTGTTCTAATTCAGGTGCTTAAGGACACAAGGGGCCAGGAAAGTGGATTGTGTTGCCATTACCAGAGCAGTATTACTATTTTAGGCAGAGCTCTGTATTTATGTTGCACTGATATCTTCAGCATGCCAGGGACACAGCAATGAATCCATGCTTGTGGTGTCACCACAAGCAAATCAAATCTGCTTTTCAAGTGAGGAAGTTGATACCTGGAAAGGTGACTTACTCAAGACCACACAAACTAGGTCAAATAAAGGATTAGACTCTGGAAAATATGTTTAACCCAAGGGACTATCCTTTTTTTCCTGTCAGGGTTCTGAGTTTCCAAACTGTGATACATCAAACAGATGAAGTTCAAATTAAAGCAGTAAGGCTGGTGTTAATTTTTAAGTATTTCCACACTGAGGACTGTTTATTGACTTCATTTTCTCATTACTTCACCAAATATTTTTATATCCAGTTGAGAAATTGACTTTTCCTTGAGCTGTTACATTTCCCTATGAAGCGACATGTTTTCATCTGCCATTAAAAAGTGTGTCATTAAGACCCTGGTCATGGCATAGAAAGGAGATGCCATTATGAGCATAAAATATTTTGCCTTTACAGCAACCATGTTGTCAAAAATCGGATTTTTTTCTCTTCATAACACTTTTTTCTCTTAACATATTTCTCATAACATTATTTCTCTTTTGCCTACTTATTATAACCTATGCTTTGGGTTTTTTTATTTTTAGTGGATACAGTTAACTCCTTGGCTTAGGCATGTTGACCACTTTATTTAAGTTCTCATGAGTTTGTCAGGTGTGCAATTTATAAAGTCCTTTTGCTGACACAGATGCAATGTGTTGCATCCTTCCATAAATGAAATTACAGATTCTGCTGTTAAAAGGATCAGCTGATGCAACACATTTTATAATTTCAGAAGAATAACAAATTCATAAGAATAAATAACATCTCTTCAAGAAGTAACTGCTGCCTCTTTTTAGGTGACTGTGAATGTGCTTCCTCCCTCTCTCACTCCAAAACTGGGTTAGCTGATATCTTGCCCTGATGTGCCAACAATAGGATAATATGATAGATTAATCCAAGGCAGTCACAATTAATTCCTAACCAGTTTTAATTTAATTTTCCTTTTTACATAAACCCAATTTACCTCTGTGGAGGTGTGACACGTCTGATTACACACAGAGATGCTGGGAGCAGCCATGCTTGGAGAGGGAGAGGGAGGGAGAGAGAGACAGAAGTGAGCTCTGTGCAAGATGTGATAAGAGATCAAAGCTAACAGAGCTCCTCAATATTTCTATTAGCAATAATTCAAAAGAACCTGCATTTCAAATGTACCTCTGTAACTGCTTTAATTGCAGAGATAATGACTCTGAATCCTGGTAAAGAAAAAGAGTCAGGGGTCAGTTCTCTAAGCAGCAGAAATTATGGAAATTAGAAAGTCTAGTTAAGGTAAATAATCCTGCTTCCTCTTGGTTTTAGAGTATTTGGTTTTCAGCTCATGTGAGAGCAGCTGAGCAGTGGGTGGTGATCTGTGTTGGGCCTCTTGCAGGAATCAGAGGCAGGTTTTAAAATGTACCTTAAGGTCTACCATGGGCTTTCTGCTTTGCCTCCCTTCCAGGACCTGCTATACCAGCTCCAAGAACAAACTTTCAAAGCTTTTTCAAATCTTCCTTTCCCTTGGTAGCATAGGCTTGGTTGAGCATGTGTATGAGTTGATGTGCTATGTGTCAGTGCACCCCTGTGAGAGCCCATTGCTTTGCAAGTGATTTCTAATTCCTTAAAAGCTTATGGGCCACGTTCCCAAAACACAGTCTGTTTAAATCACTTCACTCAGCTGGAATTAAATATTCCAGAAAATTGGGAAATTTAGCAGCAATAGTGGCTTTAAATATTTTAATATATTTGAAGACAAAACCTTTCATTGTGACTAGGTTTACCCCATGTGAATTTTAAGCAGGTGGTACAGTAGCTTAAAGCACATGATCCATTCCTTGGCTGTTGCAACACTCCAGAGCTAAGGTTAGAAGACAGGAGACTGGCAGTGGCTTTAACTGTCCAAAGCACACAGGCAACCCAAGGACCTGGCATGGTGAGAGACTTGTTGATGAAAGGAGAAAAGGCTTGCATGAGAAGACAATCGTAAAAGTGATACTCAGCAGGGATCAAATGGGAAGGTTCATCATTGCCAATATCATGGTAGGTTTTGGGATACAAAGACATATTTCAGACATTGAAGACTTTAGATTCAAAAATCAGACTTTGCATCCCAGAGCTAGCTCAAAGTAGCATTACTCAGTACTCAAGTCAGTCTTGTGAACACCATGCAGATAGTGTGAATGAAATCCTGATCCCATTAAACTCCATATGGTGGTCCATACCACAGGTTTTTAGAAGTATTTGTCACCACCATAAAGTACAGCACTTTGAAAGGTGACAGGCACCAATGCAGAAATCCTTCAAGAGCTAGTGGCTGCAGTCAGATCATGTAGTTCCACACTCGGGGCCACTGGTAATGATCTGATGGCTTTGAATCTGATCCAGAAGCTCCAAGTAACTTCTGATCCGGAAGCTCCAAGTGATACTGGGGCTGAAGATGCCTCACCCCAGGAAACATTCGAGGTCAGGCTGGATGGGCCTCTGAGCAACCTGATACAATCGAAGATGTCCCTGCTTATTGCAGGGGCATTGGACTAGGTGGCCTTTGCAGGTCCCTTCTAACCCAAAGTATTCTATGATTTAATTATTGTATTTCTCCTGTGCTTTTTGTCTCCAAGCAGTAATATGGACTAGATCAAGTTAAGAATTGAACTTGGGTCTGTTTGGCAAAGACTGAAACTTACAGTTATTTCTCAATTTTTCTCTTTCCAGTTATTCCATCAAGATCTCTAGCAATTTTAGAGATGATTGCACTGGTCCTCAACTTTCTCCATCCAGACTCTTATGAATGCAGAGTTCAGTCTGGCTGGAGAAATCTTTATCTCATTGATTTGATTTCTTCTATTCATGATCTAGCTTAGCTCAATTTTATTAATAATACAACTACATTATTTTACAGTGTTTTCCAGGTGGGCTGTGGAGGTCAAAGTGTTAATTTTCCTATTTTCTCACACATTTCACATTTTTAGATATTAAGGAAAACCTACCTTAATTGCTTATGTGCCAAGCACTTCGTACTTTGACTGTGTTCATTCAGTTCCATCCTTTAAATGTGTTCTGAAAAGCTGAAGGTTGTGACTTATTTAACGTAGCTTTTTCTTGATTTTGGTATATGCATATTTTTTAAAGTCCACATGCAAGTAGAGTGTCAAATGTGTGGATTTTCCTTCACACTTGCTATTTCTAACGATGTTTCTCTTTCCAGGGACTTGGTTAATCCATACTGTTTCTGTGTTGGTAATGTCTATCCATCACACTTGAGTGGCATTTACCACTTTTCTCTCTCAGCACTTTGCAGTCTTCATATTGTATTCTACCCCGTGCATCTCTTCAGCAAAGGAGAAATGGATTATCCTGAGAAACACAAAAGTAGGGACGAAACCAGACAAATTAAAGGGAAATACAGAGATCTCTACCCCATTCTACTTTCTTTTGTGCCATCTTGCGAAACCTTGCAGAGGTAGAAAAGAATCTTTTCAGTGGATGATGACAGTGATGATGATGATGATGATCTGTAATCAAATAGGGATTTACCTGGCTTAGATATCTGAATTTGCAGTGTGGACCCAATGCTTTGGTTCCAGAAGTCTTCTTCATGTCACCTTTCAGAATCTTTTCTGACTTCATTAAAGGTTTAAAAATCCATTTGTACAATGGGAAATGTCACCAGAAAGCAGACAACAGCCTTGTTCAGTATTGGATTATTATGACATCCTATCCTTCTCCTTTCATTTAGAAGGCCAGGTTTTCTCCTGGATACCTTTTTAATGTGTATTTAATTTAACTGATGTCATCTTTCCCAAGTTCTCCCAGTAACCCCTCCACCGTGAACTTATCCAGGCAAAAAATGGACTCAAGTCATTAATCCAGCGTTTGGCTTTTCTTAATTCAGTGACAGAATTCTGCAATTGCATTCATGGGGAAATCCCAAGGGCTTTTTTTGTTCTGTTTAAGACCAGTTGTTACCTTTATGGTTCCAATCAATAGCATATGGCATTTAGTAGAAAGGAGAGGAACGCAAAATATATGCACAGCATTTTCATCCAGAGTTCTGAATGGAAAAAAAGAAACTTTAGGTTAATTAGTTGTGGAGTTCTACATATCCTACACTTTACCAGTCTTGACTTTGTGCTCCTTAAATGAACTTTTTGAAAAGTTTAGAGAAACAGTATTTGTGTTTGCTTTATGCCACATAATGGGTAGAAGTTTTAGTCATCAGTTCTCACGAGGAGAGCAAAGGGCACAGTTTTTTACTGAGTATATGAGTTTACTAATAACAAGGCCATCATCATTCTCTGGCTCAGAAGCTGACCTCCAGTGAAGGTAACCAAGCTAGTGATTGGATGCTTTTAATTATAATAATTATTTCCCCATTAGGCATCAAGACCCTACTGCCTTCAGCACTACACAGTAAGGCTGCAAGATGACCCTTGGCTCAAAGAGCTGTCTAAGAGGTGGAAAAAATGGCTGGAACATGCACAATAGGGAGCACAAGATCAAATCCCAGCTGTCATGGCTGTGTGACCAGGCATAAACACAGGACCTCCACTCAGTTTGCTGGTATTGTCCAGTGCTGCATTGGCAGGCTGCATCTGTCCCCAGCTGCTGAACATCTAGAAAGTGTGTGGAGATGGAGTCTCAGCATGCTTCAGCACTGCTCAGCTGGTTATTATTGCTGATGTACATGGAATTCCTGAGGAACCAGAGAGAACCTTATGTGTGGTGCTGCACTTTGCAGTACGCCCAGTCATCATCTTTCCCAATCTCCATGTATTTTTGCTCTGTAGCAGCTGTCACATAAGATTTACCACTGGTACTGCAGCACTGCTTCCATTTCATGTTGCTACAACAGACCTAGGATGGGACATAGCAGCTGACTCTAATTTTCTACAGCCGACAGCCTTAAAGGTTTGGACAGTTCTATGGAAGGAGCAGGAGTTTCGTAGGTGAGACAACTCTAGTACAGGTATAAGAGCAAGAGAAACGTCCCTTTGAGAGTAAAAAGGAAAACATTTCACTTAAACGGATGATACTTAATGAGTAAAAACCTAAATGCTGCTCCTAAACACAATGTTTTTTGCTCCCTCTGCTGGCTCTGACACGGCAGCTCAGCAGCACACACCTCTGCCAAAGCAGGCTGTAGGCTGCTAGTGGGACGGCACAGGGGATGGCTGCAGGATTGGCTGCTGACATCCCCCACATTGTACCCACCCTTCCCTTCAGGGAGAAGTTAAAAAAAACCCCAAACCACACAAAAACAAAACAAAACAAAAAAAAACAACTGAAAGCACATATCTGATAACAAAAGAAATAACAAATACAGCATTTTGCAGTGTGCATCAGGCTCGTAAAACTAATGACTTCTCACTTTCAGGCAAAATTAGTGAAAAAAAGATGACGTTTGCTCTCAGTTCACACTGAAAATATTGCTGTGAGACATAAAAACAGACCTAAGAATCTCATGTAAATAAACACTACTGCTAAAATAATTTCTTAGTTTAGTGTTCAGATCTCACCATGGCCATTTCTTCACTGAGCAGTTACATCCCTGATCCAAAAGAAAGATTGAGCTAATTACATTCACAGGTGAAACAAAATCAGGAGGTGTTGCAAATCCCAAGGAGAACAGAGAAGTAATGTAGATTGCATTTAATTCCATGTAGCTTCTTGTACTTGCCCCATGACTGTCAAAGCTGAGAAAGAAATAGGGTTTGAAAATAAAACAAAATTAGATTCAGCCTGGGAAAATGCACACAGGGGAAAACTCATCTGAAACTAAATTTTTTTTGAGGAAAGGGAAATACTTGAAGAGCTGACTGGTGAGAGATGGATGGTGCGAATGAATAAATGAGTTATGAGTCTGCAGTGCAATGTGCTGAAGGGAAAATCCAATGTGATTACAAGTTCCTTCCACCTGAGGTTATGCATCACACAGGAAAGATTAAAAGATCTAATTTGGCCAAAATCAGGCTGTTGGTTTTGATGGGGTTCATTTTGGCACAAATCTGTGCCCCAGCATACTGAGTTTGGTTAAACTACGGGGAAAGCAGCATCCACCAAGCATGGCTAATTTTCCTGGTCCTCTACACCACATAACTCAAAGCTTCAGGTGGTCACAGTCAGAAGCACACGTTCCTTGTACCTTGCAAAGGACACAGTGGGGAAGCACTGAGGGTGGACCGCAGACAGCTGGTGATAGGTTTTCCCAGGGATCCTGTTGTGGCACTGCAAGGCAGAATATGAACATGGACCAGGCTCCCAGATCCAGAATGAGAGGTAAATTTGAATTGCATAAGAGGTGCAGGTTGGCTACCGATAGCTAGCATATCTCTAACCCAAAAGTAAACAGCAAAAAGAGAGGCAGAGCTGGATCCATAGGATGTGCAACTTTAAGGAAATGACAGGTAGGTGAGCAAAGGATTTGAAGGACAGTTCACA
The DNA here is from genome assembly GCA_013396755.1 of Sclerurus mexicanus. Lineage (NCBI taxonomy): Eukaryota > Metazoa > Chordata > Aves > Passeriformes > Furnariidae > Sclerurus > Sclerurus mexicanus. The sequence continues at coordinate 950,704 of VWZF01005843.1, read as the reverse complement.
AAAAAATTAAAAATGTCTTAGTAATGAATTCTAATAGACTGCTGAATAATCCCAAGGGAAACAATAGAAACAGTTCATATTTATAAAACTCCAGGTCAAAGTACTAATGAACAGAAAATAAAGGACAATCCTGTAATGGCTGCAGAGAGATGACAAGACAAGCTGATACAATCTCTAACTCACATTATTCTATATCAAAACATCACTGAGCACTCAGAAACAGGAGTGAGGCCAAATTTAGCCCTGGTAAAAGAAGATTAATCTGTTTAAAAGACAGGAGATGGTAGATTATGGTGATATGCACTAAGCTCCTGACAAACATTTTCACCCAGTAATTCCTGAACCATACACATGCATTTTAGCTGCTTTTGGGTATTGACAGAGAAATTCAGAATACAAGATGCCACTCAGTAGGTGGAACATGTGTTATATCTCTTGATAAGCTAATTCAGCAGTTAATTATCCTGATTCTTTAAAACATGCACTTTGCTTCCAGTTTGATTTTTTTTCTCCTGCGCTCTAACGATTGGGCTTCGTCATGCCTTTGCTAAAGAGCCTTCAAACACTTTCCTCCCTGCATAGGCAATGCAGCCTGCAAACTAATCTCCATGAAGTCAAATTAAGGCATTCAATCCCCAAGAGAGACGTGATTTAAAACTCATCCCTCCTGTTGTTTTCTCCTATTGGCTAATTTAAGTAGCTCTCTTCTCAGCATGCTGGCTCTAGTGAATTCTGTTCCTTAGCACCCAACCCTCCAAAGTGTCGTTAAATCAGGAATGAAGGGTTTGAAAGCCAGGCACTGCAATGCTCAGTGTTGCAGTGGAAACACTTCCATGGATCTGTGCCTCGGGCTTCGCAACTCTAAACAGAGGAAACCCTAACTACACATACCTATCCTGCTATATGGATCTTGATATCTCCACACCAGTATTTCAGGAGTGTCCTATTACCTCTGCTACTCCTTTCCTCTCTATTTGAGACTTTGCTCTATGAAACATTCCATTGCAATTTATACGGTGGGTATTTAATGCCTATTAACAGTTGTTCTAACGGATTACTAGATTGTGACCCATGGACAGAAGCTAATGAATTGTGAAGAGAAGAAGGTGAAATAAATTCTGACATGTAATGGATGGATGCAGTGACATCAAGTTCATAGAAAATCAGTGTTAAATGAGTGATAGGTTGGGCTTTTGAATATTCTGTGGATCCCAGGAAAAAAATGAGGTTTTGGCAATTACTACAATGTGTAGAAAGTTACCAAAAATTGACAGACCTGCCATGTATCTACCAGGTAGGGTAAGAGTGTGTCATTAATTGAAGTAATAACCTATTCAACTGGAAATACCTTAAGGGAATTATTTGACTGAAGCCTGCTAGGACAGCTAGTTCCTTCATGGCTCTGCAGTTGGATGAGGTAGCTGGAAAACCTCAGCAGTAAAAGTAAAGAATCAGGAATTCATGGCAGGATATATGGGATATACAAAGTCAAGTGCTTCACAGGCAGACCAGCCGGTCTCTAACCCAAGCTTTGTATAAGAGATAGAAAGGGGAAGTGCAGGATTTTATAGATGAAGTTTTGATTAACTGTGGGACTAAGCTCAAAAGAAGCTAGTCTGGATGAAGTTCAGAGGCACCACAGCTGGGAGATTTAGCCAACTGGTCAGATTGATAGACAGCTCCAGGAGTGATTCAGCCCAGCTAAGGTCTGATTCACCCTCTAGAAGTGCCAAGCTTTTGATTTAGGTCTTAGGTAAGACTGACTCACTCCCTGAAGGTGCCTTTCTCCAAAAGCTGTAGAGGACCCACATCACAGAAGGGCCTAAAAGACAACCCTAAGAACTGAGTCTGGCCCCAACTGATTTTCATTGCAACCTGTCACAAATAGCTGAGCCTAAAGACAAGTTACTTCATGATGGGAATCTTGGAAAGTGTGAAAGTGCTGAGTGAGAGAATGTGGTGCTTCCCTGTGAGACAATGTCATGATAAGGGAAACTCTAGAGAAGTTATACCCCAACAGAGAGAAGCACATGATGCCAGTTTGCAGACACCTAAACCCAATCAGCCTGATGAGATTCCCACTAGGACCATGACTCTAACTAGGAATGCAGGAATGCCAAAATTGCCATGTATATTTGGCAATTTTACAGCTATTACCATGTATTTTTGTTGACTCTGAGGAACCAACCTAGAATACATAATACCTTGCTCAGTCCAAACCAAATAATAGGTATTTATTCTTTATCTAAGGAAGAGCTATTTGGTTCCTTTTAACTATTTAGGAGATCAGCATTTTTGCCTTTACATATCCTTCTGTCTTGAGGCTATGTTTTTTGAAAAGCTATCGGGTTAAACATAACACTGCAGAATGGAGGAAGTGAATCTTTCTACTTGGTATTGCCCTTCCTATAGTGGTGATTAGTTATTTCTTAATGCTGTTGTAAAATTTATGAGATGTCACAAGGCTCTTGGATGGACAACACAATGACCTTGTAAAAATTATTGTTTTGATGAAGTATAAACTATACTGATGACAATCAAGTCCAGTGGTTAAATACTGCCTTTTACCTGCTCGATGAAGAGAAGTACTACACAAAAAATATTTCCTAATTATTTCTGCAGATAAAACTCATTATGACTTTCTCAATTCTTAATCAATACTTTAGAGGCTCTCTGTTTTATAGAACAGCTCATCAATATTTTATTTATTTTAATAATTTATCCTTTATTACAGAACCAGATGGAGCCTGCGGCACACTTGTCCTCAAGAAACCAGAACGAGAAGGTGCCCAGAATCTACATCACCTGGGACTGAAGACTTGCATTTTCCTCTCTCCTGCCCATTTGTCTGCTAAGTCTTGGGTTCAGTCACAGGACAGTCACACTGTAACCTCAGAATGGCAGGCTTGTGGAGGGGAGACTGTTCTGCTCCCCTTGATACTGATTCTTGACTGTGAGAGAAGCCACCTGTGCCTGTTGAATGGCTTAAAACTCTCAGGAGACATTAACGTAATTTGCCAGATTTCCCTGGGTGCTCTCTGGACTTGGGAAAAGGAATAAAATTCTGTGATGTAAAGGTCCATCACATTCTTTTCTCTGAAGCTGGGAAGCAGGGTGGCAGTCATCTCAGCTGAAGGGTTTTATGGCATGATTATGTAAAATCTGTATGATCCCAATCAAGAAAAGGGATTGTTATTTTTTGTTTTGGTTTTGGTTTTTGTTGTTTGTTTTGTTTTGTTTTTAATCTGAGATGTAGGTCTGAACTGAAGAGTAGGTAAAACTGGTAAAGAAACCAGTAATGTGCTTTTACTGAGGAACCACCAGGGTGCAACTGAGGTAGGATTTCATGCCATCAGATCCAAACGGCATGAGAGGGTAGTTTTCAGGTGTCTAGCCAGGACAATAGTAGAATAAAGGTCACTTTACTAATGCCAGTGAATAGAATATGGTTCAAGTGAGTAGCTCGAGGAAAAGATTTTTCAGAATCAGCATCAATCACTTTTGTTCACATTTTTTGTACCATTCTGGGAAAATTTTAGAGCACTTTTGAATTTATGGTTATTACTAGAAATCCAGCTAGTAGTGGTGGGAGACCTGCAGAAGCTTATTCTTTGACTCTGTGTCTGGCTAAGAAATGTGCCCTTTCCCTCTGAAAGCAATGTTTGCTTTGATAGTCTACTCTCACTTGCTTTTCAGACCATCAGGTGACGTAGGACACACTGGGCAGCCTGTGGCATTACTTCAACCACTTATGCATTACTCTGTTCTTCCATACATGGACATATTTGAGGCCAGCACTTAATAGTCCTGTTTTGTAGTTGTTAGCTTCCTTTTCACCTCCAGTTGCAGTTCAAGTCTTTGACTTTGTTTACAAAAGCTTTTACATCTTGGTTTTGGCTCCTTGAAGGACCATCTTTCATCCTGTCAAGTACCATGGTAGATGGTGTTAGCTGACGTTACCAGAGAAAAACCCCAGATTATACAGTTCTTTACCCAAGTTTGACTTGACAGAGCATGCATTGGCCTTCAATATGAATGACAAAGCCTGTCTCACTCCTTACCACCCTGGAAGACCATGCTGGTGGGAGAGGATTGCTTGACATATCCTTTGTCATTCATGAAAAGTAAATTTCTGTGTAAAAGGAACAGAAATAAATACTGCTGATCATTGATACAATAATCTAGGACAATATGATGCCCAGAATGAGTACTAATTTCAATCTTACTGACACTTGCTTTTCCTTTCGTTTAAGAGTAAGCCAAAGAAAAGGTATCCAGAACCCTTAGGATCTGGACATTCGTGCAGACAGGGAGCTAGTCAGGAGAAAAGATAGAGGTGTAAGGAAGTAAAGGAGAGCAGAAGAGCAAAGAAACATGATATCAATGACAAGAGGCAATGAAGAAGATTTCCCATGTTATTAAAAAAGAAAAAATAAGAAAACAACTGAGGGCAGAAGAGGAGGAATCAAAGATAATACGGCAGCAAAAGAGAGCTGGAAATAGAAAGTGCAAAAGAAAACAAAAAAACAGCTGAACTAGACAGGTTGCTAGAGGTAAGATGTTGAGAGAAATATGTTCAAACGGTTTTGTATCACAGGGAAATCAGTTTCAATACAAAAACAGTAGGGTATGGAAGAAGAAGTACAGTGTATAATGGAAATAGATATAAAGAAGGAAAAGAAAGGGGGAGGAAAAGAAAGACCTAAAGCAACTGAGGAAGAATCAGCACATCACTTTTGATTGTTTTGCCGTGCACAACTAATGTCAATTCCTTGTAAAACAGGCAAATAGGCAGACAAAATGGTGAGATTTGACCAATGATTTTCTTACTTCACAGGCTCAGATTCATCCTGCTGGTAGTTAGATGCCTGACTGTGCTCCTAAAGCCTGGAATATTATTCCCTTAAAGTCACTCTGTAATCAATGGCTAGTGAGACAGTACCTGCAGGAGGGAATTCAGACTATCCATCTCTCACTTTTGACTGGAAGGAGCCCAGGGTGATGAGAAACCAGGTCTCAGACATGTGCCTACCTCTCAAGCAATCTTCCTTACTACCAGACAAGCCTTAACCTCTGTGTCCCTCAGATTATTTGTGTATAGAGCCCTAGTCTGCACAGTCCATTTCTCATCCTCAGAGTGAAGGTTGCTGCAGAGTCCTTTGGCAGGGCACAATGGAGCTGCTCATGCTGCTACTGCCTCTGTTGAACCTTGTTTTGTGGAGACAAATAACATTTCAGTAGGTGGATCTCAGTCACAGCCTGTGGTGGTGCAACCTTCTTTGCCCCCTTGGGATGCACTATGACCTCAGAAATGCTTTTTAGACTTCAGCTTTGACCAACAGCACCTGAGCTGAGCTCCTCTTGATCTTATCAGAAACACTGTCTTCTCCCAGGAACTTATGCTACTCTAATGAGCTCCTAATGTTTGTTTTTAAGAAATAGTCTTGGAAACTTATTTTTCTTGCCTGAGTAACAATCCAAGTGGAACAACATTTTTGTTATTGAACTTTCAAAGAAAGTTGCTGACCCGAATTTTGACCAGGATGGAAAATTACTATGACTAAAGCAAATTTGCTTGCAAACTTATAAACAGAGATCCTAAGTGAGACTCTTTGAGCTCTCCTGGACCACAGTGGGCTGCGACCAGCAATCTCCATCTTAATGATATGCCTCTCAGAGCTTTAGAACTCTCAAGTTTGCTATACTTGGAGGACCTTTGCCAAACACTGATGACAGAGCCTGGGCTGATACCCCAACTCCTCGAGGCACAACCCTTTGCCTGTTGAGATGTTGAAAAGATGCAAAGGCATCCAATGTGAGTACTGCACTGAATTTGAGGGGAATTTTTCACACGTATATGCCTTGTACATACTCCTTTTGGTCTGTGTGCATGTGAGTGTCAATGTGCTATAGTAAATGTACTATGAATGTTGCTCTCTTGGGTTTTTAAGTACATTAGATTTGCAAGTTATGCCTATAAGTGAGTTGCTGTTGTGCTTGTAAAAAATTCTATGTAAATTCTCTTTTGTTAAATTGTTTAAATCAAACTATTGATTAAGTGTTGTTAAGTGCTGTTAAAACCTTTTGGCCTAAACTGTTGGTCAAGTCTGGGGCTAAGTTTGGCAAGGGAGTACACTCTGAACCTTGTGACTCAATGGAACATTCTCTCTTATTCCTTTTTATCATTACCCTTACCATTCTTACCCTTTTTCCATCCCCAATCTTCATTTAGAACATTTTTTGTTGATTTTAGTTCTAGATTGATTGATTTTAAATTTTGGTCTGATTTTTCTCTTTGTGCTTTAATCATTTAGTAAGTAGTAGAGTGAGCTTTGCCAACAAAATTTGTCATGCTTTAAGTTTCATATTAAACTTGCTTTTGCCAATACCTCTGCTGGTGATTCTGTGAGCAACCTAAAACACTGATTCAGAAAACAACTTAAAAAGACTCTCCAGTTAGACCAACTCAAGGCTTTTCTAGAGCCAGAGAAAGCCACATACACCCAACCCTGCTGTGGCAGGAGGGTTGTAATTTGGACTAGGAGAAAGCAAGTCAGTCCCCTGTGCTTTCTGAACTTGGTCACAATTTAAGCACTTCCCAGCTGTGAAAAAATGTAGCTGCCACCAATCCAACTAAGTTTGGTATTGCACATATTATCCATTTCCCCTTCAACAGTTCCATCCCTTTCAACAAAATGCTTCATCATAGTTCCTGAGCTTAGCAGAGCAGCAGAGTTATTCTTTCACTTGTCCTTTTGCTATCCACTGGCCAAGCCTTATAGCATTTTAAGTCACAACACATGAGACCAGTCAGATACTGACATGGTGTGACAAGCTTTGCTTCTGTGGTGTCTCCTTTGTTTAAAACACTGTCACTTAGGTTTTCTTCTAAAACACAGGATGATTTCCAACTTTACACCCACAGAATGATTCATTTGACTTCTGAATCATCTGAAAGCTTATGAAGATACCCTTCCAGCATCCCCTCAAAGGGAGGAGGGTGAAAAGGGGGTGAACATGCTTATTGCTTTTGGTTCCAGAAGTTAAGGACAAACTCAAGCTTGAAAAAGGCTCTCTTTGTGCTTAGTAGAGGGTTTATTAAGATGGAGCAATGGAAATCAATGTTCATTTTAGTCTCAATAATGCAGATGTCTTCTAGTTCCCTTGAGACCTGCCATACTAAAGGCAGATGATAGCAGTGGTTTTCACAGCACCAAGGGTAAATGTATGCAAATCCCTACGCTGTTCAGATTAGTCCAATGTTGAGTGGAAGCAAAATGGGTTCTTCTGGATCTAACTCTTACAGAAACAAAGAAAAGATCCGTTCAGAAAAATGTGTTGTTCTTCTAATAAGAAAAGGGCCTGGTGAAAAAGTGAAGATGCACAGATAACCAACCACCTGTTTCCTCATTGGTTTACTCAGTACGCATAGAAAAGATTCGTTTACCCTAGAGAAGAAGAAGAGGATGGAAAATATTCCTAGCCATGGAAAAGTTTGTAAAACAGACCTACCTATAGAATATCTGTTGTTTACAATATGTCTGGTTAAGAACAATACACAGACAGAAAGGAATTCCCTGCCCCAAAGAACCTACAGTCTAATATTGGTACTTTCATGGCTAAATATTTTTGAAAAAATCTCTATGGTAACAGAATTTCACAGCCTTAAAGAACACAGTGAAAGTGTAGTGACTAAATCTATTTATAGAGATGTGTAGGAAACACAGTTAAGGAGAGAGACAGTATATTAATGGGAATGGCTTGGCTATTGAATTTCTGGAATTCAGCACCAAAGTGAAAGAGCCTCGAGGGAGAAAAGGATCAGTAATTCAATAAGGACTGAAGAGTTCAGAGGGGCATGCAAATAGTACCTTTTACTCAAAGACAGATTTCATCTGTACTGAGACTCATCCATCTGAGACATTTCCACTCCAAAATTTCCTTCCCTAACCTTACAGTTCAAAGAGCTTCTAGGCAGTATCAGTCAAGTGTGGTGAATTGGTTGACCTTGGGCAATGTGCTGTTCACAAGTAGTTCAGATAGGTCTTTGGCAGGGCTATATGACATGACTTACAGGGAGAGGCAGAAGGGAGAACTGTTGACTCTCTGGCTTGTGGATTTTCTGAAAGGAGCATAAAGAAGTAAAACCAGTATCACTGGTCTACTTGGGATCCAGCTCACCATCCACAAAGAAATGGAGAGATGCCCTGTGAACCACGCACCTCTGAGCTGCTTTTGGTGTATCCTTTACTCCCTTCAGCCCTCTGGGAGCTGTAATGTGTGTCAGGACTTGACAAAATTCTGCAGTGCAGCTTGCAAGACCAGTGAAGCTGACCCATCTCTTGCGGTCTGTTTCACAGGACAGCCTCAGACACTACCCCCTCCTGTTCCCCTGGACAAAATGCTCTTTTAGTTGGCAAAAGAAATGAAAATTAAGAGGCTTTAAAGATAAGGGTGAGCTGCACACAAGCAGGCACCACTTCNCAGGATTCTGAGAGTCAAAGAGAAAGAAATGGGTATCTGTGTGGTGGAAATGGAAGACGTTGCTATTGCCTAGAGCTCTTCTCTAACCCTCCTTGGGATCTGGCTGTCTGGGCTCAGGATCAATTTTGTTAAAGCCCCTCTCTGGCCTTAATGTTATGGAAGGACTGTTTGAGAAGCCTTTGTGGGAGCCTTCCATGACCCGTCATCATGTTCTTTGTGGCCAGAAACTTACTCACATAATTAGAAAAGATATTTTGCCCCTTTTCCAGTACAATGAGATAAAAACTTGATTTAATGATGCAATGACATCTTTCAGTCTGGTAAAAAATGGCCTCAAAGTACTAGGTATGTATAGAGAAGGGTAAACTTGTAATTGAAAAGTTTGGATGGAAAGTGCTATATTCACTGCAGTCAGAATGTTTGCCTAAAAATCACTGCTAATCAAATTCTCTTAACAAGAAATGCAAGTCAACAAGCTAATCTTTTTCATATAAATTACCTTTTCCAGAAAAAAATCTGGTCCTTCTTTTGTGACAAATTCTCATTTTAGGTTGCTTTTAATGCTTTGTTTCCAACTGATAAACTCCACTCTAAAGCAGAAAATCTTATTAGTCCCCAGGTACATAGTGGTTTAGTTTAAGGCAGTGACTGTTATCCTGTTTCTGTTATTTCGGTCCTTAAGGTTAGCCAGTTCTCTCTGTAGCATTGCTTCCTTCTCCTGTATATTGAAAATATTTCTCAACTTAGTATCATTGAGAAATTTCTCCTTTGAAGTAGAAATTCTTCACTTGGGAACAATGGAGAATGACGAAGACCTATGTAACAAATCAGTAACAAGGTAACCATGCCTAAGAACTGTGATCCTGCCATACAGCAGTTGCAGGAGACGTTTCCAGTGAGGAGATAGAAATACTTCTGCCATTGTATGCAAAGGTGGTGAGACTACATTTATCACCTTCACTGCTTTGCAGTGAGCTGCTGAAAGAACTTAAGAGGGAGCAGAAGAGCCCCACCATTAAAACAATGTAGTGCTGAGTTTTTGTTACAAAAAACACCAGGACTGTAGGAAGGAGGGCCAGAAAACACAAAAGTAGCAGATATAGAGGAGAAGAGAGAAAGAAAGGATGTTTTTGAAACCATGGGAAAAAATGTATACAGGTAGGAAATAGACACTGTGGAAGAAAAATCAGTGAAAAGGGACAAATAAATAGAAAGAACACAGTGAGACCTATAATGGTTTAGGATTGCATCTGTTCTAACGTTTTACCACAAGAAAGAGGTATTTGAGAGTAGCAGGGAAGAGGCAAAATGCTGTTTTAGGAGTAAAACACTTGGGGTGAGCTGGGCTTGCCAGCGAAGCTGCTGTTTTCCCCTAAGGTAAGAAGTTTATAAGGAGAAAATACCCTGTTATACTGGGAGTAGAGCAGTGATATTTTTCACTTGTACCTTGTTTTATTTTTCCCTGTTGATTCAGTTGCAATTCACAGTCTCACTAAATAACTTGAGAAAATAAATACAGAAGTAGAAAGTTGAAGCAGCATGTCTCGGCATTTTGTGAAAACAAACCTTTGATCCTTTTTATTCAAAAATACTCTTGTTTGGAAAGCTTCTTACATTTTTTTCATGAAAAGAGACAGGCTTAGCACCAAATGTAACATTCTGCTTGATCTGAGAGAAAAACTCCATTATTAAAAAAAAATAATGTTTGCAGGTGGTTTTGGCACCAGTGGTGAGCCCATAATCTGCTGCTCACACCACCTCAGACCCACATTCTCTGTGGATAGCAACATGGCACGGAGAACTTGCAGGGCTGCATGTCTTCTCAGAAGCGAGAGCACATTTAGTGAAGAGGTATAGCAGCAGGCAAGCCATCTCCTCAGTGCCAGGAATATGGTCCTTCTACATGGAAACACAGGACAGAATTCTTAATAAGCCACTCTCACCCTCTAGTCCCGGTTTCCTTATTTATAACCTCTTTCCATCTCAGTACTGTCTCAAGAGACTTGGATACTTGGCTTCCTGGATGTTTTCTTCATGGCATCCAGTTTGACAGTGTAGCCTTCTATACTTCCCTTACAGATATCCCTCATCTGGGCCTGAAAAACTGTAGATAAGTGAACTGAAAAACAAGGAAATAGTCTGGATGAAATGGTCAGAGGGGATGAGAGGCTTCAAACCTTTTTCAGTGTTCCTCAGGTTGAGGGAATGCTGGTGAAGGAAGGGGTTATGGGTTTTTTTCTCCCTGGTGCTTTCCCTTCCCTTGTGATGGCAGATGCTCAGCCTAGTGGGCAGGTGAATTACAAAGCTGTCAGGACACATTTAGACAGGTTAAACAGGCTCTGAAATCTAAAGTGGCTACAAATGCAGATGACAGGTGTATCTAGGCATAAAAATTTTCTCCCAAGTCCCTACATTCTAACCTATCATATGGCATTCAGAGGGCCACTGCATCTCCCACTGAGCATGTTGAGCACAGCTTCCTTCCTGGGAAGGAGACAGGTTCAGGTATGTTGCTCTCCCACTCCAGCAGTCCAGCTGTCAAGATGAGTCTACGTCCCATCTTCACCCTGTCCCTGCTGGTATTACCTTCACCCCAGGCACTGAATTCTAAAGAGAGGAGACAAAATTGCATTTTATTTTCAGCCCATGGGTGATGTGATCTGTGCCAAAACTAGACTGTTCCTGCAAAGGGACTGAGCCTGGGGCAGAAGAGAATGAGATGAGAAAGAAAGCCATGCAGAAAGATGCTTAGTTTCTCTGGCTGGAAGGAGTTAGGGACAGTGGCTTACTGACACTAGATTAGGTTGCTTCTTCTTACAATACAAGCCCTTAGACTTTCCTTTGTGGCAACAGAAATTACCAGATCAGATTTGCAGATCTCTGGGCCTGCTAAAACAGAGACCACAGGCATTAGCCTTTGTTTTCTGTGTCAGGAAACCACTCTGTGCCTTGACTCTGCTCACATCACACATGAAAAAAGATGTTTTTCTGATCCTTCCCACCCCCAGCCTCTTCTGTGGACTTTCCTGAGGGTCAGGTATAGTCCAGTCCTGATAAAAAAGGAAGACATCTGTTCTCTCCTGATCCCACTCCTGCCAAGTGAGACAGTCTAATTTTTTAGGGCAGGAGAAGGAAGACAGTCTGAGGACACTTGAGAGTTTCACAGTTCTTTTCAGTACTGTGGTGCAGGTTTTGCTAGGAAGGCAGAGTTTCCAGTAGATTTGTGAACACACTACAAAATGGGAGACAAAATGACAAATGCACAAGAACAGCATGTGAGAGAGGAAACCACATGGAAGTTAACAGGCATGTGTGGAGCATGAGTGAATACAGAACAGAGAAATCCAACAGCTCTGTAGGAAAGGAGGTGGGAGTTTCAGCAGATCACGAACTGAACATGAATCCACAGTGTCCTGCTGTGGTGCAGAAAGCAAATATCCTGCTGAGCTGTATAAACAAAAGAATAGTTTGCCAAGTCCATGAAATAATCCTTCCACTTTGCTCAGAGGTGTCTGTGAGCCAACCTCAAGAGCCGCAGCTATGTGTGCCACCTCAGGTGACAAATTCCAACAGTGTTTTTAGAAAATCTCCAGGACCATAGGCTTTGTTTAGATTTGATAACTTTCACTGAATGGTGGTTTAGAAGCAGTAATTATGTTCCTAATGCAAACAGCCTCCCCAGTGACAATAAATATATTTTTGCATTATAACACTTTACATAAGCATTATGTATTTATTAGCCAAAATAAGTGTTTAATACCAGGCATCTAACAAATTATGTTCCCTGTTTGAAAGTATCATAATCACATAACTTATTATTTTCTCTTGGTTAAAGCATATACATGCTTAAAAAACTTAGAATCTATATTTCAAGCTATATGTTAGTTCTCTTCTTCCTACTTCATGACTTTCCTGAAATGGTGATGAATAGTTTTCTCTTCTTCATTAGTTATTTGACTAGAAATCTAACACATCTCTCAGACATTGCATTAAAGTATACTTCCCTAGTTACCAGAAGACTGAACTAAATCACATTTCTGAAGCCCCAGAATTACTGGGGTTGTTGGTGACCAAGTCATCCAGACTACATTAATATCAGCTGTTCACCCGTAACTTGACACACTGAGCTCGAGTTCCTAGTGCAGAACTCCTCACCAAAACACTCCCCTAAGGTTGCACACAGGTCATACTGCATTTGTCTTGTATGACGAGCTGATTTGAGTCACTTCCATTGCTTTTGACACAAGAAGTCTGGTAATGATACTCATGAAACCAGACACTTTGTTTTTAAAGTCATCAAGATTTCTTGTTGCTTGTGAAGAAACTAGGCACAAGCTCCCACACTTCTGAAGTCTCAGCAAAAAACATTAAATCCACTGTTTATCTTTGTTCCCTTTATATAAATATTAGTTCTCACAGGTTTACCCTACTTGCGAGTGTACCAAAAGTGTTGCTACCAGGCTGGGCATGCAGACCAGGAAGTGGCCCATGTCTATGAGCCTGAAGGATCGATGTTGCTTCACTTCTGCCATTGAGTCTCACTCCAGCCTGCATTTCAGTTTTCTACTGTATTTTTTGAGGGACATTGTTGTTAACCTAAGTCAGTGCAGAGGGTATCTATCTTCAAAACCCATTACAAGTGATTTGTATCCATCATCTGAGACACAGGTGAGGAGAAAAGTTCATTTTTTTGAAGGATATATTGAAACAATTCGATTTATGTATTGCAAAGAAGAGAGAAATTATTAAAAACTTATCTGTTTCCAGAAATATATTTAAAACTGCTGCAAAGATAAGAATCAAATTTTTGCCATGTCCGTGATGGATAAGGTGAAAAATAATAGTAAAAATCGTGAAAGTAAGGGACCATCAGATTAAGCATTAGAGAAATTTCTAGCAGTAAGGATAGCAAAGCAAAGCATTGCAAATTCACTGCAGGTTTTCATAGAATCACTGTGTTCTCCAAGAGATTTGGAGAGAACTCTCCTGTAACTTTACTGAGGGCTAAGAAAATTTACAGTTGTCTTCATTAACAACAGACTGAAGTTGGAAGACACAGTTACGTCAGATTTGGAAGTCTCTCTTCTTTGTGATAGCTGAGATTCTCACTGATAAACTTTATTTGAAAAGTCATGTCCTAATCCGTATCAGACAACTGTTCTGTGCCTTTGAAAATTTCTTCCTTGGACAGAAGGCTCCGAGGTCCTTAGCAGAAGTGAAGTGCTTAACTTGTGTCAGTATCAGTGAATGTGGCCTTTGGGCCCTCAGTCTCATTCAGTGTCAAGAGACATTCATCTCTCGGTGTTCAGATTTGTAAAGGCATTTAGGTTTTCCAACAGTTTCACACAGTCCAAAAGACTGAGGCATTAAAACTTAATTATAAAACTAGTTTAGACCTAAAGTCTTAAAACTAAAGGACTTTGAAAGGCCACAAAACCTTCTTAGATCCAGATCCTCCAAGATGAGAGATATTTAATCTCCAGTGTTTTCACTGGAATGAGATGCTAAATGCTGACAATATTCTGTACCTAGGTGTCTTTCAAAATAAGACTTTGTTTTCTAAATCACATATATGCTTTCAAAAAATTATCCATTGACCTTTATTTCAATGCCTTCAAAAAAATCCTTGAACTGCTTTATTTTTATCAGTCAGCTCTGTTAAAAACCCTTGAGCTTGCTCTGTAGTAACTCGGAACACAACACAAGACATTTAGTGCTAGCTAGAGGGGTTTTTTTCTTAAGCTTTGTTTGTTCTGCAGGTTTTATGGAATTTATCAGAATTTATGTTTTTCTACGTGTAAATAAACACCCTGCTGCTATGGCAGAAGATGGCCTATAAATCAGGGGAATAAATAAACAGATTGGGCCTGATTCACCAGAATGAAGGCAGAATATGAAGGTCCTGAGTGTTTCCTCTTGTTTTAGCATATCTTTTGGGAGCACCACTTGAAACAACTTATTCTGCCCTTCACAGTGTGTATAAAGGGTTAGAGTTGTATTTGGGTTTTTTTCTTTGATTTTTTTTTTTGGGGGGGGTGGGCGATCTTCTGGTCTTCTCATAGCTTTGGAACATCCTATTTGGATCAGTTTGAAGCATTAACATTTAGAGTGGCTTCTAAGCATCAGCAAGGACATTCCATTGTCAGCTGTTTCTCCAGCTTAGGGAGTATCCATTGCCAGGAGCACGGGTGCAGGAGCAGAAGAGCAAAGGATCTCATAAGTCTGCTGGTGTAGAGCAATGGTCTGCACAGGGTGTCCAGTGCTATCTCTGTGCATGATGATATAAATTACCATAGTCTCAATTTCAAAAAGATAAGGATTCATTTTACCCATTGCATAATTATGTTGCTGTTCATTCCCCATATTCTGTTGAATTGAGGCTTGCTGCTATTTCTCAGCAGTTATTTGTTCCAATCTCCTCCATTGAACCTTAGCACACTTTCCAAATCTGCAAAAGTATCAGTGGGTTGCACTCATGCAGCTGTGAAGTAAAAAACTCCTGTACTGTTGTTTTTCTTTGGTTGTGGGCTATTTGTTTTAGGGGGTTGTTTATTTTTTTTTTTCATTGCTTGAGTTTTGCTGGGGTTTTCTTTGTTTTGTGCTGTTATTTATTTTTTTTTTTAACGAAACTGACTATTAACTCTTGTGGAGGGCAGATCTCATAACTTGAGTGTGGGAAGTGATTTACAGTTTTCATCTACTCATTACTGTGAAATGCTGACCTGCAAATTTTGCAGGCGTTCCCACAACCTCTGAAGTACTACTCCAGCAGGATATAAATACAGCCATTCTCTCTGCTGTCTGCGGTATTGGACTGGCTTCTCAGCTTATCAGCAAGGGAAGCAGCGTACATGTTGGGGCACTGGGAGCCCAGAGATCTCATGTCTTCAAAATTATACACACTTGCATGAAAATTACCTAGAGCAGGATGAAAATTTAAGGCCTGCTTTCTTGTTGCAGTTCATCTGTATAATCCAGGGGTTTAACTGGGATTTTGCTGAGCCTGTGCTGACTCTCTGGGATAGAGAAACTTTCAGCTATTGCTGCTAGTAGTGATTTTGACCTCTTGATACTGAGATTTATGTTATCCATACTAGTTCAGATAATGTTTCAGATTCATAATGTGCTGATGTTGCATCCTCGTGGTGACTCTTGAAATAATTATAACATGCCTGAGCCAATTTGAGGAACATTTCCTTCAGCAGTAGCACAGTTAAAGAGAAAAGGGTGGCATGGTAACTGTCTCTGTTATTTCAGTGACACTGGTTTTTTTCTGCTTATGTTACCATTTCTGATAAACATCTTTGCGCTTTTCCCTGCATGGCACCTTCACCTTTCAATAGTTTCTCATTAAAATCCACAGTTACCTTTACATTATTTCCCTCCAAAACCACGTTAAGGCCATCAGTGACACCTTCCAAAATCCTTGTCTCTGGCACAGCAGCTGCTGTGTGTGCTCTGGCTGTTGTTACTGAACTCATCATCGCTGTCTCACAACCCTGCATGCTCAGGGTCTTTCTTGTGTGTTTATACAACACTTAGCACAGCAGGGTCCTGGTTCCTCCCACATTACAAAAATCCAAATAATAATGACATTGAAAAGAAGGAAAATGTACAGCAGAAATAGCTGCATTGCCAATCGATGCAAGTCAGAAGAGTGGTATTAAATTTAACCTCCTACAACATTCCAGAGTTAATTTGGGGTCCATGGGATTTTTAAGAAGAAACACAGCCTACTTTTCTAAATAATTAGGTGAAAGGATTCCTGCAAAAACGTACTTAACATGCATGAAGAACAAAAAATATTTAAAGACTAAAATTTCCCCAAATTAAAAGCTTGGATAAGCATTTTGGAGGAAGGGAGAGAATCTCTGCTCCTGCCATTTTTTTTTTTTATTTAAAACCCCAAGGTAACTGCAAACATTTTCTTTGGGAGAACCAAAGATAAATGGTGAATTTTGGCTCTGTGACCATCTTGACCAAAATTAATTCTGGGGTTTTTTTGTGACAAGAGACAACACACACAGTTACATAGTTGAGCACAAGGAAATCTGAAGGAGCTGAGAAAGACTGGGACTGCCATCTCTGAGGGCACTTCAGGAATATACCTACCCTGCACTGAACACCAGGACAGCCCTTTCTCTCATCTTCTGTGTCCTGGCAGGCTTTTCCTGCAGCAAAGAGGAGCAGTTGGGTTTACCCTGTGTCCTTTTTTAGTTCACTCTCCCTTTTTCCAGTCCAAGTCTGGAAAAGAGAGCTTCACTCTGTGAAGTTGTTGAGAGTGAAGATCCCTGAGCCAGTTTTTTGGGAGCCACCCTAACAAACTGTAGTGAGAAGGAGCTCCTCCATCCTTGTACACAGGACCTGCTCAATCATCAGGCACCAGTGGGCATGAAGGAGATCTCAGGAGGATGTTGGTGAGACAAGACAGTACTTGTCAATTACTCCTATGAGGCTGTTACTTATTGTTCCTATATATAGGATGTTTTCATGCTTTTC
The DNA here is from genome assembly GCA_013396755.1 of Sclerurus mexicanus. Classification (NCBI taxonomy): domain Eukaryota; kingdom Metazoa; phylum Chordata; class Aves; order Passeriformes; family Furnariidae; genus Sclerurus; species Sclerurus mexicanus. Next base: position 933,721 of record VWZF01005843.1, on the reverse strand, counting down.
AGGTTTATCCTGTGTTTTGGTTTTTCTCTTTCTCACCTGAGCTTTATGCAAAAACTCACTGAAGCAGAAACTTAAACTCCATTGCTCTTGGTTCCACAACAGAAAGTTATCCTTTCCTCGTGAATATTTAAATGTGTGTCCTTATTAAGAAAGCATGTCCAAAGGAGGTTGTGAGGGAGAATGATTACTGAGTATTCTATAGCCCAGGAATAAGGGCTGAGTTGAACATCCTGATCTGAGGAGGGGGTGGAGAAGATTCCTGAAATAATTTCCTTTAGAAATGGCCTCTTCTCTGAATCACAGTGGTGAATATCCCTCCATGAACCCTGTTAGATCTATTCAATTTTGTAAGAAATGGTGTTAATAAACAGAGATGCAGAGAGCACATTCACGTCCAATGGAATGAAAACATAGCCTTACAGCTGAAACGAGCTGAACTGCATGTCTAGCTTGATAGCAGATCAAACCCATATCACCAAAGCTTGGAGCTACAGGCAGGTTGAACAACGGCCTTGGGTAGCGCTCCTGATGAACCTTTGAGAGACATACACGCTGTCGCAAAGAGGTAGTTACTCAGTTCCCTGTGTTTGAGGGCACAGAGCCCTGGCATGTGCCAGGTGAGGTTCTGAGATCTCTGTTGCAAGAAACAGAGTAAAAAAGTATGATCTGAGCTCTGGCTTCTGTGGCTAGACTTTTCTGACACCCAAGTTAATTTCCCTAGTAATGGTCACTGATACCTCTACCCAACATCATCAGCACCGGATACCTTCTCTGTCAATACTTTCTGTATCAATGTGTTTACAGAACTACACACTATGCAAATAAAAAGTTCATCTTGATTGGAGTATGGCTCTATAACACCCTGTCTGTTTTCTGTCCAAATTGTTCTCACATAGAGACACATCAGAGCTATGTTCACACCACTTCAAGCCCCTGCAACAGGATAGCCGGATGCGCCAAGTACCACTACCAAACTATGGGGCTAGCTACTCAGCTGTCCCCAGCTCTCTTCTACCACTTCCAAAGCTGATACTGGCTTGGAAAATGGTTGTCCCGTGATCTGCTGACTGTGTATACACCTCCTATGAAAGATACGAAGAGGAAAAGAATGATCTGAGCATGCAGGAAGAGAAGTTGTTTCTCAAATGAAGCTTTCACTATAGCAGAGACATCAGTAACAGCTTTCTCCTGGAGATTTGATAACAGCTAATAAGAGAGGATGGAAGAGCCAGAACAGCTGCCTTTGTATGGTTAAAAAAACAATCAACATCTGATGGGGAAATGGAAACTGGAAGCCAGGCTGTGGTTATCTAGTGATTGTAAAACCTTTGCTGTGCAGGAGAACTGTTGACCAGGGGCACAGTGAGAGCCATGAGTAGCACCACTCCAGCAGAGCAGCATCATTAAAAATGCATGTTCTGAAACACAGCTACTGTGGCTGTAAGCACATGTCCTGGGCTTTAAGAGATTCCATAGATTCAGAACTTAGTTCAGGGTAGGGTTTGCTGCGTTGTCCACCAAACAACGTGGGGAAATTCCTTGTAATACTTTGCCCTGAGGTGGGCTGTGACGTGGATCACTAGAGCAGGGTGGATGGAGGTGGGTGAGGCAGAGCCATTGTTTTTGCCTGCAGAGCACTAAATTACTGCAGCAGCAGCATCTGACAGAAATTATAAAGAGATGCTCTTCTGCTACAGCGAAGAGGGAGTGGATAATCGCACCATAGGGACACCTCTGGGATACAGCCATTTTTAGTTAATCAGAATTATTCATCTGTTTGGCAAACTTTTATTTCTTTTATAACAAGTGTAAAAATTGACTAAGGATGCAACCAGGAAATACAGCAAACATACTACCAGCCTGGGAGGCCTGTGGATGCAAGGTAAGGAGCAGGCAAAGGAATCATTTAGCAAGCTTCTTTTCAGGTGGAAATGCTGAGCACAGGAAGTCTGCTGCTGCTCTTAATGTTGAGACTGCTCAATGCATTTCTCACTATATCCCTGAGATGGATTGTATTTTAATAGGCTTGGCTTCCATAGTGAGCAGCTTAATGTTCCACCTGACGGATGATGCTTTGCTGGAAGGCTGGCAGCTCCTGCCAGGGCAGCATCTTGCTGAGGTAGAAGTGTGGTGTCAGCAGCAGGGAAGAGTCCAGCTCAAGGTGTCCATCTCTCTTGTACACATACATGCACACACACACAGAGCCTGTCTTCTGAAAGCATTAGCAGAAGGGAGGATGAAAGCAGCCAAGACCCACCTAACAGGCATAGGTGGCTGTAACTTTAGCCCTTCACAGCCTATTTGCTACAGTTGGAGTGTCAGCTTTAATGAGTACCACCGTGGAAACTAACCTCGTTCCACACATGCATTTTCAGGGGTGGCTGAAATCAAGACAAAGCTAAAAGCTGACGGGGCCAAAAGCAGAGTCTCCATCTGCCCAGCAGGACATCAGAGCTGATTCAGCATCTGGGCCCATTCTCACCTGCAGCACTTTCTCTAACCTGATGGTGTAGTTCCCTCAGCAGTAATCTGCTGTATCACACCACGAATAGTATTTTCTCATTACCACCCAAGAGGGTCTCATGGACCAAAGGAAATAAGCCTCTGCTGAGAAAGAAGGATTGTCAGTCCAGCATGTGGCATTCATGACCTGCAGTGTGAATCACAGGTGTGAAAGATCATTGATCTCTCCTGCCTGCTGACTACACATACCATCCAGAACTAAGCTTCCTTGCTACAGAAGAAGGGGAATAGCATGGAAATAGCAAACAGGAGTCCAAGAGCTGCCAGGTTAACTACCTTTTGTATTCTTATGATAGACAGGTTTATGAAATGCTTCTACCCACCTAAGACGGCCAAAACAAGGCTCTTACAATGAGTGTTACTATGGCAGGGGGTGGGGGGGGGAATAAACTAATCTTGCTCCTATAATCAGAGACCTGCAGCCTGACTATTTATTGTCCTCATTTCTCGAGGAAACAAGCCTTATGAAATTGTTCTTCTACCTGCTGCTTTCCCACCTCCTAAAGTCATTCTCTAGTATCATCTAACCTTTAAGGAGGTTTCAGAGATTTGAAACACCTATGCCTTGTAAGAATTGGGTCTGAATAGAGGAAAGAGATCCAAATCAATGTGCCCATAGAAGGAAAGGTCTCAGAGTGAGCTTTACAGTTATCTGTTTTGCTCAGCCTGCCCATGCAGGTCTGTTGCAGAACAATCTTCCCTACTGAATCGGGGGCATGGGAGGATGATGTAAGCACCATGATGCAGCCAAGGCAGTTGGCAGGCTATGGAAACTCCTGTAAGCAATGGCATTGTATGGGAATTTGTAAGACAGAGTTGGGGGGTTGTATAGGAGCAGGGGTATTAAGGCAGGTGAAACAGGGGTTTACTAATCCTGCTACCATCAGAGCATGGTATTTGTGGTGCTATCAGCAGCACTAGCTACATCCCAGCCATAGGAGCACTGACTAAAAGACAGACCCTCGCCCAAAGAACTGTCCACTAAAAGCTTGCTGGCCATTTTTGTGGAGTCATTTAAGCCTTTTTTCAATGCAACATTTAAACTTATCATCCATCAAAATGATTTAAAGAAAACCATTGGCTTCAGCTGAGCTGTTTCCCAAATCAGGGACAAGGTTGTGTATCTTCTAGTATCAAAGACTTGCAGAGTGGGGTGAGGAGTCATTGTCGTAATTACCCCACATAGCCTAAGTGGCTATTGATCCTGTTTGGATGCCTCAAGTAGCAAAGCAACCTGTGCAGTTAAATAGCATGTTGAAAGTTCCAGTCAAAATTTAGGAACGTACAGGGCAATATTTCAGATAATGAGGCAGTCTTACCCATTTGTCAAAAGTAAAACCTGAAAATTTAAAGAACCCTATTCTATTTTGCCTGATAGAAAAAAAGGGGTTAGAAGAGATTTGATTGAGGTATTCATAATTATATGAAAAATAGTGAAAACTAATCAGTCCATCCTTTTTATATTGTCACATAATGCAAGAACAAGGGGACTCTTAAAATGTAAATTAATAAGCAGTACATTTAACATTCAAGTGTATTTAGTGAATCGTGTTACAATTATAGTATATATAAATAATCCACCAATTTCCATAAAACTATCTGATAAAGTTCACCCATAACAATAGTTCATTTCCCAACTCACTTTTCATTATTCAAAATCCTTTAGAAGCCCAAGGGAAGCTGTTGGCTGGGCGTTGTAAAAGGCTGTATATTTAGAACAAATCCAAGGAGTGGACTGGTGCAGCACGTACCCCTCTTCAGAAATTCACAGTTCTAGGAAGTTAAGGACACTAACGCAGAGGCTGGCTAAAAGGAAGAGAAAAAAGAGCCCACACCAGATAATTTTATGACCATTAGTAACATTGGTATCTATACAAGCCAAGATAATTATAATGGTAATCATATCTCATGCTTCAGAGCCTAAAGTGATTGCCTACAGAGGCCAGGGAAGCCTTGGAGAGTTTCCACTGAAAGGAAGATTAGAAATGCTTAAGATTATTTAATTTGGACATAGCAGAAAGAAGATACTTATTCGGGCCTGGCTTTCACTCTTCATCTCTGTGAATTACGTGTATAAGAATTATCATTAAAATCCACATTCACCAAACAACCTTCACATACATCAACAAAGACAAACAAATAAAACAAAAGTTCCTGACACAAAAATCAAAATAACCTCATCACAACACCAAACAAAAGTCGACAATTTATGCAAAATCCATCCTTGACCCTTCACCACAATTACAATAAAAATTCCCTATGATCATTTCATTCTCCAGTGTTGTTCAGTACTGGTTTTGCCCATTACTTCTCCCAGTTACTATCCTTATCTTAAAATCCTAGTCATCCTGGGTTTCAGCACCAAAAGGCTATAGTGGGTTGACCCTGGTTGGATGCCAGGTACCCACCAAAGTCGCTTTGTCATTCCCCTCTGCAGCTGGACAGAGGAGAGAAAATATAACAAAAAGTACATGAATTGAAATAAGGATTGGGAGAGATCACTTACTGATCACCACCACAGGCAAAACAGACACAGAGTGGGGATATTAATTAAATTTATTGCTAACAGAATCAGAGCAGCAGGATGAGAAGTAAAATAAATCTTAAAAACACCTTCCCCCCACCCCTCCCTCCTTTCAGCTTCTACCTTCTCCCCTCAAGAGGCACAGGGACACAGGGAACGGGGCTTACAGTCAGTTCATCACAGGTTGTTTCTGCTGCTGCTCAGGGAAGAGTCCTTCCACTACTCCCTGTGGGGTGCCTCCCATGGAAGGCAGTCCTTTGCAAACTTTTCCAGCATGAGTCCATTCCACAGACAACAGTTCTCAATGAACTGCTGCCATGTGGGTCACTTTTCTGTGGGGTACAGTCCTTCAGGCACAGCCTGCTCCAACGTGGGTCCCCCACAGGGCCACAATTCCTACCAGGAAAATGTGCTGCAGTGTGGGCTCCTCTCTCCATGAGTCAGCACATCCATGCCAGGACCCTGCTCCAGCACTGGCCTCCCACAGGGTCACAGCCTCCTTCAGACATCTGCCCGGTCTGGCAGGGGCTCCTCCACAGGCTGCAGATGGACCTCTGCACCACTGTAGTACTCCCTGGGCTGCTCCACCATGGTCTGCAATATGGGATACAGGAGGAATCTCTGCTCCAGTGCCTGGAGTACTTCTTTTACTCCTTCTCCCTCCTTCCCACTGACCTCGTTGTCTGCATAATTATTCACATTTGTGCTCTGCTCTGGCTGCAATTTTCATCTGCACAATAACTTTTTTTGCTTCTTAAATATGTTATCCCAGAGGTGTTACTATCACTCCTGATTGGCTCAGCCTTGGCCAGTGTTGGGTCCATCCTGGAGCCAGCTGGCATTGGCTCTACCAGACATGGGGGAATCTTCCTGCAGCTTCTCACAAAAGGCTTCTCTGTAGCCCTGTTGCTATCAGAACCTGGCCACACAAACCCAATACACTTCTCTTTCAAATGCTTTTCCTTTCTCCTTTCTGAATCAATTTTTTCCCTGTTGGTTTGGCCTGTAACCTCCTATCCCCACTGGCATCTGCACTTTTCCTTTCCCATTTATTTTGTGCCTGGATCTTGCTGTTTTCCCCCAGACCTCTTACCCAGTGTATCAGCCCATTCCTCTCTTGTGCTCATCATGCTCACTAGATAATGCCCCTAGATAATGTGAACAGGCTATTCTTGCATCCACTGTCCTTGACTAGACTTCATTAGCAATCCCTGCTCTGACTTTGCTGCTCTCCAAGTGGCATCAGGCTGTCTCTTCTCTTTGCCTGCTCCCTCCATCACAGGAGCATTTTCCAACCAAGTTCTCCAAACTCTTGGTATTTCTATATGCCAGACTTTCCACTAAGACCCATGGGTATCATGATACGAGCATCAAGCAGAACAGTCTTGTTTTATAGATTATCTACTGTTTTTAAAACTGAAGAAAGTGAGTAAAGAATTGGAAATGCCTCCTGTTTCCTTTTACAATTACAAAAGTTGCTGTGGGATCTGATCACCTGATGTTTTTTTCCAGACTCCTGCCTTCTTGCACCTTCATTGTATGATGAACCCATATGGGACCAGATTCAGAAAACCTCTCATGGAGAATTTTAGATGTCTCCGCAAAACGAAGTCTCCACTGACTTCAGTGAATCTACATGTGTAATATCTCATATGAGAGAATCTCAAAAATTAGCCTCAGGTAAAGAAGACATGGTCATTCTCCACACTTACAAAGTAATTATGGAGGAAAGAAAGAAAGAAATGGAAACACTGTTTCTTACACTTTATGTTACCTGCTCACAACACCACAGTGAAGAGTAATTGACAAAAAAGGGCTGCTATTTCTCTCTCTATACAAGCAAGATGGAAGTATAGACAGAATGTGACAGGAAGTAATACAATCTCTAAGCTTTCTGAGCCTCATGAAGAAGACGCTGTTGTGAGGAAATGTGCTTCTGGTTACTCCCTTGCTAGAAGCATCAACCAGGCTGTCACTTTCTGAGGTTGTATCTGTACAGCAAGACAAAGGAGGAGCCAAGAATGCACTGATTCCTTTGAGCCATTTGATTTCTACCTATGATAACGGCTTTTAACCAAGGTTTCACAGTAGCTCAAAGGATCAACTCTGTGTTGATGGGCCTGGATCGTACTTCATGTATGTAAATCTCCTGAAGAAGAGCTTGAGCACACAATGAGGGCTGAGCACACCTGAGGCTTCTCCTCTGCAAGCCAGGGTGTAAGCCTCTTCATGCAGGTCTGTAGGTACAGGTGATCGGTAATGCTGGCCTGGAGAAAGATTACCTGGTGACAGATTACCTGATGGCAAGTGTGTACCCTGAGATGTTGCCAAGCTCTTGGTCTGCACCTGCAGGCATTGATTGCTCCTGCATTGACGTTTATGCCAAAGCTGTGACTGTGAGGTAGTTCAGATTAGGACACTTCAGAAAAAGGAAAATAATAATTTGAGAGCTAAAGGCAGCTACAATAAAGGTATAGAGAATTATAAATGACAAAAGGAAGGCCAAGAAAACACTACTAGTCAGCCTTTTTGGTAATAAAAAATAAATTGGTGGCCATTGAATGAAATTACAAAGCAACACCTTGTGAGTGGATGAAAGGTGATGTTGTTTATAAAAGATATAATTAAACCATGATATTCACTGTTGTAGGTATTGAGAGGGATGGCTCCCTATGTTCCAGTGAATCAGCATTTATATAAATAAAAAGAACATCTGCAAGGACACTAGCTAAATACAATTACAAGGGCTATCAATCCTCATGCTTTAGGGCATGGTTACCTGCTGAGGTCAGGAAGAAACTTCTTCGTGGTATAGCACTCAAAAATAAAATGCATTATTGGTCATTGATGGATATTGGATACCTTATTAGATGGTCCTTTAATCTGTTCCACTATGCAATTCTTTTGTTTCTCCATATCACAAATCAGTGAAGCATTTAGGTGTGTGCTTAAATTCCATTTTGAAATCAATAGGACTTAAATGTGCATAAATGTAAGTGCCCAATTAAGTACTTTCCAGAACAGATATATTAAGGAACTACTTAAATTTTTAGGAGTATTGAAGCAGCTTTCAGTTCTGGACTGATGTTTCAGTGTCCAAATCACAGAATCAAAAACAGTAGAACTTATTGTATGTAAGGTATTATCAACTGACTTTGCAGAAACTCCATACAACAATGTGACAGCTCTGAAAAATTTCAGCCTTTCACCTCAAAAACTCATGACTTTGTGCCTATAACTCTACAATTCATTTTTACAGGTAATCCAATATATATACAAAGATGATCACACTGGTCTAAAATAGTTTGTGTCTTCATCTTTGGGTTTTCTTTGGTAGGAATAAAATCAACTTTGTCATGGTCTCCTCCCTCCTGTTTGTGTCCTACTGGTCTGTCTTGCAGTTCTAGGTAAGGTGTCAGCTGGGCATGGAAGATCTCATTGAAGATTTACATTTCCCTTTGAACTTTAAAGCTGATCCCTTTTTATCCTTTTTTCTTCTTAGAGGAGATATCATTCAACCCTGACAGTCTTTCAGGATCAGTAGCAAGCAGGGCCCTGAATAGAGAGGAAATACAGTGCTGACCTGACCTCTCTACAGAGTCAGGGCATAGTAGATACTCCCAGTGTGGAAAAGGGTTTAATCTGGAGAAGGTCATATGGAAGTATAAAAGGAAGTTTGAGTGCTATTCACAGTTCTTCTCAAATGTTGCTGGCACATGGTTAACGGGGTTGACAGATAAAGGAGGCTGGGGCAACTGATGTGGCTGAAAGACAGATATTACCAAAACCCCAGGTTCTTAATGCCTGTAGATTTACTCAGTGAAAAGGCTACTTAAATCATGGCCATAACGCTGGGAGAGGTTCCTCACCTGTGGTCTGTCTCCCTTGTTTTCCTCAATGGACCAATTGCTCCTTTCGGAGAGGCTGTGGCAACTCACCGGGGTGGCTGGGAGAGCTTCAACGATGCTCAGCAGGCAGCAATTCTTCCTTCCAGAGGCTGAATGTTCAGCCTGAGCAGCACTCATATAGACCTACACGCTGAGATCAAGGGAACATTTCCAATGACTTATGGAGGAGCTGGGACTAGGCCTTTATGGAATACTAAATAATTAAATCAGACCTCACGTAGAGGCGAAATAGACCTCTAACACTTAAGAACCAGCACTTAATAGCACACAGAAAGGCATAATTTTCAGATCTGTGCTAATAAGGAAAACCATAAATTGAGGGATTTTTCTTAAACTGCTCTTTTCTTCCCCTGATTGTTAAACATAAAAGTAAAGATGCTGTCTGCTGTAATCAGGCATACATCTTCAATTGCTGTTTGCTTCCAGCTTCATTTAAGACAAAATTTAAACTGCTTAATTTAAATGCACAACCTTAGATACCTATAAAAGACTGACTTGCAGGAAGTATTAAGCAGATGCTTTCTGCAAATCTGTTCTACTTAAGTAATTTCTAGTTCAGTGTTCAGAAGGTTCCCAGCCTGGTGCCTGACCGACCTGATAAAGTTCTACTATGAAACAATTGGCTTGGTAGATAAGGGGAGAGCAATGGATATTGTCTACCCAGAAGGCTTTCAAGGCTGTCTCCCATAACTTCCTCATAGGCAAGCTGTTGAAGCATGGTGATCAGTGGCACAAAGTCTACCTGGAAGCCAGTAGCTAGCAAAGTACCCCAAGGGCCAGTGCTGGGTCTGATTCTGAGTAACATCTTCCTTAATGATCCAGATGATGAGGCAGAGTGTACTCTCGGCAAAGTTGCCAATGACACAAAACTGGGAGTAGTGGCTGATGCACCAGAGGGTGGTGCTCCCATCTAGAGGGACCTTGACAGGCTGGAGAAATGGGCTGGCAGAAACCTCATAAAATTCTACAGGGGAACCCACCCATCAGTAAATGCTGAAGATGGCCTTGCTGGAAAGCAGCATGACAGAAAAAGACCTGGTGCTGGGAGTGGGCTCTTCAATACTGGAGAGAGTCAAGAGAAGTCGACTAAGATGGTGAAGGGACTGGAGCACCTCATGTAAGAGGAAAGGCTAAGAGAGCTGGGACTGTTTCTCACAGAGAAAAGTAGTCTTGGAGGGGAATCTCAGAGATGTAAATGAATACCTGAAGGGAGGGTGCAAAGAAGGTGCAGCCAGGCCCTCTTCAGTGATGTCCAGTGGCAGAACAAAGGACAATGGGCACAAACTGAAACACAGGAGGTTCCCTCTAACATCAGAAAACACTTTTTTGCTATGAGAGTGACTGAGCACTGGAACAGGTTGCCCAGAGAGACTGTGGAGTGTCTGTCATTGGAGATATTCAAAAGTCATCAGCATATGGTCCTGATAATCTGCTGTAGTGGGCGTGCTTGAGCTGGGGCATTGGACAAGATGACCTCCAGAGGCCACTTCCAATCTCACCCATTCTATGACTCTGTGCTAACCAAAAGTTCCAGGCACAATTGCATGTCTTAGCCTAGACTCTTCTATTTAAGCTGACAAAGAATGGGTTAAAAGCCTTCTAAAGAAGTTTTCATGTACTAGCAGATTCTCTTCATAATTCGGAAAGCTGTAGTTATAGTATATTGGGGACTCCCTTGCACATGTAATGTTCCCTGTAGTCTTAGTAATGTGTTCTGGCTCAGGATTTCCTGATATTCTAAACCATTAGCATTTCCTGTCGAATAGTATATACACTTATGATTTCATTTTACCATGGAATTTATAAGGGCATTGTCAAAATGCACTTTCTACAGAGTCCATGTTTCTTCATCTCTGCTATGCCCCATCAGACAGAGCCCTACACCCCTTTCCTCCTCAGCTCTCATTTTGTGAGAGGGCTGCAGAAGTTCAGTACTCCCTGAGTTAACACCCAACACAAGTGAAAATCTGTATCTCACAGACAAACTGGATTTGAAACAGCTACAGAGGGTCATCAATTCTTCAAATGGACATAGCGTGAGCATCCCATAAACGGAAACATAGCTGGTGCTGCACAGATTCTTCTGGAGAGGTTATTATTAGGGAACTGGCGGTGCTTTCAAATGCAGGGATGTAATTTATCATGACTAGGTTTTGTTAGCAAGGAATTTAGACAGTTTCTGATACTGCACCCTAATAAGTCATTTTATCAGCATATTTATTTCCTTGGCTGCAGATACCTCAGCAATCTTCTCACTTTCTTAGTATCATAGGGAAGGAAAACAACTGACAAATAAAGAGAAATCATTAGTTGTGAACTCACTGAAATTGCATATTCCATCTGGGAAGCTTGGATAATGCAGTAATAAAGCAGAGTCCATTGAAGGTATACTGGTCTTTTGCTTTCTCTCTGTGTCTCATACTGTATATAGAAGGATGAATCTGTAACTAAGGGAATATGTCATTAAATCCTACCCAGCTGCCTAGCCATAGGGAAACTGGCAGCAGTGTTTCTGGATACAGAACAGGCAAAGGTCCTAGGAGGAAGCCCAGGGTAAACAACAGAACAGCTGGGCCCCTCTGCTTTACTCTCTCCAAATATTGGAAGACTCACACATATATCTACTTTATCCTAGTTAGACTTCTAGACTTCTGCATAACCTAGGGCCACAAACAGGTGCTTGGTCCACTTAGAAAAATCAACTCCAATGAGGTCTTTTTCTCCCGGTTTAGCTCATCTCTGCTATTGCTGAATAATTAACCACTTATTTGGCAAGTACTTTGCATATTTTCCTGTCCCTGCATTCCCAACAACACACACACACAAACAGAAGGGCAATTAAAAGTTCATTTACCTGTGACTCTCAGGGATTGCCACATGCTGTGAAAGTCAATATATTTTGCTTCTATTAGAGTAGTAGAGAAGCAATTTCCAAGGTTTAGGACCATCAAGGAAAAGTAACATGCAGCCAGAACAACCAGATCTCCAGTCTGGAGATTGCATGGAGAAAAACCTCAGTTTATTTTCAATTGCTGTAGTGAACAAAAACAGTCTTAGGAAAGGAGACCACAACCTGCAGCTGGAAGGGCTTTGTAAATCAGAGACAACTTCTCAGAGTGTTTCTAATAGCTATGACAAAAGTGCACAAGCACAGAAGGGATTTTCCATTTCCTCTGACAACCACAACAGAGCTAGCAGGCAGTCATAAAGGGTGTAGGTGGGGGTCTGTCACCAGTGATGACCCTCACTAGTATCAATACCAGGCCCAGTATTGTTTAACTTATACATCAATGACTTGGAAGAAGGGGCAGATGGCTCCTCAGTAAGTTTGCTGATGACACAAAGCTGGAAGGAGTGGCTGATAACCCAGAGGGCTGTGCAGCCCTTTAGGAGGACCTCGACAGGTTGGAGAGATGAACAGAGTCTGAAATTCAGCAAAGGCAAATGCAGGGTCTTGCAGCTGGGAAGGAACAATCCCAGACACCAGCACAGGTTGGGGGCCAGCCTGTTGGAAAATAGCTCTGTGGACAAGGACTTGGGCGTCCTGGTGGAGAAAAAGCTGTCCATGAGCCAGCAGCGTGCCACTATGGCCAAGAAGCCTAGTGGTGTCCTGAGATGTCTTAGAAAGAGCATTGCCAGCAGGTCAAGAGAGGTGGTCCTGTCCTCCTACTAAGCCCTGGTGAGGCACATCTGGAATGCTGTGCCCAGTTCTGGGCTCCTCAGGGCAAGAGAGACATGGAGCTCCTGGAGCAGGTCCAGGGGAAGGCAACAAAGATGATCAAAGGACTGGAGCATCTCTTATAAGGAGAGACTGTGGGACCTGAGCCTGTTTAGCCTCAAGAAAAGATGGCTGAGAGGGAACCTCATCAATGTCTATCAGCGTCTGAAGGGAGGGTGCCAAGAGGATATAACAGGCTCTTCTCTGTGTCAAGCATGAGAAGACTATAGCACTAGAGCCAATAGGTTGAAACTGATGCACAGGAAGTTCCACCTGAATGTGAGGAAAAACTTCTTTATTGTGCAGGTGACCACGCCCTGTAACAGGTTGCCCGAAGATGTTGTAGAGTCTCCCTCCCTGGAGATATTCAAGAACCATCTGGACACAGTCCTGTACAATGTGCTCTAGGACCAACCTGCTTGAGCAGGGAGGTGGGACCAGATGACCTACTGTAATCCCTTCCAAGATTACCCATTGTGTGGTTCTGTGACAAAACCATTTACTACTAATCATACAGTAGTAGTTATGCTGTAATATTTAAGTATTCGTAAATAAGCAATTATTTCTTGCTGTACTTTGCAAAAAGTTTCTTGCTTTTCCTTCCAGGTTGAAAGTTTCTGGTCAGTTCTGGAAAGTTGACTGGTCAGAAATCCTTGTTTCTCATCGTTAAGCTCTACCTGATACACTTGGTGCCATTTTAGTTTTAAACAAAGCACCTGTGCTGAGCTACACTGCTGGAGCTACAGGATAGTCAGAGAGAAGAGCAAAAAACAAGTGGACTGTGTAGGTTATATCCGCCTGCCAATGTAAAAACTAAACCTGAGCCAGTCTTATTTGTCTTTTCAAACCACTTCACGTCAGAGAGCAGGAGTCATGTCAGAGCACAGGACCCCTGCAATGAACAAACAGGGGAATTAATGTTCTCTGTGAGGCAGGGATGGGAACCGTGATGCGGCATTTGTGACAGCTTCCCTCATCCCTGGGAATTCACAGCACAGTTTTAAATCAGTTCAAAGTGAAAACTAAGAACAGTAGGAGAGGCAAAGCTAGAAAGAAGTATTGGCTTTGGGTGCCCATATCTGAAGCCAGGATATTGCCATCGCAGAATATTTACCATGTACATAATTAAACCCCTAAGTGCCAGCTGAACTGGGAATCATGCTGTGTGGTGCCTCTCCTACCGTCTGAATGACTGTTAGACAGTTGGCTCTGTTTTGACACAAAAATGCAGTCCATCATAGGACCATTCATCTGTCATCTGTTCCCTGCTTGTCTCTTTTCCCATTTAGTTGTGTACAAGATGAAATATTTTCCTCCTGCTGCTTCTCTGGTTTTTTTACACTTTATTTTCTTTGCAGCTTTTTATGTGCCCACAATGAAATAGCCACATGGAGTCACATTGCCAGCCACAATCATGGATTGAAGTTATATTAGCTTAAGAAATAAGCAGCTATCTTCATATTTCTTCCCTTTTCTTTCTCATTACAAAGATTAAATTAACTAATTATTAGTTAGACATCAGTCTCTGCTTCCCCTCCCTTCACTTTAAATAACTCATAGACAAGCAGGGGAAAAGTTACCAGGCATTGTTATATATTCATTATTGCGACATATTAAGCAGAGAGCCAAAATAATGATAGAGTAATGCAGCCAAAGAAAATTACCTGTATTATACTGTCATAGGCGATTGAGACACAGTCAGTTACATGTACACAAACCACAGGAATTGTTTAAAGAGCAAGTAGTTATGGGGCCAGGGGACAAGGAATTTTAAATTAATACTCTCATGAATTATTTACTGTAAGACTGTGAAAGATTTTTTTCCAGATAATAATTGCAAAAAGTAGAAACAAATCAGGCTATTTGCTGAGCTGGTCTAAAGTAATACATAAGTATGTATACGTTTCTGTGCTGAACTGTGCCAGAGCTGTCTGATCCATTCTGGCAATAGCAGAGGTTCTTGTTTTGTCTATTTTTACTCCTCAGTGATGAAGAAAATAAAAAGATGTTTATCCAGGCATTTAACCTCTATGTGACCCTCTTGATTTGCATGGACAAAAAAATTCCCTAACCTTGAAATATTGCCTCCTGCTCTCCTGGTGTGTTTTTACATCCCACATGACAACTCCTGAAGCCCACTTCATCCTACAAAGCTTTCTCCTTTTCAGCCCATGAAAAAGATGAAGAAACTTTTGATATCTAGCATACTCATGATTCATCGTGAGTCATGATGCCTCAGTTTTGGAGTATCCTAAACATAAAAGTTAAATTCATCTTTTGTTTCTTTAAGGAAATAGCTGGGAATAGATTTGCAAATATTTTTGGTCACCAGAAGACTCAAGAAAATACTTAACAACACCTTCATGGGCACCTTCTGTTCCCAACAGTCACATGTGGACATCACTTGTGCCATGCTCGTCACAACACATTCTCCCTTTCCTCCAGTCCCTCTATCTGCTGGTGAAATCATACTTCTGCAAAATAACCAGAGTATACTCTGGACAAAAATGAAATAACTTAGTAGAAATGGAAATAATTAGGACCGGCAACAAGCAATTCCTGCATGCTTATTGTGCTATGGATACTGATTTTCTGGAAGAAATCTGTGCATAAGGTGAAGATGTTATCTCTTAGAGATACTCTGACACAAGGTTCATCAAAGCTTGAAAAGCCACTATATTGCTAGCAAAATTTATCAGACTGCATGCCAGACTCCCACTGGCTCTCACCCAGATTCCAAGCTACCCAAGGAATTATTAGCTTAAAAGCTTCTTTAGATCTTGTCAGCTGCATCTAGCTCACCATGGATGTAGATAAGATTCACAGTTCCTGACAAAGGAGATGGGATCTGACTCCAGGGCTCCCTGTCCTATTTTAAGATTGCAAATTCTTAATGGCTGTAATGAGGGGTGGGGGTGTTACTTTTAAATATATTTAAGTGATAATTTTTGAATTATTTTTCCTTTTGTTACAAAAGGTGCAAGTTGAAAAGAAATTTAAGAAATTTTCAGTGAAGGAGAAGGTCAAAATATCAGTGCTACATAAGAGATAGGCAGTCAAAATCAAATCAAAGTATTTAAAAATTATTACAGATAAATATTTCTCTCTTACTTGAACTAATTTTTGTGTCTAGGGAGAGTTTTTTGCTGTGACCATTTCTAGAGATTGGTTTCTCTATTTTTGTCCAGGTTAGGAATAAATCTGAAATTTAAAAAGAACGCATTATGGGACTTGAAGTATCTCCCACTCAACATCATTAAAGACAAAAAAGTAGAACTGATTTACTCAGATGAGTATTTTGAGCAACATAAACTGCAGATAGCTCTGTCTGCCCTAAACAGACTATAAGCATAGTGATTCTATTTATTCTGTTTATTATCAGACAGTTAAATTTACCCAAACTGATATTTAACACTCTACATGGGATATTGCTAATGGTCTTGGTTAACTGTCCCCTGAATGTTCCTTACATTCACACAGGAACTACCAATGATTTCAGGCAGTCAAAATACACCTTTATGAAACAGTAAGAAGACAAATCTGTGACCATGTGAAAGAACAACAAGCTTTTAACTTTCACAGGTTATGAAAATGGAAAAAAAAAATACAAACCTCTCTAGGGTTCGTCTTAACAAGCTTAATTCAACAGATAAAACAAGTGCTCTGCAAAGAGAGCTTTGTTCATTACCGTGTTGGTTCATTAGAGGTGAGGTGGCAGTGCTCCTGCCACACAGAGCTGAATCATGCCCCACAGCCTCCACAGATACCAGGCAATTACTCACTCGTCTGCCTCTTCACCGATGAAGGAGACATGATGGCATTTTGCAGAATCACAGAATAGTCTGACCTGGAAGGGACCCACAAGAATCACCACTCCACTTAAGTCCAGCTCTTAAGTGAATGGCCCATACAGGGATTGAATCCATGATCTTGGCATTATTAGCACCCTGCTCTATTTGAGACTGTATCTATTTACTCAAAGCAGGGCATCTCTGCTCCACTCCAGGGTGCTGACCCTCCCTGCAGGTTGTCTCCCTTTGCCATCCTCCTTCTCCCCTGCACAGCCCACATGGCCATGTTGGGTTATCTGGCTCCCCTGTTGCTATCCTAACTCAAACCCAATCCCACTGTGGTTCACATCCTCCTGGGCCCATACATGGCACCTTGCAAGGGCTGCCTGCACAATTGCACAGTTGTTCTGGAACAATTTGTTGTTGTGTTGCTTCTCCTGCTCCTGACTGCTAACCTGTCACAGAGCACCTGAGCTGCTTACACACTAATCCATTTCGGAAGCTGGAAACTCAAGCTCACATTCCTGTTTCTTTCCCAATTACCAGCATTTTGCAAGCAGCTATAGAAATAACACCAGGGTTTCCTGACACTTCACTTTAAAATTCATTTTCAACTTTTACTTGCCTCAACTACACAGATGTTTCCCACGTGGGATTTTTAACTCAGGATAAGCATATGCATTTTATAAGTTTTGGCAAAAATGCATGAAAAACATCCTGAAATGAGAATAAGGGGAGGTACGGCACTATTTTGCCATGACAGCAAGTAGGAAAAACTCTATTTAGAAACTCTAATGGCCCCATACCAGACTTGTTATTGTCTGGCTCCTAAATGTTTGAGATGCTTATGTGGCGAGCTCTGTTTTTGGGGAGGACCTGGGTGGACTCCCTCCAGGGCAGGAGAGGTCTGAGCAGTATTCCAAAGGAATGGAAACCTGGGTTCCCTGCCTTTCCCAGCATGGAAATTCCTCCAGCAAGGAGAAGGAAAGAGCAGTACAGCACAGTTTGCTGGTGGGAGAAGAGCTTATGGGGCTCTTGGGGAAATAAATGCACAGAGCAGTCTGAAAGCCAAAGAGAGAAGGGAAAGAAGTGGAAAAAGAGAAAAGGAAAGGACAAAAACCTCTCTGGCCCTGTTCTAGCTGCTGAGAATGCTACTGCCTCTTCAAATTCCCTTTTCTTTGGGTTGTGGAGGAAAAGTTCCAAAATAGCATAAGGTAAGGTCAAATGCTTGCTCCAGGATAACAGTAAAATCAAAAAACATATGCTGTGTTGTGTTAGCCAACCAATTAGCAATTGCTTCCACTGTTACAAATGGTCTTTCAATCACCATACTTGCAGGGTAAGGAACACATAGAGAGTAATTGTGAGTTGTGTACATCTGAAGTGTTTATGTAAACGCTTATTGTTAATAATAACAACAACAATAATGACAATAGAAAATTCCCTGGTCTGTGTGGTTGTGGTTGCTCAGAACAGCTGCTTTAATGAGACATCTGCCAGTGAAACAATTTAGCCTGAGGATAATGGATTACTGTTACTTAACTGAGGCAGTATTCGCATAAACTCTACTTAATGGGGATGCATTTGGCCAGTGAACAGTGATTTCTTGGTACTTATCTAGGTGTTTAATAGGGAAAATTACAAGCTTGTGGCAAAAAATAAATTAATTAATGAATAGTCATATGTATCTACTGTGATTTTTCTGGTTGCTTTAGTTTGAAACACCTTGAAGGGATCTTGTCAGAGAGTGAATTATTCAAAACATAGAGAACATTTGTGGTGGGTTCTTGGAAATGGTGGAACACTGATGATCACTGACAATCTCGGTCTTTATCCTCTGCTACAGAAATTATAAAATTATGAAGACATGATCATTTACATCCTTATTTTATGACATTATTTTCTCTCATCTGAGTATTTCCATATATCCATTATGCATATACATATGTGCACATGTATGTTTCACCCACCTGACTGGATTGTTTCAAAGTTGGGTAAATCAAGCATCCAAAATGGCATTTCAGGTAAGAAATTCTGTTCTGGTAGACTCTGCTCAGCAGAAATCACAAATTTTTCTAGTTCAAATACTGTGTTTCAGAGTGCTGAGATAACAGCACAAAAACTTGATGGGCAAGAACAAGAGTATGTTGTGATCAATGTTATAGACCTGATTTTTGTAGACTACTGATAGTCCATGTAAGAGGTAAGAACTTGGTTGCAAGTGATAATGTCATTTTCTTTCAAGGGAGATGGACTCTGCATGTGTGTGTTGGCTCTCATCCTCTGGGTTTAAAAAATGTTAGCAAAGAGAGTGTTCTTTATAAAATAAGCTAGAAAAATGAGGTAGAATGAGAGATCAGCGTGATGTGATTCAGTTTATTTGGCCAGACTTATGAATGACATGAATATGAACGATGGAGCTTTTGAACATTGTGAAAAGCTACCTGCTGTTTCTCTTGAGGAAACTAAACAAATCCATTCTCTCATAAGAAACAGAGGCTGTTGCCATATCAGTAAAAGAATTTGCCCAATTTAGAAGAATGCCAAATAATCCTTCCTCTTATATTTATAGTTATCTTTTCCTGGATATAAAAAATGCATCTCCAATCATGGAGAATCTAAAGGTGAAAGAGCCCTCAGGATCTGGAAAACAGAGAAGACTTTGGTGACCTGTAAGTGACAGATGTTTGGAGCTCTCCAGAGAAATGCTCACCATTTGTTAGGTAATCCTAATACCTACCTTCATTCTGGAAACCAGAAATCATGAAATTCCCATTTGGATAATGTCCAGGAAAAAAAAATTACAATTAATTTAAATGCATTGAGATATCTAATTTCATTATATTGATTACCTGATATATTGATATAGCAACATGTATGTATCATTCTTATCATGTGTCAAGTGTTAGAATTGCCTGGTAAGAATCATTTGTAATAGAGACGTACGTTTGAGCAAGGCAAGTAAACTCTCTTTCAGGAAGGAATTTTAGGCTGTGATTCATTTAATCTATTTTAGACACCTACACTAAGATAGGATGAATCTGGAGAAGTGAATCATACCAGTCATGTCTATACTGCTTTGGACTCTCACTGAAACTGAAGCAGAGTTTCTGGAAGCTGCTCTAATTTCCTCAAGTGAGAGCACCTCCAGGAAAGTTCTTCAACAAGTAACATGCATCAGAGCCGCCTTTGGATTTTCTAGCATAGCTGTGCTACTTAGAAATGAGAAAGAGTCTTGCTGCTGATGACTTTTCTGACAGTGGTCCTAAACTCAGTTATAAGGGTGGTTTTGTGGGACAGCAATACCGATTTTGGAAAGTAAGACAAGCCCTACAGTCAAAAGACTTCTTCCACAAGGACAAGTCTTTCTTTCGTACACTTAGGGTCCATCATCAGCAGGGAACAACTACTCCTTTCAGGACCTGAGGTGGGACTGAGGAAACTTTGAAATCTACAGAATGGAGATGATTTTGTCTGTATGAATGTAGGTGACTGCTGTTTGCTCAAGAGCTGAGATCGGCACGGCAGAGGATAGTGGCCTTGCTCCATAGCACTCCACCTCTCACCAAACATTTATGTGAGTGAGCTGGGATGACATTTGCTGGTGACCTGGCCACCTGTGCCCCCGCTCTAATGAATCAAGGCGATCTGCTTTTAATTGCATTTTGCATCATGGTCATTGTCACACCTGGCTTGGGAAAAACCACAGAATAGATTGGGAGGGATCTCAGTAGGCCATCTGGTCCAACTCTCTTGCTCTAAATTGACTTCAAATTTCCATCAGTTTCCTTAAAGCCTTGTCTATTTGAGTTTTCACTTTATCTGTGGATGGAGAAGCTACAGTTTTATTCACTAGAGAGACTGCAAACTTTGCTTACCTCTGTGCAGCCACAGGCTGATTTTGAATAAAGGTCTGCATCATGGCCTGGAGCAAAATCACAGGTGAAATATGCCAACATACCTTTAGCACATTACAAAGAACTAGCAAAATGATATAGAGCTAAAGGGTCCAAGGTCAAACAGAGAGAAAGTGTTACCCTGTACAGAGAAAGCACTAGGGGAACTTGTACAATATAGCAGTTTGGGAAACTGGCACTGATTTGAACTCTTACTTACTCCAACTTCACAGACTTACCCTTGGCCAGATATCTAAACCATTTGGCTCAATAGCATTCCAGAAACAGTCATATTTTCAAAGTTATGCAACAGGAAAATAAATTACCTTTATTATGTGACAAGAAATTGGTGTGCAGTCTCCGAGAAAAAGGAATTCTGTGAGCAAGAGGCTGAATTTGTCTTGGAAAACTCAGATAAATAAATACACATGATTGTGAATGATCAATTATACCCACAGGCTTTATATCCAGACCATATGAGTATTTTATTCTGGCTCGAGGACTCCTCGAACAGCTTTGAATTTCTTGCTGGAATTTAGAAACTAGTGCTGTGGCTGTGTGCCTCAAAGGACAAGAAGTCAGATATAAATTGTCAGGCTTAGTATGAAATACTTCAGCCTTAGTTATTTTTAGCACTAACTAAAAAAATCTTCATTTTGTTGTTTCCTCTTTTGTCTAAACCCCCCAGGTCCTCTGCACCCTTCAGAAACACTGAAGAGAACTGACTTCATCCAGGATGTCATGTCCTAAGGTAGCTGTGCTTGAATCAGAGGGTTCATACCAACAGCTTGCACAATCCTTACCCTTGGAAGAACATCAAACTTTTGTGTACAATTGTGTACATGAAGACTCTGCAAGGGAGGCTGTGTTCTCAGAAGCAAGCTCCCACCCATAAACCTTTTGCTCCTCACAGAAAGATCACACAGCTGGCAAAATTGCTTTAGCCCTCTCAACCTCTGGCTGATACAAGGTTCATGTACTTTGAACATGAACACCACTGAAGTTTGTTAATGGCCTGCTTTTATTACATTCTTTCCCACCCAAAGAAGTAATTACCAGAGACCTATGCTTTCGCTATGACTCTCCCACTTGAGCCCAGAAGCAGAAGGACAGTGCATATTTATATTGAGGAATACTTCATCCTCACATGGCATTTTCACAAGCATTTTTGGAGGTAACAGAGAGGGGCCTTCTTCATAAATTAAAAAAAAAATCAAACCCCAAAACCAACCAACAAAAAAACCCCAACAAACCTCACAAAAAAAACAAAACAAAACAAAACCCAACCAAAGAAACCCTTTGGAGAGGCATTAATAGTTTCTTATTCTTTGTCCAGTCAAGATACATGCTTATTTAGAGATCCTCTTTGTAAACTAGAAACACTTTATTTTTTTGCCTGATAATTGCTCTGTTTACTCTCTTCAATAGCTGTAAAATCTCTTACTAGGGGGCAGTGTGGGATTATTTGTACAATTGCTGACAAAACGGGGTTCTGATTTAGAACTGGGGTTCTCAAGTGTGCTCATGTTAATGCTGAAAACAGTAAGAGAAGTCATCTAGGAGGATTGCTGATGTGCCTTAAAGGAGCTCTCTTCTGATGCTTCTGTTTGTGAGTAAAAATGCTTCCTGTTCCAGCTGCACACACAATTTGGGGATCATTTCTTCTTGGTTTTATATTTTTCTTTATCTCTGATTGAAATAACCTTTCCACTATGTGTATATAAATCAAAAATCATTCCTCTTATACAGGAGCTCAATTCATTGCTTAAGAAAATAATAAAAAAGAAACACATTTTGGATCAAAAAGGATTGCAGGTCTGAGTAAGACTTGCCCTTGGCATTTCCTCTTGCCCTGCTCCCACAGGCAAGCAAGGCTATAGGGGCCCTCTGTCAGTCTTATGGAAATACATTTCATCTGAAGTAAATGTTACCCTAGTCCACAGATGCCATAAAGAAAAATGTTGGTCTAAAGTTTAAAGGAGTGATCTCAGTTGTAGAAAGGGCAGTGGCAAATTTGGGGAGGCTTTACTTTGACCTGTCTTGATCTGGACTTTGCTGATAAACACACACAAAGTGGCCCAACAAAGAATCCAATTATAAAGTGATTAGGAATGCTGAACCAAATAATCCCCATGACTGGCCAAACGTGTGTGCGCTGACTGTGTGAAACAGAAGGGCTCCTGCTTACCCTGTGTTGCGGGTCAATGTAAAACAAGACTTTGGGGACTTCAGATTCTCTTTTGTAAACAAAAGACTGCTGGCAGGAGTAGTGGTCGTCATGCATTTAGTTCGTCGCTTTAAGGAACTCATTTCAGGAACAAGTTTTGAACATCTCAACAAATTATAGCCCCAATGTGAATTTTTTTAACATTGCTCACCCATTTTTTCACATGCTATACATTGTCACTACAGAGTGTTTTATGATAACAGCAAATCAGAATTGAATGTGCAGCATTCTTTCTCCAGCAAGTCAGACTCCAGCTCTCTGAGCTAAAGGAAAAACTGTGTAAACTACCTGTAAGAGAGAACTTTAACATACATATGATCTGCCCACTATCCAGGAAACTTATCAAAAGTTACCCAGTCTAGTCCATTCAATCTTTATGTGCAAAAGCAAATTGCTGACAGGAGTCCTCATTTTTACAGTTTTAAAGTAATTTTAATCCAAAACACTTACTTGGTTTTGGCTTTTATTTTTTTTTTAACTCCAAGCCGTGTGCTCTGGCAAACAAACATAATAAAATTCTCTTCCCAGCACCCTAATCTGTGCATTAGTGACACAAAATTCCTCAAGCCTGGGGTGCTGACACCTTGCAGATTTTTCTGAAAGGACAAGAGAGACTTGGAGAATGAGGAGAGGTCTGCAAACCCTCTCTTGGCTATCTTTCCACACCCAAAACAGTGAAAAGAAAAACTTCACAGCAAGTATCTGTTGTCTTTCTTCTACTCTCCATCCCACCATACGGGAAGGCCCTCCTCTTCCAGAAGCAAATATCCCCAGACGGCAAAATCCTGCAGAAATTTCAGATTTTAACGGACAAGACTTCAGATTACCATGTCTTAGCCAGCAACAGCTCTGAAAACCCATAAAAGGTCACAAGATATCTGCAAAGCTCTAAGTCAGAGCAGCCAGGACACCAGTTATGTACCAAGTACCCCAACTTCTCTGTGTGGGCTGATCCTGCCGGTGCCCTGGTGCATGTGGGCTGACAGAAGACTTTCTATGGATGCACAGTGCGGGGTGACTGTCACATACTGGATGTGAAAGGCTTAAACTTAGCCTGGGAAAGTATGTTCTGTTGATGTCCAGGTCCTCAGTTATGAAACAAAAGACGCCATAAGCAAGACATACACCCCTGGGCTTGCATTGCACAGGAAGAGAAGAGGCAGCTCTGCTTGCCAGAGATGCTTACAGAGCAATAGAGGCTTGCTGGTTTCCAAGAAGATGTTTAATGTATCATCATCAATATCCTGGGGCAGGAGCACAGCAGGAACTGCCAGCAAGATCTCTCCATAGGTAGAGGATCAGTGCATAAAAACAAATGGGAGTGCTCAAGCATGACAGATTTCATTTGAAAAGCAATTTTTTTTTCCCAAGGTATTATTACATTATTACTGTTCCAGGTAAAGGAAAGAATACTCTGAATAGACAGCATCCCATATCTTAATTGCTTGAGAGGAGTACCTGCCATGCAGAGAGAAGAAACAGGCTTTTGGAGTAAAAATGAAATTACCTGCCCCTACTTCACTTTCTGTAAGTAGATCTCAAAACACTTCACAAGAGGAAGCCAACTTCACTATTTCTATTTCGTAGAAATAGTTTATGCAGTTGATATTGCACTCTCTTTTGATGGCTTCATACACTAGGAAAGGATTTTTTAATGGCACAAAGTCTTTTTTAAGGGTAAATCTCTGGTATTTAATTAAGCTAGCAGTGGGTGATGCTCATCAGCAGTTTTAAAACAACCCTGACTCCACACCTTTGGGAATATCACTTTTATAGTCAAATAAGAAAATACACAAAGCATAAGATTTGCATGGGAGCTTTATTATCTCTTTTATTTCCATAACTACCACTAAAGCCATTCCTCCTGGACAAGGAAGAATAAATATCTTCAATGCAGAAAGTTCAGTGAAGTGGCAGAATTATCTAATGGCTAATTTAGGGATGCACATAACCAGAGCAAAGAAGTGATAGTTCTTTATACCAGCTGAACTTGCATTTCTTGAATTCCTCTTCAGAAGCATGATGTGTGTCTTTGATCACAGCACTTCTCTGAATCTCTGACTCTGTTGGGGCAATGATCTGTTAAAAGTCTGACATTTTCAAGAACAGAAGAAAAGCACCTTGTTGCTAGTATGCCAAGTATTAGCCACATTTGAGAAAGCAGGGTTGATATTTATGTGTGCTTGATACTGGATAGTATGCATGAGCACTTAGAGAGTTTACTGATTCTGAGGTGCAATTTCTTGGGGTTTTTTCAGAGAGTACATTTACAAGCAGTATCTGGTATCTTGAATAGGTATCCCTATTCTTGTAGGATGGTAGCAGCTTTCTCTTTAAGTTCATGCTGTTTAACATTAAAAACAAACTATACAAACTACACCAAACCCCAAAACAAATATCTACAGAGATCATCCCTGCTTTATTATGAAATGGTCTCCTTTGACATTTCTAACATGTAAGCCTTGTAATTAAGAAACCTCCTGATATACACTTTATGTAAACTGTGAGTGAAAGCATACTGAAGGTGATCCCACAAGTAGTCACAGTGTCATTTTGCTGAGCAGGTTTTCCAGCACAGGATCTTGTGTTTTTTCCCTGATTCCCAGGACTAATTCAATATAATGGGGCGGGACGGGGGGAGAAAAAAAAAAATCAGTTTCCTGCCTTAGTTCATAGTGTTATTAAATAAAGCATTTAACACAATTCAAATTTAGTTTCATCCTCTTTTGAACACGCTATTCTGCCCACTTAGTGAGTCTTGGAGCATGATTTGTTCCACTGGAGTGGTAGGATTTAATATAGACATACCCATTCTAGCTTTGGACTCTACCTCTCTAATACCAGTGGCAGTACAAAACTGCCAAAATATTTGAGCATGTGTTAACTCAGACCAGTTCACTTTCTGCTCTAAACTTAGTGCTACTATTGCTATGCTGATACAAACTTCCATGGCTATATATGAGTTGTAGTGAGAGCTATTACAATGGTTTTGTAAACCCTCATGTTTTTTTTCCTCTCAAAACTCATTTCACCCAGATATTTAGTTTTTATTGATCAGGCTTTTAATAATTTTTTCTTGCAATTTTGGAGCAGGAACAGAGCACAGCTGTATTACAAACCCATATGATGTATTTTCTAGAAGTCTGTGTTCAGTAATTGCTGGTGCTGTCAGATCTTGGTGATTTCCTACCCAGGTCACTTAGTCATCAGTGATGCCACTGGGGAAGAAGTTCCAGAGGAGAGTGGCACAGAGTAGTAATCAGGGAGAACAGACCAAGCAGGGCTGCTTGGGCAGTGGGGTAACTCTCTTATTCTTCTACCATATCTGTGCCAGGAAACTAATTCCTTTGTCATAGACAGTAACCTCCCAAATCCCTAAAGAGCACACAGAAGCTGTTCCACAACACCCTGTGCCTGCCAGCCCAGAGAAATGTGTGATTGGATATGGGATCATGAGTCCGGGGTGAGAAACTGCAAGGATGTATCATTCATTAACACCACCCACAGCCTGCCTGCAGATGTGGGACCTGAGAACAGAGTGCTCATGTGGAGAATGTCAGGATGCAGAAGCGTGGTAGGCTGTCTGTGTTGGCAAGCTCAAGATTACCTAACCCATGGTTAGCATGCAGTGTAGGCAGGTTCTATTAGCAAAGTTCAGACCACGATGTGCTAATTAAAGAAGAGGTTGTCCTAGTTGCTAAGGAAATGAATGCTTTCTGTATTGCTGCTTCTACCTCAACAGAGCATGTTCTCAGCTGTCCCTTTGGTTGTGTTTGTCAGATAGAAGAGGTCAGGAGTTGACATTGTTGCTTCTGTGATTACAGTGCTTCTGAGAGCTGATTTACAGGTCAAGAGCGATAGGTGGAAAGTGGTTTAAAACACTCTTTTATTGGGTGTCTGTCTAGGGACAAGTTCTTAAAACTATGGTTTTAGGTTACATTGTTTTTAAGCACAGTTCTGCTTCTTTTGGGAAGGATGCAGACAAGAAGAGTAGATTTGTATGCTTTAAAATTGGTCTAACTGTCAGCTCTTCTGTAAGGCAGAGGCTGACTGAGTGTTGGAGTCAGTCCTAGAGTGAAGGAGATATAATGGTTTGAATTTTTTATTAGTAAAGAAGCTGGCTACCACCAGACAGGCATCTTACTTATCTTAGTCTCATGAGAAAGCATTCTCTGATTCATTATTCCTCTACCATAATACATACTGTGCATAGGCAGCTGCTAGAAACATAAGGATGCATCAACATCAACATGACTGAAAACTGCATATTGGGAAGTTAATGTGTAAGTGAAAAACAGTCTTCATGGGGTGGTCCATTGCTGGCTGCTAGTCCCACAGCAACTCTGTCATCCTTCTTTCTCTGTGTGAGATTTACGTCAGTTCCAGCTTAAAACTTACATGATTGGGTACAACATCTTCCAAGTATTTTTCTTCGTTCTGCTCTGTATCCTCCATGGAAACCCTGTAACCAGCACTACAAATCTTTCTCCACTGTCACTTTTTGAGGAAATGGTTGTCTGGCTGTAACTTTGTAAGATCCCAGAGCCACGATCCTCCTGTGTCTTGGAGATGGGCAAGTACAATAAAATTGTTATTAAAACAAAATTGTGTCTGTCTTTGGGACACAGTAGAGCTTTACATTCATCTCCAGTTTCCAGTATGCTGGACCACTGTATGTTTTTTTCTTATGCTTTTAATTCCTGAAGCAATATTCCTCTAACTATAAGACTGGAGAACATTCCTTTCAACTTCATCTACTCCCCTCCTACCTCAATGCAGACATTGCAGCATCTGGCATCACCCCTCCCTACCAGCTGGTTCATTGCTGCATTCTCCAAGGAATAAGCTACCACTTTCAAAAGACCCTTGAAGGCACAGAGTTTCACTTCTAACTTTCCTAACCCCAATGTGACATTTACTTATCTTTCTCTTTAAAATGCTCCCTCTGCAATTTTATCTGGTATAATTTTACATTGCAAACTCTGCACTGTCGTTCTGCTAATTCAAATATTTCATCTGACCTGCATTCTTCAAAAAAAGGCTGTGAAACACAAAAATCTTAGTTGAACCTCAAATTGTACTTGACAAATGAGCAGGAACCTCTTGCTGCCCCAGACTCACAGCATAACTGGATCTGCCAGAATCTCCTACTGCCTACTGGAGGCAGACATGGACTGCTAGACTTTGAATATTTGGGAGAAAATTCTGAGAGAATGAGTTCCAGCCAGCAACAGCTGAGCCTAAGTTCTTACCCTGAGCTACTTTGTTTTGGTCGTTGATGTGGTTAGGGTTTTTTTTCAAACAATCTTTCTGTTTAAGCGGGAAGCAGAAAGGATGAGACCTTGGTGCTATGATTAAAGCAGCATTTTCATCTGCATTTTGGTGAGGGCTTCATCAGTTTACAGGGAGAGAAAAATCAGCTGTAAATATTCTCATAGTTTGCTGTGAGGAGAATTGTGAGTGCCAACATAAGAGAAATATTTGCCATAATTAGATATTATTAGTCCCAGTGGTCAACGTTCCTCAGAAGTTCATCCTGCCTGACACAGTCTTGGGTCTGTGATGAAGCCCAGTTTTTCAGTCCTTGCCAAATTAACAGGAAACCAAGATAAACAGATATCTCTAAAGACTTTTGCTTCATATAAAATGTACCAGCCATTGTAAAATCTCTTGGAACAATCTACTTAGACAAGATGTTAATGCATTTATTGGATTTGGTGACACTTAAGTAATTCACTTTTAACATAAACCATATTGGATACTAAAAGGGACAGGAGTCCTTGAAAGATGAAAAGGACTGTTAAAAAATATGGGATTGTGTTTATAAATCAAATATATCAGTCCTCGCTTACATTCTGAATTCATTTGTACTCATAGTGGATATTCATTAAATGTCCTTTTTATATGAGATCAGATCAGGCTCAGTCTTTTTATCTGGACTTTCACTTCGGTATGTTACATTTGAAGATGGACTGGCTATACTTCTTTACTGCACAAGCTCAGAGTGGGCAAGAGCCAACAGAGTGGTTTTGTCATTCTCATTTAACCTCTATAGAATTATCACTATTTTACTTACTAACGTTCCACTGTCATTGCATTCACTGGTCTCGCTATTCAAGTTGGTTACTGATGGGACAGTTGGGCTCAATACTTAAAAACTTGCCAAATTAACCACTACTTCCCACTTGTGAGGCACATCTTTATTGGTATAGAAATTGTACTGCATTTCCAGGGAGGAGGTTACAAAATTAACTAAAGGTATTTTGAATATTTTACAAATTGAATGAGATTGTTGAGCTAGTCATTCGTTCAGCACACTGGGAAACCTGTGAGCTGCAATTCAGAAGTTGTTTTTAGTTTTCTGGGCTTATTCTTTAATATTTTCTCCCAGATTTCATTTTAATTACTGCCTTCCATTCTCTGAAACAACAGGTTTTTTCTTTAATTTTTTGCATAAGTCTCTGGCTCCGTTGTTCACCTCCACCTTTACTTTTACCATTTCTTCTTCCTGCCATACTCCTACTCCTCTCTCCACTCCCTCAATCCGNCGCCCCTCCCCCCCCCCCATATTCTTAATGCTTATTTTCTTTTACTCAGTTTTGGAGATTTGCATTCAAAGACCATCTTCTTGCCCAAACATTCTCAGCCTTCTCTGGAGGCAAGGTATCTGTCACCATTTCTTAATCCTCCACCAACCTGTCCCTGTGTATGGCTGGAGCACTGGCTTCTTGTCATAGCTGTAGAGGAAAGAGCAATAATTACTTTTACTGTTGGCAGCCGTCCTTCTTTCCCTCTCACATGTTCCTTCTCATCTAGTAATTGCCATCAGTTCTGGACAATCCATGAAAAAGTCACCAGGCTGGCAATTTTATGTTTTCCAGCACTTCACTATCACTAGCATCTCAGGAATTGAGTTCTGAGTTAGATACCAAAGATACCAAATGTGTGTTGAGATTATGTAACATTTACATCAGGTTGCGTCTTTCTGCAAAAGGAAAAGATCCTCTTATGGGCATTCCCTATGCTTTTAATAGAACAGCAGTGTTAAAAAAAGGGTTACTAAATTTCAGTGCCTGCAACACTACGAGCATTTAAATGTATTTATTCTGAGAACCAGCATTAGCAATGAGTTAGCTTCTAGACTGTAAATCCCACCAACGCAAGCCATAAAAGGAAAAAAAAAAAATCAAGAAACACACAGCAAAGTTCTTCAGTGCCTTGTCTGTGCTCCACTCAATTGTTCTTTATTCTGGCTACCTTTTGCTCCCTCCCACTGCCCAGATGTTTGCACTTGCAGCCATGAATAACTGCTTTAAAAAATCAAGGCAATCTGTAAATATGTGAAATGAGTAGATCAGAAATGTATAAAAGGTGTTCTAATAACTACAGAAGTACAGGAAGTCTGGTTGATTTTTTTCCCCTTTGAAGAAAATGTGCCAAACTGGAAATTTACCTTTGTATCATATACAGATTACTACTTAAGAACTGATTTCCCAAATCAATGTTTTCATAACAGCAGTAGTAGATTCCACCTGACCAGTTCTTTTTCACTACTGCATCTTTTGGTTCTCTCTGAAACAATTTCTTAGGTAATAATTGTTTCAAATTGCTCAATTATTTTCATCCTGACTGTTGTCTCAGTGGTGATAACTGCATGACCCTGGCATAGACAAAGCAGCCTGCTGGACCACATCTTACCTGGTCCACACATGCTGCTTCTCTGCTGCAAAGGTTTACATAATCCCATAAATTCTTCTTGATTTCTCTGTGAAAACTGATGGTGTGCAGTGTTTAGTATATCCATATAGTTTTTCCAGAGTTTTGGTCTCAGCAGCCATAGCCTTTGGTTACTCACTGAGGCTAGAGATGGGATTTTCCAGTCTTGTCCCAAAGAGCCTCAGCCCTCCCCTGAGACACAGCGTTTGCAACAAGCTCTGAAAAACTTCTCAGCTTCTGCAGCTTGACATCACAAACTCATGTAACTATAAAGAATCTGTTTGAGATAATTTGCAGTGACTGCTAAAATTCACTTGTAAGTTCCTCTCCAAGTCCTGTTCATTTGGACTTCTCTTACACAGCATGTTCAGAATCCTATCTAATTTCCATTTGTTTGAGGCATAGCTTTTTACCATGCATACCAATTAAAAGCTATGTAACTATGTAATTGTTCTCATTAACAGCCTTAACCAGTGAAAAAGACCTTTGTGCCCACATTTCCACCAACTACATTCCAGCCTGGGGTACTGCTGTGTTCATTTTACCTGACATTAAAGTGCATGATGCAGCTCTTTGATTCCTTCCTCTTTGCTCACCACCCATTCCAAGTCCACATTGCAGTGTTATTTCTGGTGTCTGGCTTGCTTGGAAACTCCCCCACAGTTTTAAACAGCCAATGTACTGCTAATGTGGTTCATTAGGAATGAATGTCTAGGTCTCAGGAAAGCAATAGGTTTGAGCAGCAGTAGTGGGGGCAGAGCTGGTAACAGCCATAGCAGCTACAGGAAGAGGCTAGGGAATGAATTTACATTCTACCCATCTGCCAAATAATTTGCCCTACTACCCATCTTAGCCTTGTCAGACTGTCAATATTGTGCAAGGCAATTTTTGTTGCTGTTTGCCCTCAAGTACTGCTGAGAGTCATTTGGGATTTTGACATTCAGGTTGGCAGTGTGGTGTTGAAGAATGGATCCTTCAGAAACATGGTAAGGTTTCAGCACTTCCAGCTGACATCTGCCAGCTGAAGATCCAGTGCTCAGTACTCTGGAGACAGGTGAAGTTTCAAAAGCTGAAGATGGAAATTTTCTTTTTTCTTTTACCTACTTAGAGGAGTAGGTGTGAATTTAAACTGGTGGGAACAGGATATTTTTAGTACCATATTTCTGTAATTTCAGTTAACTACTTGTCCTCCTGCATTTATTCTTCCCACTTCATCCATATCTTTCTGTCCCTGGTGAAATGACACACACCTAATGGAAGCATGCATAATGCTCTCAGACTCCCAGAGCCAGCAGCCTGCTAAGACATTGACTCAACATTTTGAGACAAGCATCTTCAGTCTCCAGAGGAAGGCTGATGATCCAGGGCCTGCAAGCGTTCTCTTCTGAGTTTTGAACTTTCGTTTACAAAAGTAAGGGAAGAAGAAGAAGATATCAAAAAGTATCTACATGTTTGCATCAAAATTAACTGGCAAGTGCAGAGTTGTGGGGCTACCGACTTCGTTGTGCCATCCTGCCACTCAAGGAATGTAATTTAGTCCAATATATGTTAAGATTCTAGGATAGCAAGTGTCACTTTCTCAGTAGACTTGGTGTGGAACTGCACAACTACCCTGTGGATAGGCTGAAGATTGGGTCTACTGAAATGTTCTTCAAAGGATGCCTTTGAAATAGCATGCTAAGGATCAGTTACATCAGAGACGTACACTACGCTGAAACTCCACTGTACTGCACATTTGAGGCCTATTTGTGAAGTCTCAAGCTCCCTGGCCAACCCAAACATTTTGTGACAAATGGCTTCAAGCATGTCCTTCTTCAGAGGCTATTCTTTGCAGAAGAGGAAACTCAAAATTAATATTTTCCCAAAGGCTACCTCCTTTTCTAGCAGAAGGAAAATAGGTCTAGAAAATCAAGTGGAACATAATATTAATGCAGCTGGTGTACTTCCTCTTTCAAATCAAGTTTCTAATGTCTTAAGACAGTATTCTCTGCTTCTACCTTTGGATTTCACATTTTGTCACTTGAAGTTAGTTATATAGAGGTTTTTCCAACCTAAATGACTCTGTGATTGTGTGATATGAACATTCTGATATCAGTTACTGCAGGAAAGCTAGGCCACAACTTCCTTTGTTCTGAGTCTAAATATGCTCAAGAGTACTGAGAAAGATTATAAAATTAGTCATTGTGTGCACCTGATTACTAGTATATAATACAATTGATCTACTGAGGTAATGGGGCAAACAGATGAAAAGCAAACAATGACAGCTGTATCTTCTAACATCCAATTTGTCATGCAGGTGTCGTTTGCATCTAAGCCTTTATCATGTGAATACTGGTGGATAGGATTGCCCTGTTACATCGATGCTGTCAAAATATTCTTCAAGAAAATATCATTTATTAATGTCTCAGTTTATTAAAAAATGCTTAGAAAGGAGAACGCCTTTGTGAGTATTACTTCAGAGAGCAAATCCCAGATTTGGTGGCAGAATTCTATTCTAACTGTAGCCTAAAATAAATGCAAACAATTTAGGCTGTCATAACATTCTGAGACCTTCAATGATCTTCAATGACATCTAGGCATCTGATTCTTATTTGTGCCTATTAGTAGTTTGTGTTTGTTTTTTTTTTATGAATGTAATAACTAGAAAGAAACAATGAAAAAAAGCTTCCTGTTCATACCGGCACATGTGAACAATGCAGTCAGTACAAGTTTGAAGCAACAAAACTTCATTAAGTCTCCATCTTCTCCATTATTCTTGTGTAATGTCCAGCCTTACACACCGAAACTACATTAATAGAACATCACTGTGGTTGAAAACTCAAGTATACAAAATTAGGAAATGACAACTAAATTCTCATATGCAAACAGAATTTGTTACCTCTTTTTTTCTCAGATTATAATACAATAATTAATTCATAAAGTGATTTCTACCAGACCCTTATTTTATACAATGTGCAAAAAGATCAGGTGCAGACTTCACGGCACTGTTTAGTATCCTCATGTATTTTAGCAACATCTGGTTTCTTTATCCAGACAATTCTGGTTTTCATTCTGTACCCCAACACCCCAGCAAATCTCATTTGTTCTCTTTCTGTCTCCTATTGACGAAATAAACTCACCATTGTTAATTCCAGTATTCATTCCTACCTGGGCTTGATTAGAGGAGGATAGCCAGTTTAGAAAAACTCAGTTTTGCTTCTGCTGTAGTGAACAGAAGTAGAAAATAATTTTTTTTAAAAAATCATTTGCTGTCAGGGATCAGGAGTTGCAAAGCCTGGTAACGATTCCAAGAAGACTGAGCTTTCTTAGCTGCTATGTTAGTCAAGGAAGAAGCAGAGGTCTGAGCTTACTTTATGGGTATAGATTCTTTAAGGATGCAGCTGTTCCCTTTTATCTAACCCTCTGCTAAGCACATATGGATTTTTGAAGGCTCACTTAAGTAAAATCCTTTTTTTTTATGCTCCCACACTGGTGACAACGTTTCCTATAGCAGAATTCTGAAAAGATTTATAAACCATCACTAGTTTTGAGGCTCCAGTTGCCAATCACCCAGTAGTAAGTGTCCCAACACCTCTCAAACTTACAAGAGATTATACTGCAGAAAGAGAACTTGCAACTAGTTCTTCCTTCCAATGAGCTAATTGATAAAAATGGGGTAAAACTTCCATATTAAAGCTGAGGAATTGCCCTAACAAAGCTACCAGTGTACTTGCCATACAGCCCACCCTCAAGGTGTGGTACCCTTTTCACCTTTATCTGGGAGAAGGTAAGGAAATACAGTACCTCCCGCTGATGATCAATTGTCTTGGCTGCACCTATTTTGCATTTGGTTATGCTGAGTGGAAGAAGGTGGGAAAAAGTTTCAAAAAGCCATTGGCATCAATTTCGGTACTGGAAAAATCTCTCCAAGTTGTATCCTCTCACTGGAACTGTTGTGATGTCAAATTGACACAGAAACAATAAAGTAGAACACTTGGAAATATTTTCAAAATGGGCAAAGGGCACCATGCCAGTATCATTTCCTATTCCAGCGCTGAGATCTTGTGTATTGGTTGGAGAAGTGTTTAAAATTATCTTTCCCCTCTGTAGATGAAACTCTTGCTTTAACTGACTTAAACACATGCTGATTTCATTGGAAACTTTGCTTGGCCTGGTCATCTCTTTTAGGTGATGCAGGAACTGTGAATTCTGACACCATCCATGGCAGTAAGAGCTTATTTCTTTCCTGAGTACGCAATCTGATATAAACTGCAATTTTAGAGGAAGTAGCAATGCTAGCACCTGTGTGGCTGCCAAGTTCAGAAATACAAGTACACACACAGAGTGTAAAATACCTATTGAATTTGTTGGGGGGTTTTGTGTCTGATGCTGGATTCCTTCAATGTCACCTTCAGACTTTCAAGGTCTGTCCTTTTTCTGGCCTTGTCTGCTTGGCCTCTAGTATGTCTGACAGCTTTAGTTTCACCCAAATAGATGGAAAAACTCCTACCATGTCAAGATACAGTCTGGATCACAGAATAGAGAAGTGTTAAAGTACTGCTCTGAAAAAGAGGTGTTTAATGTTGACAGGTTCATTGGCACTAGTATTGGTCTTGCCTTGTTGCTTGACCTTAGCATCAACTTCCCTGTAACTGCTGTTGAGACTGAGGAGGATTATCCTTTTGTTACTGACAGTTTCACTGCTGAGATGGGGTGACCTTTCCTATTCTTTTGCCAGCGTAGCAAGTCCAGATCATAGCTCACAACTTCTGAAATGTCAGCAAGAACACAGAAACTTTCTTTAGCATTGACAGTCTTGGACAGAGGGGTGGATGCAGCTCACAGTCACATCTCATCCCTAGCAAAAGAACATTTTAGTTTATTCGCAGAACAATTCCAAGATACACAACCACTTGTGGCCACTAAATGAGCTCATGTTTATCTGCTTAGCTGTTCAGACTATGCTCTCTGTTCATATTCAGAAGCATGTACGTATATTTCCACTGTGCTTGTCTGACAAGGACACGTCAATTTTGTTAAACTGCCAGAAGAGATTCGTACTAGGCATTCTTACTGTTGCAGTGGCCAAAAAGCAAACAAGCCTGAGTCATTAGACAGGATCTGGGGTTACCCTCCCTTCATTGGACAGTAGCAACTATAATTCACTTCTGCTTTCTAGAGAAATCCTCCTAGAAAATACTTTAAAAAACATCCGTGGTAGGGAAAAATAGGGAAGTGCTAGGATTTGACCAATAATTACTGCATTTTATTTTTGGCAAAAAATTTTCCTATTTGACTCTTTAGGTAGTGATTCTTATAAATAAGTTTGGGGCAATTTCCTTCCATATTTTTAATCCAGGAATTTTTTTTATACACATTCTAAAACCTGACCATCAACACAAAATTCAAGTGTTGATATCATGCATTAACTTGTAATAGGATCTATGATTTTATTATTCATCCATCCATTTTACTTTTGTTTACATTTTATATTTACACTTACTCTCTAGTCCTGTATAGGGTTTTGTTTGTTGTGTTTTTTTAAATCAAACTTACAAGAGCTTTAAAATCAGCAAAAATGTGACAAAGGCCAGATGTGTTACTACTGACAATCTGGTTACCTACGGAAGCAATCCAAGCATTCATATGGCACCCTCCAAACATGCCTAAACCACTGAGTCAGGGACATTAGAGCTGACACACAACATTGGCCATAAAGGACACTGCTTGAACTGCATGGAATTTGATGGACATCTTAACATTGTTTACATAAGCATTATTAGGCTTACTGTTGTTGATTGTCTGCAAAGGCTTTTTCACTGCAGGAATAACTCATTTGTCACAGGTATTTTCTGAGTTCATATAACTGGCAGTTATTCCTACTTTCTGGCAGAAACACTCTGTCCGTGACTGAATGAGCCTTCCTGCTCTCCTAAAAAAAGACACCATTGTTCAAACTACTGTAAGGCCAGTTTTCTTTCTAATTAGCATCCTGGCTCTGGGGAACCCTGTATTGGTAATACTTTCAGAAGTTAATGAAGCTGTCCTGGAAACAATTAAAGCTTCCATGTGTAAAACAGGTGCCTCTAATGGAAAAAAAAGTCTTGTTTTGATCAGGTAGAGTATTCTCTTTTTCACCAGACAGTGAAAGGTGTCCTTAGATGAATTAAAATCTAAATGTGTAAGGCTAAGACTGGAAGAGTAATACATTTCATACTTTAATACTTCTAGAAAGGCTGGCAGATATTAATTATACAGGTCTACAATTCATTTAAGGCTTTCCATTGTCTCAGCATTCACACATTAGGGCAATAAATGGAGAAGTGTAACAAAAGAAACATAGTACCAAGAGAGAGACACTATATCCACTGTTGGCTTGGGAGTGAGGGGAAGAAGTCAAAAAGGAACATCATAACAGTGTGTGCGTGTGTGTGTGTGTGTGTGTGTGTGTGTGTGTGTGTGTGTAAATGTGTATATATGTTTTCCCAAAGCACAGATTGGGACATAAAGGATAGTTCAGCTTGCATACCACTGTAATCAATACGGCTGCTCCACTGCTTTCGATATACCTTGATTTAGGCTCAGGAGTACCTGGGTCAGTTTCGCCTTCCTTGCCAGTGAAATTTAAAATTATTTTAAAGCTTGTCCAATGTTGAATTTCTTTCCCAGAAGATTCTGCAAAGGGAATGATACATGTTAACACAGAATAGTTGTAAATAGTTGTAAATTATCAAGACTTTCACTGCAAACAGCATAGGTGTGAAGATGTGTTCATTTAAAAAAACAACAAACCAAAAATGCCCTAGCATCCATCACCTTTTTTTTTCTAGGACGCAGGTATTGCTAAGAGCTCTGGAAACATTGACATTGATTTTATTGTGTATGAAAATTAAGTATGAGTATGAAATTAAGTCTTCTCTAAGTCATATACGTCATATTAGCAAAATAGTAACCAATTATTTCTATAAGTAGAAATCCAAGATTGACTTGACCATGGCAGGCCCAAACTTAAAGAAGTATTATCATCTTGAAATCAGATTAACTTCATAAAATTAAAATTGCATCATATTTATTCTTCATATCTTCACTAGTTTTTACCATTTTAGAAGCACTATTCCTACAAAAAGACCAAACAAACAAAGAAACCCCAACTATTCTCTAAATAACTGAATCACAACAAATGGAAAGTAGTAAATGGCAGCAATGAAAAGAGTTCTGTCAGAGATACAAAGTAAACATATAGGAAAATACCCTCTTCCTTAACATTTTCTTTCTTATAGGGCATAATACTATCTAAGACTTTGGTATGGATGTTTACCTTTTTACAACTAGAAGTACAACTGAACTCTGTGAGAAACCAATATGAAAATGAAATAAGTCAACACAGAAAAATCATCTATTGCCTGAAATCTACTTTGGTAGAAAAGAAAAATAATTTCTGCATTAAGAACTAGATTTCCTTTGCATTCTGAAAGTTTTAGGTTTTCATGATGTTTTCTAGTTATTTAAAGGCATTCAGTTTACGAGACTTCATATTTTTTTCCACTTTCTATAACCCCAGGGAATCTGAATCTTGCTCTGACTTTCTCGGGTTTTGTTGATTTTTTTTTTTTCTGATACATGCACAGGAAAATCTCCATTAAATTTTAATTTACTGCCCACTGTGGACAGCATATGTAAGAGAGCTTCCACTTTATGCTCAAGAACTGGGAATTTATTTTTCCAGAGTAGATTAAATTTCTCTTATTTCTTGTCTGAAAGCCTTTTCCTACTACAAAATATGTCAGGCAGTCTGTTCTGCAGTAGTCCTGTATTTATTGCAGTGGCACATGATAACAATCTCAAGGGTTAGGACTTGCTTCAGACTTCTCATCTTGCTCTTCATGCTCTGATACTGTTAACACTTGTGCAATTTGGGATCTAGAAGAGCAGTAATTCATAAATAAAGAGTCACAACCTTCTGTGGACCAGTTAACACAATCCAGCCAGTCTGCTAAATCAGATTCGAATTTCTATTCCCCATGAGAACACCCTGAATAGTTGATTTTTGAAAAGTAGCTATTTCATCAACTCAACATGAAAGAAGGCAATGGAGAACTTAGCCCATGCATATCCCATTTATTGAGTGTGACACAGCAGCATCACTAGCATTTAAAATGCTGATTAACCAGAGGAATGTGCGTGTAAGAATGGATGTGCGTGTAAAACATTCCTGTTTCCCTGGAATGTTTTAGCGTCTATTTCAGCTGGCACATAACACACTATTAGAGTGGTAATGCACTTTTCAGTTGCCTCCTGAACAAAGCACTGACTTTTTTTCCTTGAAAGACTTCATAGTGGTTGAATTCAGCTAGAAAAATGAAGAAACTTTAAGAATATAGGAAGGACTTCCCTGGGTGTTAAATGGGGGATGAACTTCATACACTTTTATAAGTTTGAGTACTTTTGGGCCTTACATCTCCCTTTCACATAAAATGGCTATATTAAGAAGTAATTTTGTTATTTTCATCAAAAAAACAGATAATCTGCAAGTGTTTGGGGTCTTACAAACAGACGTAATACTATTTTACTTAGTGATGTTCTGGTGCAGTGAAAACACCATAACCTGTTTGAAGTTCTGTACTGACTTTATCTCTTGTTCTAGTAAGGAAAAAATGAGATCAAATATCCGTGTCATAATTAAACATCAGTATAACTCTATTAAGTAACAATAAATCAAAACTGACATGTTTCTATTAAAAAATGAAGGGTCTGGTATAAAAAATTTTTAAATAAAACTGTTAAACCTTTAAGTTTTTTGACCTTATGAAACGATCTTCTTTCAAAAAAAAACCACTATATGCTTCACGTTAGTATAGGTTTTGCTTTCTTGTTTTCTTTAAAATGCAAATAGACATCTCACTCCAGAACTTGTGTAGCTTCTAGACAAACCTTCCTCCTGGCTGAATGAAATCTGAAGTGCAAATATTTGCATTTAATTTCTTCTACCTGTCCTTGGCATAAGTATCCTTCTGCATTGCTTGTTTACTCTATGTCCAAAGCAATTGACACTTCAGGATTTTCAAGGACAAAGACTGATGGAGCAATTTTATTATGGATATGAAAAAGATTACTTGCTTATAAACACAATTTCTGAAAAACTCTATTTTCACAGGTAGTCACTCCTCCTGTCCCTGCTAGGTTTTGTAATCTGGTGGTAACCATTCTCCGATGTTGTCCATTTGTGAGCAGGTCACCAACCTGACAGATGCAGAGCAATTTTAAGTAAGACATTTTGTTTCCATATGAAGGTCCATCATTTGTCATGTATGGTGGCACATTAGGTAATCCTAATAACCCATGGTGCTCTTAAAACCTAAGAATTTTTGTGGGTGCTGAGAGTTCCCTGCTCTAACAGAAGATAAGAACGTTAAGAACCTGCAGAAATTGTTCAGTACTTAGTAGGATCAGATTCTGACAATTTAGCAGTTTTCAACACATAGCATGATATTAAAAAATGTGAAATTGCAGAGAATTCCAGTAACAGACAGTAGATAATACAGTTTTATTAATAATGAAGCTATATACACAATCCTGTTTCCTCCTCCATACTTCCCCAGAAATTTGTTCATTGTGACTGTCACCAAAGCAATTGCAATCCTTCAACAGTGCAAGAAAACATTATTACTTGAAGGCTGATCCTATAGCTTCACTTAGGAGAAAGGAGACGATTAGTCAGTTTAGTATAGCCCATTTCTGACTTTGATTTGCTCATGAAAATAACAATCACAATAGAGACCCATCTGTATGTTACTGCAGCGTCTACAGGAAATTCTTCATATCAGAACTAAATTATTTTACAGCTATGCAGAGTTGTGGGGTTTGTGGGTTCCCCCCCCCCTTGCAAAATGCTCTTCTAGTTATCACACTATGTCAAAATTTGCAGTTAGTAACACTTACGTGATATCACTGGCATGTTCAAATGCATGATTTACTTCAGTTCATCTGATACTGCTCTTGATTGAAGCATCAGGAAGTGGATGCTGCTGGCGTCAGAATACTAAGCTTGATGGTCCAATACCTTAGCAAATACTATCTTGTCGTGAACAACCTGTACCAGAGTTCACAATATTTTCAAACTGTATACTGAAAAGCATAATTTCTGCCCACAATAAAGCAACTCCTGCATGAGTTATAGCATTTAAGCAGCTGATGCAATGAAAGAAATTAGCATCTGTACTATCTTTTAAAGAACACTTTTGTCTTAAACTATTTCCTTATCCTTCTAGAAGAGAAAAAGCAGTAAGTACTGATTACTACCTCTATTATTCATACTTCTGATTATTTACATTGTTACTCAGAGCACGTGTATACTTTCCTCCCTCTTCCATTCTAAGAATGGATCGATGCCTTTCTAGAATCGGATTGTACTTGCTCATTTCTGTGTTCCTTGCACAGTCCTCTCGGAATGAGGCACCCTCTCCAACCATGCACACAGGTTATCGCACGGTCCTCTTAGTATGCTAATGTCCTGCAACAATCCATTTTACACCGCTAACGAAATGAAAGAAAAATTATGAATTAAAAAAAAAAAAAAGAAAGCGAGTTGATGGTTGCTCTACGCCCACAGGGAGGAAAAAAATAAACAAAAAACCCCAAGTGAAACAAACAAAACCCCAGAAACAAACAAACAAAACCCCTGAAACAAACAAAGGTGCGCTTATCACTTCACTCTCAGCATCTGCCAGAACGCAGGGGCACACCGCAGGGACACGCTCCGCCACACTTC